>VZSE01009779.1:15606-145669 GCA_013398275.1 Promerops cafer
AGAGAGAGAGAGAGAGAGAAAGAGAGAGAGAGAGAGAGAGAGAGAAAGAGAGAGAGAGAGAAAGAGAGAGAGAGAGAGAGAAAGAGAGAGAGAGAAAGAGAGAGAGAAAGAGAGAGAAAGAGAGAAAGAGAGAGAGAGAAAGAAAGAGAGAGAGAAAGAGAGAGAGAGAAAGAGAGAGAGAGAAGAACCCTTGTGCAACTGCCCCACTCACCACGTGTGAGCAGGTTGTGTGCAGGGCCCAGCAGAACAGTGAGTCTTGGTTCTGAGGGTGTGGAAGGGACATGTTAGTCTGGTCCTTTTGGATACTCTTGGGACATTCTGAGAGTGAAAATTATGCTACAGGAAGATGTTGCTACATCTTTCCAGTAATAAATAGGAATACTGTATCTCAGCTCTTATTTATGCAGTCCTATACAGGCATCTCTTTGCACTGCATTTGACTGTGGACATGCCACTTAGTCAAGATTTGGCTGCTTTGGCCTGCTAAGAAGCAAAAAGTAAACATTCTAAGGTGCTGTGCGATTTAAACAAAACTAAAAATCTCTTCCTTCTTTTGTTTCACATAAGCAAAAATTCACCTTGTACTAGGTGAAATACAGCACCCATGTGAAAAGCCAGCTCTGTAACAGTGAGACATAGCTGGTAGTGAGGATGGTGACTGCACACTTGGGATAAAAATGCAGAGGATCAAATTTTTTTTTTCTGTATTTGTTCGCAAAAGATTGGCAAATATTGAAGTGTTTGCGTAAAGGAAATTAAAATCACAATTTTTACTTTTCATTTCAGATGTGCTTTCTGTGTTGGCCTTCCAGAGTTTTTATTCAAAATAAACACATTTAATAATAATAATCTAAAAAAATTTGAACTCCAGTATATATACCTACAATTTTGTCACGGTTTGGTGCTGGCCCAGTGCCAGTGCCCCCATGAAAATGTATTTTCTTTAACTAACTGCTGTGAGATGTGACCAGGAACAGAGCAGAGCAGGCTTAAACTTAGAAAAAGAGAGAAAAACAATAATTTTATTAAACTACAAACTAACATCAAGAAAAAAACACACAGGAAAACAGAGTGAACACCTTTTAAACCATTCCTCCTCCTCCCACCCAAATTCACCAAAGCACAGTGAGACAAAAATCTTGGAGTCCTGATCAAGTTACCAACACTCAAGTAATCAATTCTCAGTCCATCAGGGGAGAGAGGAGTCTCTCTTGTACCACAGTCCTCCCCACGAAACAGGGTTGAAACTCCCCATGTTTCTTTGTCACACATGGCACCGCCCGGAGAAACTCTGCCATCGTGACATGCTCCTTCCATGTACAGTGCTCTCACCACCGTCCATGGACCGAAACTGCTCACAGGGCTCTTCAAGGATGCTTTGCCAAGTGCCAAAAAAACAACCGTGTCTCATTTTTGGGACAACAGTCCCCCCCATTTTCTCATCCCCTGGGGCCGAGGGTTTTCTCAAGAACAGAGCTCTTCTCCCTGAAGATGGAAGGCACCACCACGCCCTCTTCATCTTCCTCTGTTCACTCCTTTATATAATATCATTACAGCAGGTCAGTCTCTTGGCTCAGGCTATAGCATCCACCCAAATGCAGTCTCATGTATTACAGGTAGCTTGGTTCAGTCTATGGCTATACAAGAAAAGTCCAGCTAAAAAAGCCACTCCATCATCTCCTCCCACTTCAGCTTTTCCACATCTTCTTAACATCTCAGGTCCCAGACTGTCTCTCTTCTCTCTCCAACCACCAGCCAGGAGGACTAATGTTTCACAAAGTTTCCTTCACCCAGGAAAGGGTTAAAAGTCCGAGCTCCGCTGCCCTCAGGGCACTGAGATCTCACGGTGGCACTCCCACATGCTGGGCATCCCCCCCCCTGCCGCCTCCTCTGCCGGCACAGGCTCGCTCGCTCGCTCTTCTGGGGTTGGGGGGGGGGAACAAAAGATACCTCGGTGTTTTTTCCACCCCTCGGTCCTGCAGGAGCTGGCCCGGTTCCATTCCCTTCCACCTTCTCTCTCTCCGGGGCTCCGGCCTACCTCAGCCTGGGCCTCCATGGCTCCCCTCCCCACCCAGCCATGTGGCCGGGCGGGGCAGAGACGGTGCCGCTCCCTGGGCTACCACGGGCGACAGAGAGCGAACTCTGGGAAATCTCTGCTTTTAACCCCGTGTGTCTTCAGAGGTGACTCACGTCTTCAGTGGTCACACCAGGTGTCAATATTCGAATCTGACCACTGATTGGTTTAACTAAAACTTCCCAAAAAAACTCACTTCCTCCCAAACGGAGTCATCAACTAGAAAAATTCAAAATACATCTGAGATCAAATCCTGATCTATAAACACACATTTTTTCATGTTTCTTTAATCCCAGCCTGATGAGAGTGAGCAGCTGCCTCAGCAAGATGGTGCATCTTGTGTTCTTCAGAGTGGTTTGCATGTGCTGGAGGATGGCTGGGTGGGTGGGTGATCACGGGAGCGTCTGCATGAAGTTTTCACATGTGCATATTTGCTTTTCAGTTCTGAGGGAGAGGTATTAAGTTTTTGCTGCACAGGGTTTCTTCCACAAGCTTGGATTGAGATTGTGATTGTCAGTACTATTGCTTCTCAGTATGTCAGGCAAAGATTTCTTTTGTGGGGGAGAATTCTTGGTAATTCTGCAGAATTCCCAGTCTCACATATAGATTTATATTACTGTTCTTTATGAACATATCAGCGGTAGCTTCTGAAAAACAAATATCAAAGCTATATGCTTGAAAGTGTCATAGAACGTAATTTTGTGTATTTGGTCACAGTCAGATATGTATAGCTTTAGATTTGGTTTTATTACATCCATTGAGCAGTAAAGGACTGAGGCATTCATACAGGTGTGTGAGAGTCATTCACTCTGCAAAGCAACTCAGAAGCAAACTTGGGGATGTAATTGTGAGACTGAATTCCAGTTCTGTGATAAATTCAACACAAGCAGGAGACGCTCAGATAAAAGTTGTGAAGTTAAGTTACCTCTTTTTTTGCCTGTGTTGGGGCTGCAAGTTTGGTGGTTTTAGGTATGTAATTTTGTGGTTTCATAGTTCAGGACTTGAACAACCGCACCATGATGGAGGAGTTCAAGGACAAGATTATTGTAGCTTCTCTGTTCTGGCAACTCTGAAACCAAAATCAGCTGGTTTCACTGCTTCTTTATTCTCTAAAGGATGAATTCAGAAAAATATTATGAGCTGGCATGCACACAAGGCTGGGCTTAATTAACACCATAGCTGTTAATAGTAAATAGTCACATCTAATTATCTTGTCCATAAAAGTTAATAAGACTCTGTTTGGACCCATGACCACAAAATTATGTAGAAAAATGTGAGCTGTTATTTTATCAATGTGTGATTTCTTTCTATATAAAGTATGTAAAGTAAGCAGCCTCTAATCTGCTTGAGGAGAGAGGAAAGAGTTGATACCAATAGTTAGGAGAAGCATGGTTTGCAGTCACAGCATGTTCAATAGAGTTTGAAATTAAGGACTATGGACTAAACATTTGCCTCTCTATAGACAGGTTTTTGCCCTCTCCATGTCTTCCCCCCCAGTTTTTCCTCTCCCTGCTTGATAAATATGATGTATAAAGTACTTAAAAAGATGTTTAGACTGGAACTGTAGACAGCAAAGGAAGATCCCTTTGCGAAGTTTGTTTTGCTCATGTGTGTCCCTTATAGCATTTACATAACTGGTCCCAGTCTATCATTTTTTCAGTAAAAATTCATCTGGCATAGCAGTAGTTTTTCAGGTTTTTTGCAGAACTGGAACAGATGTTTGGGCATTAAAGCCTTAAGGCAATTTGGCCAAGTGGTTAACTCTGGGGCTTTCCTCCCACAGTAAAAATAGCTTAAATTGATTAAAATAAACACCGGATAGTCTGGTCAAGAAATTATGTTGTATATGGTACTTCTCAAATGTTTTAAGTGGATGTAGCTTTGTTGAAGTCAGTGTTGCTGTGCCAGTTTGAACCAGCTCAGTATCTGACCAAAACATATTGCAGAACGACAGATAAAATCAAAATCTGTCTCTCTCTAGGTCCAGGTTACCTTTTCAGCAGTGCTTCGAGTCAGTTCAATTCTCTTTCCACACAGATTTTTCTGCACCGAAACAGATTAATGTGCAAATTTGCAGTTTATTAGCTGAACTCCCATGTGTATCTCAGACACGTTGTTACACAGAACTGTCTAGCTGCATTTTATTTTTCAGTCCCTTGTCAGAAATGAATTGACAGTGTTATGGTTGGACAATTTATTTAATATAGAAAGTCTTTATTTTTTTCCAATTTTTATGGGTATCTGTTTGCATATATGTATTTAATTCCTATTTGCAAACTAAAATTGAAGGATTATAGTCATGTAGCTTCCAGTTTCCAGTACACTTGTCACACATATCTAAAAGGGAGTGATTTAATTTCTTTAACTTCATCAGTATTGTTAAAGCAACAAAACTTCTAAACATGAAGTGGCCCACAGACAGAGTTTGCAGGTCTACTGATTATCTGTAACTTCTAATAGGGAATTCAATGAGATTTGAAGCTTCTGCATTTGTCTCTTTATTTAAAGGGGCAAAAACCCTAAAAGATAGGTATAAGAAAGAAAATCAAAGCATCCACATTGATGCTAGGATTTTGCTTCTGCCTTGGTTTTGGCATCTTTAGAACTGTCTGTATGAAGTGTACATGACAACTTTAGAAATTATACAAGCAAGTATACAAATACAGGAATTTGAACACAACTCCTTTGAAGTTACATTTACAGCTGCTTTTCACAGTAAGATGCATGCATATCTGTGTGGATAGATATAAAAAATACTATTGCAACTGTACAGTGGATCTGTTACATGTCATGCACATGGGTGGAGAGGAAGCAATTTTTTTTTTTTTTTTTGAAGATGTTATGGAGTATTTTATAAGTTTAGAACTTCTTCACAGCAACTTATGCAATCACATCAGGGTAGTTGGCCAGGGTGAGTACCAGTCTACACGGCAGGATTTCTGTGCAACAAGTCTCCATGGAAATTGTTGCTCTGTTCTCCAGCTGAACTCGTTTGTTGCTACCTGAGAGGCACTTAGCTCCTGTTCAAGAGGCCAACAAAGGACTGACCCTTCATTTCTGCAGTAGCTTACATAACATCTTCGTTTTTCAACTAGAGTCCTAGGGCAGATCAAGCATCTTCTTGGATATGTGTGGGAAAGTACTGCTGTCTGAACTGAAGAACTTAATGTTCGAGTAAATAAGCTGTCATTGTACTTGTTACTTCTGCCCATTATTCATATGTATTCTTTAGAAAATAGTCTCTTATGTGTCCATCATGTTCTGTGTGCTCCTGTATGTCACAGAGACCCACGCCTACACTTATGCATCCTGAGAAGCCTAAAAATATGACAGTGAGGCTGCAGAGAATTGTATTTGTCACGAAGAAGAAAAAAATACTAGATTTCAGGCTTCTTTTTTTCCCATAGCAGTCAAAAACTACTTTAGAAATAATTGTAAAACTTTCCATTTCTGATGATGCCACAGTAAATGAGCTTTAGGTCATGCTGGTTTGGTTTGATTTGGTTTAACAGGCTGGGAGCTTTTTTTGGTTTTGATGTTTTGTTTTGGTATTTTTTTCCTCTGTTTATATGGCAATCGCTCATAGGTTAGTTTTCTTTCCTTGTCTTAGGACTTGAGCTGCAGGAGATACATAGAAATGATGAAATTATGAAAGCTGACAGTAAATAAATATTTTTTAAAAACAAATTCTGGGTTTAGTGAAGTAATTGAATATACCCCTTTTTCTTACAGAACGGTTTACACAGTACGGCCCTAAAAACCTTAGACAAGCATGGAATAAGTAAGTATTTTTTTAAATTGCACTTTTGACTCTTCAAGGGTATGCTGAAGTTATCATATCTAACTTAGAATGGCTCTGTTCTTTTCAAATAAGGCAGATTTGAATTTCCAGTTTCTTGTAAATAGGAAGAAACTGCATAACATAGTATTTTCTTCTTGGGGGTGTTAGTTGGAAAGTGTATTGAGCTCATGGAGAAGTACTGTGTTATTGCTTTGGGGCATCAGTTTTGAATCTTGTTTTCCCTGTTCATCTATAAAAATTAGGAAATTTTAGAATAATATGTTTCTAATCTACTTTTGAGTGTTGTTTCCACATAATCATCCCCTGTTGACAGGTCCATCTGGTCATTGCTGTGAGCTGCTGACCATACTGTTGTAATCTTAATTATGAATGAAAAAAGTCAATGTAAATTCACCAGACTTCTTTTTTTTTTTTTTTCCCTTTCAATGTTTCCTGAATTTGGTCACATTTACATCAGATGGACATTGATATAAAGGTATTATGCTCAAAGTCCAGAAAGGTTACCTGATGGGCATTCAGATTGAATACCACACTACTGGCATTATTCTAAGTAATCATATGTGTAAAGCTTGCTAGAAGATTTCTCAGCACATGTAGAATCTTTGTAGACAGGATATTTGGACTGCACTGTCTTGAGCAATTAATAGCTTTTATATTTTGAAGAAAGCATACAGTTTGAATTGGATGATTTCAGCTATGTCAACAACTTGCCTTGCCAGAAAAGCTGTTAGAATTTTTCTCCACTGTATTTTGACCAAAAGTTTTGCAGCAAGGCTAAGCCTTTGCTGAACCAGATTTGCTGTTTTCTTTCTGGTACTAATTCAAAATTTTATTTTTGCTACTAACTGGCTGTCTTGTTGGTAGTTTACCAAGGAGTTCAAGAGATTAATCACCAGAAGACTGTAATATCTCTAAGTTCACCACTGAAATTGAAGATACAATATGTTTTGGTGAAGAAGCTTCCTGTTGTAAAGGAAAAAAGTTATTACTAGAGTAGAAATCCAAATGCTTTTTCAATATCCTTATTTATTAGCAATGAAATGTGTCTACAACTGCAAAATCCATAGCATGGTCACTTTTCCAAAATGTGATTAGGTTTATATTCACTTTGCCATTCTATTACTTTTTTCTCTATCTGCTCCTTCCCAGACCCATTTGGTCCAGTGTTTTCATTTAAAAAAAACAACAACAAACAAACAAAAACCGAAACAAAACAAAAGCCAAAGCCAAACCAAACCCAAAACAAAACAAACAAAACAAACAAACAAAAAACCCAAAGAAACCAACCAAAAAAAAAACAAACAAAACAACCCCCACAAAAAAACCCCACCCCGCCTTTTGAAATTGTGGTTGACTGAAGGAGGAGGAATCTCTCAATATAGCAGCATTGTTGTTAAAAATTCTTTGGTATTAGTTGTTGAATGTAATACATTGAGGAATGCTTGTCCTTTGAGTCAAAACCTGTACTTCTGTAGTGCCAGGCATCTTCCATGACCCTGTAGCTCACTTTGCAGTACTACTGGGTCCTCTTTGGCTAGCAGTAACTTCCCAATTCCTGCAATGAGAAATAAAGCTGGCACTGAAGCCAGTTCAGGCCTCCACAAAGGTTAAGTGTCACCAGCCTGTGTTAATTGACTTTCAGTAGTCTATGGAAAAGTTCCTGGCTTGTCCAATTCCATCTAGGACCCTAATTTGGTGGCTTTCATGGACGAGTCCATCTGCTGTTCACTGCAGAGGGAACAACAGGAAGATTAACACCACTTATATATGGCTTTTGTAAATATCTCAGACCATTTTGCCAATTGTGATCCTTGCAGGCATCTTAAAATCTTTGGCTGTACCTCAATCTTACTGCTTGGAATACAATTCAATTTTCTGAAAGTCACACCTTTCCTTTTAAAAATGAAGTCACTATAATGGTCTGTATCCTGTCCTTTTACAATTAAAAAAAATTGCAAGTTGATTTTTTCTTTAAAAGTAGTTAATGAAATCCAAAAGCTTGGAAGAAGCAATTATATTACAACATAGGCAATTAGATCTGGATTGGGAAAGAAGGACAAGGAAACTAATATTGATTTGAATGTGTTTTCATGGAGGCATATATTTGCCTAAGTAATATGAATAGATACTGGCATGCTATTCAATCCATCCTGCAGGCCTGGACTGAAGTATTTTTTCTGTATTTAAATAGCAGTTAGACTATTAAAATACAGCAGTTAGGTATTAATAAGTACAATAATTAGTTTGAATCTGAAAAGTTGTTGTCTTATATTTCCTTTGAGACTACTGCATGAAATTTCTCTTTTCATAAAATACCACAAAAAAGAACAAAGCCCAGTTTGGTTAAAACAGCTTCAGTCTCTGAGATTCCATAATTGACACAAGTTCTGATTATATCACAGGCTGATTCAAATAAGACCAGAGCTTTTTTAATTCTGTGAAACCGCTTCAAAAATATTTATACATTTTCAATTCTCTGTGCATGAAGGATTTGCAATTTTTCAGCATAAATGAAGGGATTGAAAGCAACGACAATACATACAGTTCAGTGCTTCATATGGGTATTTCTACTATAATAGGAAATATTCAGTGCCTCAAAATTATGTATCATTTGCATTTGAAATGTAAAGGGCTTTCTCTTTTCCCAGTGTAAATCTTTATCTGTGAGCTGTATTAGAGTGCTGTTTGCTTGCACAGCTGTAGTTAAGGATGTATAAACATTTCCGTTATAGACATCATATTCCCCAGGGTTTATAATCCAGCTGTAAAACTTAACACATGGATAGACTGATTCATTCTAGAAATTTTCTTTCTTTCTTATCATGTTTCAAAAAGCAGCAATCTCCAGTCTTAAATTAAAAAACCTTTTTAACTTCCTGATTTGATTTGTGGAAGATTTTTGGTGACACAAAATATGTCACATACATAATTATTTTAAGGGCAATGAACATGAAACCTGAAATGGGGAGAAAAACATACAGCCTTTTGTTTTTAAATATGCATTGGTTTTGGTACAGATTTACTTCCTCTCAACATCTTAGTAGCTTTGAAAGGGCAATGCTTATGGTCTTGTAAGGATTTTACATGTGTCCTTAAGCTTATATTGATGCTAAGTACCATTACTGCATTTTATAGGGGAGGAATAGCAATGCAAAAAAATTAAAGAATTTTCACAAAGAAACTGCCATAGAAACTGTACAGCAGTGACATTGAACTTCATGCTCCCAGATTGGAAGAGAACAGCTTTAATTTTCTAAACACAATGAAGTTTCATTATCTCCTGTTTTATCTTTCAGGCACAAGCTGACCTTTTATCTTGTTTATATATACGTTTTGAGGTCATGGCATGTAAGGGTGAGAATATGGGTTTAGAAGCCTTCAAAGAGGCTTTTACCTCAAAATGTACATTTTAATTCAATTTATGTAAGGGGAGGTTAGTAGGAGGAAGAATAACACTCTTCCAGTATCTACAGAGCCAGCTTCATGTCTGTAAGGCCGAAGGAAGAGAGGCAAAAAACTCCAACCCCAAACCCTCCAAAAAGTCACAGATAGTAGTTTGAGGACAAAATAATTGCACCTGACCAACTTCAGCTTCCACAAGATGATTTTCAATGCAGAGCAAGATAATGGAATGATATTGGACACAAGTCAATTGCTGTTTAATTCCTGGTCTAACTGGAAATTATTTAAAAACATGGAA
Source organism: Promerops cafer (assembly GCA_013398275.1). Taxonomy (NCBI): domain Eukaryota; kingdom Metazoa; phylum Chordata; class Aves; order Passeriformes; family Nectariniidae; genus Promerops; species Promerops cafer. The sequence goes on from VZSE01009779.1 coordinate 25,183, forward strand.
TTTAACAGCAATGACAAAGTGAAACAAAGGATCATTATCTAAGTCAGATCCCATAAATTCTTAAAATAGAATTGGTTATTATTAGAGTCTACTTTTGGGAAGTGTTTGAGGCAAATAATATAACTTCTCCTTGCAGTGAATTAAGTTCTTTGGAGACTTTATCACTGAATTTCTTTACTGGTTGTCAAACTACTTAAAGAATATAGAGAGAGTATTTACTAGATAAGATGGAATCTATAAATTTTGTAGTAATGCTTATAAAGTTAAGAAACAAAACTTGCATTGATGTTTGCTTCTATCTAGTGTGAAGCTTCACCTACATAGCATGACATAACATACTGTGGAATGTAATTATAAAATACTGGTCTAAAAAGAACTGAGATGTGGTAATCTGATCTTCCTATAGAGTTCATAATGAATTATATTTTAACTTTTTTTCCTGAACTTTTCTGTTCAATTATCTCCACACAATAAAAACCAAGAACAGCTCTGCCTCCAGAATGCAATGCAACCTCTTTCAATTTGCAAAAGCTTCTCCACCATAATAAACCCTTACAGAAGAATAACAAAAGAGAACTAATTATCCTTGTGTATATTTGGTAGGATATAAAAAGCTTTTTCAGATCCTTCTGCCATAATGGGTTGTATTGTGAGAAATTAGGTTGGAAAGAAAAGGTGCAGTTGAAAACAAATTCTGCTCTGCATAAATAGGACTACTACTTTGTAATTCCACAACATGGCTTATTTATTATATAAATAACACTTTATTCTCACAACCAGTCCCACTGCTGAGGATTTCTTCCTTTAACAAGATGGCCTCTGTACTTCAGACCTCCCTTTCTGAGGCCAGGGTGTTTAAAAGTTGCATTCCAGGATGGACTGGCTTATTTTGGGACTGTTATTCAGTGAAAACTTCCTGAAGAAAGCAAAGGGAGTGAATAGAGACAAGTCCATGTAGCTTGAGTCTGTATTTTGTTTCAAGCATTGCTTCAAGGAATTGCTTAAAGCTGAGACTTGGGAAGCATTTTTGGTTTGAGATTCTGTTGTTTGGGTTTTTAAGAAAATCTTTGCCTAAGTTGGGTTTTGATTAAAGAAAAAGCACTCTTCTAATTGTCGCTTTTATCCCTTCGCCTCCTGTCCCTTCACCAGCACTGCTCATTGTAACATAGTCGGTAGTACCACTGAAGGAATACTCAAGCTCTCCAGCACAATAGGAACAAAAAGCTTTAGTGCTGTCGTTTCGGAAACCTTTCTGATGGATAAACCCGAGAAGCAATAAGGATTTCAGGCAGTTCCGAGCAGAGGTGGGCTGGCTGAGTGCTCTGTGTGCACTTGAGCACATCGCTGGGGTGCTGGGGCCAGGAGGAGCCACGGATCGCGCTGCGGGAGCAGGGGTGGAAGCTGGACACAAGATGAGAATATTTTTTAGAAGTATTTGTAAATAGGCATGTAAACCTGCCTCTGCCTCCTGAAGTTTTGCAGTGCTACCGCTGCACTGGAAACAAAAAACATTTAGTATTTTCCGTTTTTTTGCTTATTTCCCATGAACAGGCGGTTGCCCGAGGGGGCTGTGGAGTCCNCCGCGCCAGGGGGCGCCCGCAGCCCAGCTGCGCCTCCTGTTGTTTCTGTCTCTGCTTAGTGGGGTTTATTAATTAATTCCTTATAATTTATATGGTAAAACTAATCGTAATTAATTATAAATTAATTTCGGGGTGGTGGAAGCTGCTTGTTTGTACTTAAACGCCTTTTCCTGCGCCCACTTAGCGCTGTTTTCTGTGCGCGCAGCTCCGCGCGGGGCTGAGCCCAGGGCGCTGCGGGGATTGTCAGCTCGCGGTACGGAATTACGGGATGCTGATTGAAGCCAGGCGCTGGGAAACATCTCTGCAGCTTCTCCATTTATCCTTTCGCCAAGCTGAAAAATCCTTTCTGATTTATATTCCAATCTTTCTTTCAAATTGGAGCAACTGCAAAGTGCTATAATGTTATACCTTCTAAAACCTAGGGGGAAGGCTATTCCTAACAGACCTCACTGATACCATGTTTATCCTGACAGTCAATTTATTCTTGCTTTATTCTAAATTCCCCCTCTTTTGTGTTGTTAAGCTTTAGGTATTGTGTTACATCATCTTGTCCCAGTTAAAAAAACTAATAAGCCTCCTAAACTGGACCACAAAAGCTTTTGTCATTTTTGTTTCGGAGTACTAATAACTCTGCTGCTTCATTAAAATTGCATCATTACTGCCCTGTACCTTTTCTGGTCCATGACAGCAGTGAAAATACAGCCCTAATGTACGTGGATGTTCTGTGTTGTTTTCTGCAATATTTAATTCAGTATTTGGCATTGGACTAGAGTTTGTTGGCATTGTTAACTCTGGGCCTATCCATATTTGGGGTTATTTTTCTGTGGAAATAATTGTTTGTAGTGTTCTATGCTCTATCTTGTTTTTAGATTTTCTGCCCACGTCTCACTACTGTTAGTTTCTTTGTACTAATGTCTTTGTCTTTTGTGGTTATTTCAGCATTTAGTGTCATCTAAGAGTTGATTCAGTATGCAGGGTATCCCTTAGTCCAGGTCATTAATAAAGATGTTAAATAAAACTGTGACTAACGCTAATCCCTCTGGCACACAGCTGGACACTTCCCTTCCAACTCAGTACATTGCCACTCATCATTACCCTTTGCTTTTGGTCTGTCAGCCAGTTTTCAGTCTTTGAGATAGTGTATCACATCCCAGGTCTTTGGAGTTTGTCCACAGAGCAAGATTTTTTAATAGAAATTGCATCAAATATTATCTTTTGTTGTTTTGTTCCACCAGTTATTAAGTCCACTTAAAAAAAATAATTTATATGATGTCTTATTCATTAGTCACTTGTTCTTTTGATTGCCATTTTGTCTCATTTCTTCTGAAATCTAATTTTGTGCCCACATTGTCTTTTGTTTCTGTTGTCTGTACTTTCCTTCTATATTGTGTGTCAGTGTCCAACAATTATTTGCCAAGCTTCTCTTATTTGAAAACCAGAAATGAAGTATGGGCATATATTTGTATTTTTTTAAGTCTAGTACCATACTGTAGAATGCAGAGCAAAATTAGATAATGTTACAGTAACATATCTACAGTAATAAACCTAAAAAGAGAAATGAGGAAAGAGAACGGGCTGTTCTTGTGTAGAATTCCTGGAAAGACTTTTAAAAGATGCCTTACATTTGTTTGCTATCCTCACTAATTCCTTAAGAATTCCTTAGGATATTGAGACGTATATCAGATAGACATGTTTATTTGGTGTTTCCAGGTATGACTTTTTTTCAATGTATGTTCTTCATTAATGTTTTTGAGTACTTTCTGATCAGCTCTTCAGATGTTTCCAGTTGTTCTTTCTCCTTGCATTTCTACATGCCAATGTTTTATTAATTTCTCAGAATTATGTTTTTGGTAGTCTGTTAGTCATATGCTGCCATGGTGTCTGTGTTCATTTCTTGGTTTGAAGTCTAATACTTTCTGATCAGAGGCACCAGGCATCATTATATCCTCACATTCTGAGTTCTACCCTCTTGCTTGAGTTCAGTGCTGTTGGCTTATCTGCTGAAATCTCTCTTCTCCAGATAATGACATTGCTGACAAAGTCGAGTCTCTGAGACATGCTTTAAAAATACTTGTCTAAGGAATTAAAGACATATTATGAAGGTAGTAATATAAATGAAGTAGACCTTACTGCTGGCTCTCTCATTATTTGCATGTAGCCATTAAAGGCGAGATTTTTCCAAAAGGAGAGTGAAAATTATAGGCAACTTGGGAACTGGGTTGGCTTTCAAAAGTGCTTAGTGCTAAGCAACTGCTCTTGGCTTATGTGGCTTGGTATTATCCTCTGCTGTTTGTTCTGTATTACATATAATTTTTCTTTAACTGAACAGTTCCTTTGATTCTCATCTTAGTGTCTCAGGAACGTAGATAATTTTGAGAGATGGTGCAGACAGGCAATAAGTATAAAAATATGAATAATGTTCCTGGGTTTTGTCACCACTGCAGATGGTTTAAGCCAATCTCAAAACTCATGCTGTTTGTCTCTGTTGCCAGCCAGAGACTTATGACAATAGTTAAGATTTCTGCAGTGATATAAGCATTGTAAACTATCTTTGCCTTAGGCAAATACTGACTTTTATGAGGATTTCATGTGGTGGTTTTAGTGTAATTTTGACCACCACATTTTCTGTGGCAAGATCACAGGTATTCAGGTATGTGGTATGAGATGAGATGAGCATCTCCTGTGACTGTCTCTCAAAATTCACTCAAGAAAATCTTAATCACTTCCTTTCCTGCACTTTTGCTTGTGTTGCCTCATGCATCTGCCCAAAGACTTCTGACATCTTGCCTACCATATAGTACAGAGAAATGAGAGTTTTTGTTTTTTCATGCAGGTTTTGGGTTTTTTTTATTAGTGATCCAGAAACACATATCATTGTAGGAGATTGGTGAAAACAGTGATTTTTTCATAACTTTAGGTTACTTTCTAGCCAAACAGTTTAATTCTTAAATTTAGTGAATTCTTTAAATGAGCTAGCTAAGAAAGTGTTTAGCTATTGTTTGAGAATTTGTGAAAGATGCTGGCTGCAAGCAGGTCATCATGTATATGTGTTCAGTGCCTGCCTGACCCATGTCAAAATGGGAAGATGGGAGACTCTCACCCTGCTGATGCATTAAATCAGAGAGGTTAGATAATGTATCTGCAGCAACACACTGTGAATAACGAGCCTCAGCACAGGGCTGGTGCACCTGTCATTGCTGGAGGGCAAAGAGGCAAGTGGTTCCAAAGGGAACTGACCTTTTTCTTTCAGGCACTGAGTCAATCCCATATCCTAAGGCACACATTCTGCATTAAAATTATTATAGCTCTCCTGGCATTAGGCTGAACAACAGACTCTGGTGAAAATCTATGGGAAAAAAAACCAAAATAGGGTGTTGATGGTAGTTTGTTTATTGTTTTTAATTAAGTTTTTATAGGAAATTTATTCTGCAATTTTGAAAAGCATCAGTAAACTTAAATTGTCCTCTGATAAAGATGAATTTAATTAAAAGTTTAAAATAAAATTTTAAAATAGTTTGCCTGAATTAGCAGCTCGCTAGATAGCAAACTATAAATGACAATGTTTATCACTAAATAATAGTGATTCACAAAAAGCCTGCATCCCTTTAAATTCTGTAATACAGTGTATATCCACTGGCTGCTACCTCAGCTGAATTTCTATCCCTAAGATCTGATTTACAAATAGACAACTTTCTGTTAAATTATTCACATCTCATAATAATTGATGTAACAGAGTTGATCTTATGCTGGAGCATATTTGATCATAAATTCAATGAAAACAGCCACCATCTTTGTGATGTTTGTCCAGCTAAATCCTTCAGTGAATATAATAATAAAGATGCCAGCTGTGTTTGTTTTATGATCACTGCTGCAATAGGAGTCTGAAAATACAAATGAATAAAGGACTTAATTTTTCATGTTGGATTTATAAACTCAGAATCCTACTGCAAAGAATTTAAATTGGAAAAGTAAAATTTTTTTATTTCTGTCACATTCTTATAAATGTATTGTTTGCTTTTTTGTCCCTATTGTTTGGGAATACAGAACAGTTTTAAAAGATTGATACTGTTTGGGTATCTGTGGTACATTTATTTGGATATCCGTGGTCTCTGGTAAGGAAATCTTGTAAAAGTAGGTAAATTTATGCTTTTCACTCCGACATCATTGCATGTTAAGAATGGACCATCACTTTTGCATTGCCTTCTTTGGTTAGATTTTATGGCAGTTTTAAAGTTCTGTTTATTACTATATACTGTTAGTGTGCCTCAAACTAATTTCACCGCCCTGACATAAGAAAAAAAATCATGCTCTGGATCATTATTGGCCTTCCTTCAGCATTATGACTTTTGCAGAATACTGTTACATTCCTTTTATTTCTTTCATATTTGATCCTTAGGGTGCCCTTGAGTCAAGCTTTATTCGGCAACCATGAGGGCATGAATTTCCCTGAGACGTTGACAGACAGTGTTTGGTGAATATCATTTTTCTGTCAGCTACAGCCCACGTCTGTAGTGCAAACTAAAGCAGAGCCAGGGACTATCTGCTGGCCCCGAGGCCATGTGGCAGACCTTGGCTACAGCTGTGCTAAGTAACACTTGGGCATGCATCTCCTGTGGGCTTTATGTGGTCCCCATGCAGCTGCAGGTGCAGTTATTATTTTGGGGTTGTTCAGCGTTAGGTTTTTAAATCAAAGTTTCCAGAATAAAGTAAGATACATGTTGCAGACCATAGGAGTTGTGTTTCCTAGTGTAATGTATGGCATACCTTGCTTGTAGGAGCATGGGACCTGCTGCATTCTGGGAATGGTCCCTGGCATGAGTTGTTCCCTGGACTGTGTCCAGGAGTGAGTTTGGAGCATGCTGCTGACATGGGCCAGATAATCCAGGGGCAGTGTGGACACTCAGGAGTTGAGCAGTCAGGCTTTTTCACCAGCCCTGCTCAATTCAGCAATAAGGCTTCAACAGAGAGATTCCTGCTATTCCCTGTGCACACCTGAGCATATTCCTACTGAAGCTCCCTACTCACACTGTTCTGCTAGGATTCTTTGTAACTTAGGCCTAAAGTCTTAGGAAAAGAAAAATAAGAAATATCCCTATCCTGTGCATCCAGAATGATATATACATTTTACCTTTTTTTCTTTCCAACTTTTCCAAGATTTCTTGTCTTCTCAATCAACTTTGTCGCTCTGATCTTGATGATCATAATAGACTTCTCATGTCTTCTCCTGATCAACATCCTTCTTCAGATCATATAACAAGCAACCAGTAAATCAAATTTTTTTTTTGTGTATTCTTTAATTCTCATCCCAACACTGGCTGTTTTACTGCATCATTTTTGAGCCCCTTCTTATCCTTTTCAAAATCCTCCATAATTTTGCCTCTTCCTCTCTTTCTTCACAAAGCTCCTATTCCCCATTTATATGTCAGTGATTCTTTTCTCATATTTAAGCCTTCTCATGTCCCCTAGATTGTTCAGGCAGACTCACAACTGCTCCTTTCCTTTCTGGGAATCAGATGGGCTTATGCCCAGATAGTGAATTTATCAGTTGTTTTTGGTCCTTGACTCCAGGCTTCTTGTTCTCAGTTTGGAATCTGCTAGGACTTGTCAGCCTCAAATATCTGCTTTTGCAAAGCTTAATGCTCATTTAACACCCTAAAATGAGACCCAGATGTTTATTTACCTGCCCATCCAATTCAATGACAGCACACGTGACCAGAGCTCCATGGATTCCACAATTCCATGTGTGCAATATCTTTTGAGAAACCACCTGCTTTTTTGGGTTGTTTGAAGTGGCCTGAGCTCTGCTGGCAGTCAATTTTTAGTGATAGCTGGCTCTTTGGGAAATCTGACCTTTAGTGGTCACTATTGCAGATAAAAATTTTGATTTTAGCTCTTAAATCATCTATGCTGATTTATGCCTAAACAGCAGTAACTCCCTGCCTAGCTATCTCTCTTTCATGATACTTTGACAGGATAGGATTTGCAAAAATAGTTCAGGGTTGAGTCCTTCCCTACTGCAAGCCAATTTCTGAGTGTCAGCACTACATCCTCACACATACATAAGTACAGGCACTTAAGATCCATGTATTTCAGTAATTGGTAGCTAAAATAGATGGAGTTTGTGACCTGTTGATTCACCTCCAAGATGTTTATAGATAAAAAATGTAAACTCATATGTTAAATTCAAGCAACCTTTTAGAAAGTCACTTCAATACAGGTATGTGTGAATACGTAATGTTCCCCTTTTAAAAAAGTTACATTTTCTCCAGATTGCATACTAGAGAGATCACTGTTTTTCTCATTTCATGGTGGTCCCTGCATAAGAAATCTATTTTTTCCCCTGTTCAAGTTCAAAGTCAAGTTCAACATTAACATAAGCATATTTGTCTCTTAACAAGTATTACTGCCTTTGGTGTCAGACACTGGATTTTCAGTCTGACTGGTTCTCCCTACCCAAAGAGGACCTAAGTTCACTTTAGAAAGTTTCTATCTCTTCTAATGTGAGGAGAAAGTGGTGTGCTAAATCAGGAGAGTGGATCTGGAGTAGGAATGGCACTTTCTACACCACAGTGCTGATGAGAATGTGGTGTCCCACCCTGTGTTCTTTCATGATGTCACCTGAACCAAGTGCCCAAGGGCCAGGGAGCTGCAGCTAGTTCTGTGTGATGTAAGTCTGTCTAAATACAGACATAATAATACATAATTAAGTGTTCTTGACTGCATAGCTTGAATATATTGCCCATATGCTCTCATTACAACCATTTCAATCTCTTCCTCTCAGTATTTACTAGTCCTGCATCATTTCCCTCTCCTGTCTTAGCTTAGTAGTATAGTTGCAAGAAGACCAGGATGCCTGCTTTTACATAATTGCTCAGTCTCATTGGGTTCAGCCAGGCAACTCATCTGCATAAAGTTAAATACATGCATATGCCTGGGGTCTGTCTTCCTGAGCTTTCCAGGCTTGGGGCATTCTCTCTGCCTCCAAATCTCTACCCGCCTTTAATGAGCTGCATAAATAAATACAAAGTACTCCTGTTAGTTCCATATCCACAAAAATCTATTTTATTAGCTGAGAGGTATACAGTAATAGAAAAGATCAGACCCATGCAATGTTTTAGGCAGCAGTGGGAGGACAGGGCAAGTAGCTGCTTCCAAGTGGTTGATGGATCTGAGGCCCCAGCAAGACAGATTTGTAGGTTAACTCTGATAAATGATCTTTGGCTTTGCTGACTAAAGCAAGGTCACCCTTCTCAGGGCACTGCCTGCATGCTGCAACCTTGTAGCAAATTCTTGTTGAAGTACTGAGCAAACAAACCAGTTCTTATTTACATTAGAATGAAATTAAAACTTCTAAAACCCAAGATGATAAAATATCAGACAAGAGGGTAGCAATTCATAGAGCAGTATTAATGTTTATTTACTAGCACTTAGTTCTGTCTTCATTTTGTTTGTTTTCTACAGGAAATAGATCCAAAAAGACAGCTGGATGAGGGAAAATAAGGAAGATTGTGTTTACTCTCCTAATGGGTGCACTCAATTGACAAATTTGAAATTCAGACTTTGTTTTTTTTCTTTTTCTTCAAAATATCTTTTGCATGGATTTATTTGGAGTGAAGCAATTCAGGTTGTCGAGGGTGGGATGAGGGAAAACACAGAGCTTTCACTGCATTGTGTGCCAAAGGTTTAATTCAGCTATTTCTCTGTTGAGGGGTGGGGGGTTATTCCCTCCTCCTTTTTTTTTTTTTTTTTTGCTTATGTCCAGCCAGTGAGGAAATAAATATGTGAAAAAAGAATACTATGGAATGTTAACTCCACTGCTATATTTTCTTCCTTTTATCATGCCCTAAGATTCACTGAAGTTGATATAAATTCACCATGCCTTATTTTAAAAAGCATAACAGAAAGGCATTCTTCCTTTAAGAGTCAGACTGTAAAAGGTGATTTTCTTTCACTCAGTTTGGTTTAAGCCTGTAAAAAGCATTAAGTGAAAAATCTGATATATTTGTTAGGGCATTTATTGCATTACTAACTTATATTTTCAGTTCTCAGTGAAAGGTTTATAGAGAACAGAAACCTTGAAGAGTTTTGTTCAGGATTAAGCTTATATTTTCTCCATTTTTTGGTGAAATAATAGCTCATAAAATGATTCGGGTGTTAGTAATTATTTTTAGCTCTGTTTATTTTCCAAGGTTATTCTGTTCAACTTGCTGAGGTGCACACCAATAGCCTTTAAAAAACATTCACCTTGATCAGAAGATTCACACCCTTTAAAGAATTTCAGAATAATCATGACTAGATGTCACCACTGCATTGTTTTTCTTCATTAATTGCACTTACAGCAAACAAAGATCTTCCAATAAACTATAAATCTGACATATTCAGTAGTGGTCTGTCGTGGTATATGTACTATTTCTTCCATAATTAGTATCCTTAATACTAGCCTAATTGGGTTGCTGAAAGAATTAAAATAGTTGATTGGTGGTGGCATGTAAAATCAAAAAGAAGTAATTGCTAAATTCTTTCTGAGACAAAATAGTAAGGCATGTTCTAATTAAAATTTCTTAGGAAATACTTTTTCTGGAAAATACCTGTATCTAAGGGAAACTACTGAAAACTGAGTTAAATAATGTGAATTACTTAAGGTAATCTTCTTTTAGTTTCATTACTTAGTTCAGATGTTAAACAGTCGCAAAACACTGTACCCAGCAGTCATGCTGCCTAGACTATCACAATCTCAGAATTCCTAGGAATTAAGGAAATTATGTGATCATATCACAGAACACCACATTGTCAATACCTTAGGGTATGTTATCACTGCACATACATTGTATGTTTGCTGTTTAAATGAATTTTTCTTCACGTTAGTGTCTACTATGCAGACTCCATACTTCATGCTTCATTTGATGCTCCAGCATATGTTGTTCTGGCAAAAAATGCTGAGCATCAAATGTAAACCTTACTCTGCGACAGAATTGGAATAAACAAGTGGGAAAAATACCTGCAATGTTGTCAATGAACAGTACAAGCAAACTTCTTTCCCATGCTGTTAGTTGGTGCTGAATTTCTTTGGAAGGTTTCATAGCTCATCATACTTATTCTGAGGCATCAGAGCAAGAGCTAGCCTGGGTAGCTCTCACAGAACTTAGAATACTTTTAGTCTGGTTCTCCTTAAGAACCATTGACTGGCTCTCCTTAAGCTTAGCCTTTAAACACCAAATCAATCAAATTCAGTTTTTAAAAGTGGTGTGTTCTGTAATAGTGATAATGTTCTTCTTCCTCGGTGAAGCAGACCTTCCAAGCTGGAAATCACAGGTATCATTCTGTTGAAGAAATTCAGTAATACATCTGAAATAGACACTAAAACACATCAAATCTAGTGCAAAAGAGTCAGGGAGAAATAGACTCATCTACATTTTTGTCTTGAGTTGCATTCGGTGATGACACATACAAATGATCAAGTTGTAATTGAGCATAATGGCTGTTGTCAAAAGTGAATTGCCTTGAGAGGCTGAATCACTTCATTGTCTAGCTTAGGTGTGACCAAACTGAGTCTCTGAAGCCTAACCTGACTCATGAGCAGTTTCAGCATCTTAATTCTCTGTTCTGAGAAGTTCAGGAGCTGCAACTGTAATTTTGGTTTACCTACTGGGTCAGTAGATCCTTTTAAAAATGTCCCAAGTATATGCCATTATATACCTAGGGCTAAATCTGTATTAATTAAAATAGAAACCCTAGTTGTCTATATTGTTAGAACCTTCATTTGTTACATTCACCTTTTTTCATGAAATGCTATTCATCTTGGCTGCTTTCCGACCCATGGCATCTGTGCAACTGTCAAGTGAGGATTAGTTCAGACAGGCCAGGGTTATCATTACCTTCCTGGAATGCACTGAATGAATTTACCTCCACAGCTTTCCAAATGGGGCTCTGACCTCTGCTACATCGACATTAACAGCAATGCCAAGGAATCAAACATTGACACTGTTATTTTCATCTCTGTTCCGTATCAGTGAATACTTATCATTGGTTGTCATGGCTTTTATTGTAATAATAAATATTTTGACCACCTTTTCAGTACTTCAGTAAATAAGACTTCTGATGCTGTAATACGGTAATATAATTAAAGGGGACCAAACTAATTTTTAAATTTCCAAAGACATCATATCATATCACACACCACCATGGACTCATGATGGTCTGAAGACTGTGGTGTGCAGTGTTGTGCAGGAACACAGAGCAAGGACAGACACGGGGAGCAGTACAGCCATGTTATACATGTTAGAGCCAGTGCAGGCTTTGTCCCAGCCCAGCTCATCCAAGAGCAGGATGTTGTGCTAATGTGGCAATCCTGCTTCTACTCAGGTGCTGAGCTAGAAGAGTACAATTAAAGTGATGGCCTAGGGAGCCTGGAGACTGGATTTTCCCACCCTGCATGTGTAGAGAGCTCAGTGTTTCTGAATCTAAACTGTTGCCAGCATCTCAATTTGGGAAGAGCAAGAGTGGCATCAGGTGTTTGGAGACATGTCTTGGGAATGTGCACAACCCAGGACTGCTGTTGACAGCCCTGTGCAGGTGTGGGGTACAGTCCCAACAGTGACATGTCACATTGGCTCTATTTGATTGTATTATTTACTCTATAGTTTGGCTTGAAGTACCTCTGTATCGTGCTGTAGAGCAAATTCTGTATGTTGTGATTGATCAGCAACAAGTAAAACACTGCTTCAGTGAGCCTTCAAATGATTTCTTCTCTCTTTGTTCATCAGTTTTAGTCCTCAATACCCTTTGTGTAAAACACTGAAAAAATGGTAACATCTTTGCTCTGTTAGATTCTTATCTTGATGTACTCCTTTATGCCTTCATCTGTATCAAAAGCTAAAAGCCTCGCATCAAAACTTGCGTTCACTTGTTGTGGTGGTTTCTTGATGGCTAAATAAACTCTACAAAAGCTCCGTGGAGGCACACCAGGCACGTTAGGGAAGCAGCTCCTGCACGCTGAAGCTGGCACGTCAGGTCTTTGAAGACAGTAGGTGTTCTCTGCATGGTGGTAACAACAGAAAAGGCTGCTGGAGTTCATAAAAAGGAAATGCTACTCAGGTAGGCCCTCCTCTGATTCGTGTTTCACGTAGCTGCTGCTACTAGGATCATGTGTATATTCAGAGTTATAAACTATCAAGGCACACGTGGGCGTTTCTGTATCTGCTGGTTAGAAGACAAAGCATTTGCAAAGTGAGTATTAACTACAGTGCACGGTGTTGTACAGTTCTGTACAGAGCTCAGGAGAGGCTAAAGCCTGGGGTGAGGGGAAAAGGCTGCTGTCCTCAAGCAGACTTGGGTGCAAATGGGGAATACAACCATTGTGGCAGTGCCTTGGGAGGTGAGGTAGCACAGGGACTGCACAGCAGCCCTGCTGTTGGGGGGACCAGAGCATCCTCTGAAATGAGCTGTGAGGGTTGCCACCTGGCCTGCCTGATTCACACCAATTTGTTAGCTCTTTTCATACCATTAAACTTTAAGCTCTGCTAAGTGATGTGATTGTTCAGGTTAACTGTGCTTTTGTCTTTCAGCACTTCAGGTTGCAGGAGCTTGCTTAGAATAAAGAAAGAGCTGAAATTTCCAAAGGGAATTAGGTGCCTCACTCCTCTAGGCCATGCTATAAATGCCAGCTGAGAAATGAATTAATGATACACTGCAAGAATCATATCTTCACATTGAAAATGTGCACAGTAAACGATTTTTGCTTTGGGAAGTATTTACCTCATGCTGCTAGGAGCATATAGACAGCATATTATCTCCATTTGTTTTAATGCCCATTTGTCTTAATTATTAATGTGAATTTGAACTGCCTTCTTCATTGCATTTAAAAGCTAATCACCCCAAGTTCAGAAGTTCACTGCACATGCCCCAAACTTTTTTTTTCTTAAGGGCTTAAACCAAACTTCAGTGATCTTAGTCATGTTCTGCTTGACCAAATACTGACCTTCCTCTGCAGTAGAAAGACATTTAAGCCTGTTTTCTAAAATTAAATCAAATTCTTGTAATCCAATGAGATTTACAACTGCTCAAGTCTAGTCAGATTCATATATATTTCAAGTGAGACAGGTTCATATGGTGTTTGTTTTGGGATTACATTGAAAATCAATGTGTTTCACAAACGTCATCAGAGTAGGTGTGTAAAAATATTCCCAGTATTTCTCTAAGCAATATCTACATATTATTTAATGCTCGTTGCCAAAGGTTTCTCTGTATTCTGCTGTACACCACATTTTCTGAAAGTATGTATGCTGTCATGGCTAGTAACTATTCCTCAGTGATTAGTGTGACAGTAAGTGAAGCGTGAATATTGAGACTTGCCATATCATGCATGCCAAGTTCCTATATGGCCCAACTGCTGTGAGACAAAACATGCTATTATGTTTTAGATACAAAGCCATATTGTATGAAATTCCATCCTGTCTCGTACTGAAAGAGGTGTATTTAAAAATGAATTTTTTTTTTCTTCAGTTCTTTTTGTTAACTTCTGTATTAGGTATTTAACTACTGAGCCCCATCAGAAAATTTAGCCTTTGTCTCTATCGAGGAATCAGGTTTCAAAGTTAAATCAGACAAATTGTTAATGTTTTGAGGAGGATATTTAAAAGAGAATATTGGTGAAAAGAAAATAAAAAAAGAAAGAAACAAAGCAATCATTCCAATGTTCCAACCACAGAGGTTATGCACTAAATAGGGATTTCCAAACAATTCTGATGTAGCAGATGTAACTTTAATACACAATCATACAGTACATTTTTCATAAGTAAAGAATAGCTTGTCTTTAAACAAAGCAGCAATATTAGTCATGCGTTCCACTAAGGCATCAGTTTTTAATACTGACAACTTTAGGAGCCCACATGCATGTGCTTTTTTGTGGTGCCCACTGATTTCCAGAAGTGACCTCTGCAGAAGACATGAGTTTTGGAGAAGAATTTTTTCATTGCTGTGCAAAATTCCATAAACAAAATTAGAATTTTAATGTAGAACTTTAAAGACACAGCTGAGCTAGGGGAAAGTGGTGATTTGATCCGTGAGTTACTCAGATGATCTTCGGCCTGTATCACACAAGAAGGGACACTTGATCTTTATGGTGTCCCTTCTGAGTTTGAAATCTATAAATGCTTGGAAACATAATGCTAATAATGTAGCAACTGGAATCTTCAAAGCACTGACAAACAACTAGCACCAACCCTGCACCCCCAGCACTACTTGGAATGTGATCAGGGCAGATAGATCTAATAATTATAGCAGATTGAACTATTTTTGCAGACTGTGCAATGAATTTAGTCTTCTTTCTATTTATTAATTATAAAACTGGTTCTAATTATGACTGCTATATTCATAATTATTTAATTAGTTGATGTGATTATTTTGCAGCCCTAGATATTTTTGTTGGATTTATATTATATTAATGTATAATCTGCTGATTATTTGATGTTTATCTTTGGTTTCTCAACTGATTTCAGTAAACATGTATTTTTTTTTTTTTTGTCTGAACTGGGAAGGTGACTGGCTTTCTAAACTGTTCCTATTCAAAACCCTTTCAATTTATATTAATTTTTCTGAATTTCTTGCAAAAAGATCTTAGCATTATGCCAGGTACACTGGTGACCATTAATGCAGTCAAAATGTCAGCATCACTCTGTTTGAGGAACTACAGACGTCGTCTATAATTTCACCTGCAAGTCAGAATTTGTTGATGTTTGAATGCTATTTTCTTTGGCTTTGCTTTGCCGTACCTAATTAGCATCTCCACGATATGTATGGATCAGCTAAGGAATGGTGTATTTCTTATATTGGAGGGTAATATTTTACTTCTTAAGTGACTGCATTTTTCTGAATTAACAGTAGTTCTCATTCAAGACAGAGCAGGTTTACTATAGTTCCTAAAAAGCTTGCAGCTACCTCTGTGGGGAAAAATGACATTGGTGAAATGGTTTGACAGAACCTCTGAATGATTAACTGGTGCAGGGAGGACTAGGACTCAGGCCTCACAGACTCAATATCACCATTCCATGGAAATTTTGGATGTGTATAAGGATTTATACCAATTCTCCTTGAATATTTGCCCCTCCTTTTCCTTTTCTTTGTTAACAATAACCTTTTTTCTTGGTATTTTGCTGTGTTCTGTAATGAAATTATCTGTAATCATCATAAAAGTTTACTGAACATTTTCAACAATCTGGTAGTTTAAATAGTATGGAATTATTCTAATTTATGATGTAATTTATAAGCAATGAGTCTTTCATTCAAGGTGTTTTTCTTTTGTCACAAACTGAAAATGAAAACAGAAAAAACTGTGCCCATTAGAAACACTGGAGTTCAGCATCTGTTTAACCTGAAATAGCAATTCTGAAATCTAATCCTGGGAATTCAATAAGATTATGAGTGACGAGATACAATGTCTTAAAGTGGTCTCAGCACGCCTAAGCAATTCATCCCTGGGTGCTTTCTGGACATATATCCTGCCAGTTCTCAAGAAGACATCAGGCAGGCACAGTATTCAAATTTCCATCTAGCATACAGTTTCTAGAAATTAAAAAGGCAGCCAGTGGCATACTTTCTGAATGATTGCAGATATCAGCATGTCATACATATGCCAGTACATAATTTAGGATAGATGCTTTTGACTTTTAATTTTTCTTGTTTAAAATTAATATCTAAAATTTGGGGTTTTTTCACACTGATGATAGTATGGACCTGGACAAAAAGTTGTGTCTATGACATTTGTAACTTAAATTTCTCACTGTAGTAACCTTTTTTATTTATTTAGTGTTTTCAGCGTTGTCTGTTCTTTGTTGAAGAGACAGTGTTCATTCTGTGCCTATTCTGATTCATATAAAGCATGCCATGTCAGCCCAATAAAAGAGTAATTCTATTTAATCCATATTGAATTTTTTTCTGGAAAGTCAGCTTGAGCTGAAAAAAAAAGAATATTTGCATGAAACATGCTGTAGGATTATTGATTTTAGAGGATAAAATAATCTTTTCAAATGCTGAGTTATTTTGGACTGCAGTCTACTATCTACTGGTTTTGGGAAACCAGTGCATTGAAAAAACATTTTATAGACTTTGGCATTTGGCATATCCAATGAGAGATCTTTATTGAGCAAAGGCATGATTGAATTTATGAACTTTCCTAGTAAGACTAGCAACATGATGTCAACAAGATTCAGCATGTGTTTTTTTGACTGCATATTACAAAAAGCTTGGTGGCTTTGGAAATTTAGGAGGGAGCTATAGGTTACTCGACCCAGGCTGCATCTTGCTGATTACCATTTTACTGTCTCCACTTCAAATTGATTACTTTTAGATTATACTTTCATATAATATTCCCAGGGATTTAGCTCCCAGTGAAACAGTAAGCTTTCTTACTTTCTGTAGGAAGATTAGAAAAGATAACTCACTTAAATTTAATGTTTGCATTGCATTAACACTTAGTGAAGAGTCAATTCCCTGCCATGTGAATATATGAACAAGTAAGAAGACAGTACTTCCTGAAAGGCAAATGTCTTTGTGAAACATGATGAACATCTTGCATGTTAAGCATCACTGGATTTTAAAATTTGATACTTCTCAAAGTTGTGTGAATGTTGTTGTTATTGTAAGCTTGGATTTCATGTGTTTAGATGGTAATAAGCATTTGTTTCCAGCACTGTAAACTTCCAGTTTGTCAGTATGCTCAATGAAATGTAAATGGAAGGATCAAAACAGTTTCTTTCAAGATGCTGCTGCTCATGATGCTTTAGCATACTAGGCAGGGCATATGTGATATGGTGTATTATATGCTCTGTAGCTGTAAAATTTGTATGACTTTTGAGCTGTCAATACAGAAATAATTAATCAACTCCCTAACCTGAGGAATAGTTTTCCTGGTGGCGCTCCTGGCTATTAAGAGTTGGTGTTTCAACTGTGCTGACTGGAGATGGAATTAGTAAACAGAATAATGATACTGTTTTTCAGAAAAACCTTCTTGTTTGTGTTTCAGGCTGAGCTGTGTGAACCATGCAGAAGATCTAGCTTCCAAACTACTCCAGTGTTTCCCAAAGAACAGATTGTCAGCACAGGCAGCTCTGAGCCATGAGTACTTCAGTGATCTGCCCCCACGGCTATGGGAGTTAACTGATAGTGAGTATAACCACCTCCAAATCGATTAGAAACAAAGATTCTAGTTCAGACAGATGCATGTGGGTATGCTAACCCTCACATACAGACAGCTCCATGGACACACACAGACACACACAAAATACGTGACTGCAATTGTGCAGATTGAAATGACATAGTTAGCTTGACACAGGACAAAATGGATTCTTTTCTCTTTTTTTTTTTTGCTATCTCTGCTCTGCAGTATGCAGCCTGCTATCTTTGTATTTGATTATGTGTGGAGCCAATAGAATTCTCTGAATTGTCATAAAGCAAAAGGAAAAATGCAATTTACATATTTAGTGCTTTTCACTTTATAACATACAGTACTTCTTAACTAGCTGCAGCACACAGGATAAAAATCCAGCTGCATTTGATTCACAGAATCTCTGTGTGTCATAACAGTAACCTCTAAGAAAGGACTCGGCTTTCAGAAGTCTGGGAAACACAAAGTCAACAATCAGTTAATTTGCTGAATTAGACTGTGTACGGAGAGGATGGCAGATGATATTCTTAACTAAGAATGCTTTCACTATTTACATACATCCTTTTGCTTATTTATTAAACACAATGCATTCCAGTTGACTTGGCAGAAATGTTCCGATCATGGTGTATGCCGTCAATTATCTTTTTAGTAATTTTAAATCATTTATATCATACGTCTGCATGTTGTTTTTCAGTGTTAAAAGAACACAACTATTTATTCTAGGGAAAAAATAGTATCATGGATGATATTTTTTATTCAGAGGAGGTTCTGTTATTAGAAAAGGGTTTCGCAAGGGAATAACAGTCAGCATTTTGATTTAATTCAATATGGTGAAGAGATACATGTTGGCATTACAGCATTATATGTTCTTTTCTGTTTTCAAACATGCATCCATGAGCAAAAGATCTAAATCCAGTACCTTAAGGCAGAAAGTTCAGAGATGCAACAGTGGAACATGTGTGTGTAACTGTGGCTGATTTAAAACTTTGCACCTAAAAACTAAGCTCTCTTTTTGAATATTCATCCACAATAGAATCTGTTTACAGTAGTGTCAGTACAAAAACTTGTCTTCCAAAATTTTATCTTTTCCATCCTCACCAGCTATAGTAGTCACATTTTGAGCTGGTTCTGTGTCTTGGCTGTCCAAGTTCCCTACTCCCAGCTCTGCTCTGAAGAGCACTCTCCCATTTGTAGAAAATGAATATTAAAACAAAAATAGCACCACTAATTTCTGTCCATCACTGTGATAGACTATGTTCTAGCTCTGCAAAAAAGATTCCCAATTTCCTCCTCTGCCATGGTGACCCACCACTCAGTTTGCTGACAGTGGTACTTGATAAGCAGAAAATTTAAATGTTCAGTGTAAATTAAGGTGGCTGCTGTTGAAATTCTGCCTTTGCAGAAACAGATGCAAAGAGATTCTTTTCTTCAGGACTAATGAAACATCAAGAATGCCAGTTCATTTATCCAATTTCCACCAAATGGAAAACAAAAATCACTCTACAGTGGTGACATCTCAATCCTTATGACTGTGTGATTTAGTCTAGCCAGGATTTTGAATTCTGAATTCTGCAGTAGTACTTTTCTGTTAATATGGACTTATTACCCACTTGCCACTTAGTTTATCAGTCAGTGGTTAAATCCAGTTCTATCAGTGAAGTAAATGCCTACACATTATCACTCTGCAGCAGGCTGCCAACAGAGACAGTCTTGTCCTAGTCATTAACAAGCACAATGTATGCAGAACACCAGAGGGGAATTAAAACCACAAAAAATACCTCAGGGTGGTATTTTTAATATGAGAATTTAATTTGTAATTTCACAGATTAAGAATTTTGGCTGCATTAATCCTTTTATCAGCTCACAGCAGGTTATTTGCAGAAGCATAACCATAAGGCGATATTCATTGGCAGAAACACGTCTTTGCATAACGTTAAACATCAGGAGCAGTGAAACCTTTTGAAGGGGGGAGAATAAAGATGAAAAATCATTATATTTTAAAGCAAGGTTCTTCTAAATGCCTCCAGTAAAATTTTGAGTTACAGAAAGACTATTTCTGTGTCTAGTAGATAATCATTATGAAGCATAAATTCAGATGCAAGAAAGGACAATCCCAGTATCAAATACTACAATCATTTCTATTTAGTATGATTTAGATATACTTGTAAACATATTTACAAAACAAAGACATCATATACTTGGGAGAGTTGGGAAAATGTTTACTGTGTAGTGAAATTACCAGTTTTTGTGATTCTAGTTCTCTGTGCTAATATTTTTACATCAAGAAACACTATTGATAGTTAATTAAATATAGTTACAAACATATTGGGTCTTTATGTACAAAAAAAATTGCTGCTTTCTAATTTGGACACCACTGTGATTTTGCAAATCTCTTGTAGTGAATAGTGTTCATCATGGAATATATTTTGTCCAATTTGGTTCTAATGCTGAATTGTAAATTTGGGGATTTAGCACTTAAAATGAGGGAAAGACTCATATGTGGGTAGAAAAGCAAATGGGATGAATCAATCAAATGATTTTCCATCAGAAAATTGTTTCCTTGGAATCACAATATTTCACAAAAGTATGGTGACTCTTCCTACACTGAAAAAGTAAAAATGAAGTGTTTGACTTTCTATTCTGGTTTTGACCTTTAGTACTATGTATTTGTATTCTGTGTAATACTTTAGTGTAATTTTTTAATGGAGTTTATTTTAAAACATGTGCAAAGTTAGTTTATGTGAGAAGCACAATTTTGCTTTTTTTACTTGGTTTAGTTTCAAGTCAAGGCATAATTTCAGTTGGGTTGGAAGTTCAATTCCTATATAAGCTCTGTCTAAAAAGTAGCCACTCTCAATTTTTGAAAATAGTACATTAAAATGGTAAGAGTAGTGAAATTCTGCTAAAAACACCTTGTCTAGGAATACAATGCAATTTATGTTGCAGCATTTCTTTCATTCATCTGAAAACTGAACTGTAATCCATAGAGTAATCCTTTTTACTAAATATATGTACTTGTTATTTTCTGTTAAAAAAAAAAAATCAGTCCTCACACTTTTCTACTGTTATATTTGAGAGGTCATATTCACTTATTTGCATTAAATATATGCCATTAACAATGTGTGTTACTGAGGATAGCAGAATAAGAAATGCAAGTTGAGATGTCAAACGACAGTGGGAAGGTCTGTGCACAAAGCAATAGCCAGGTCTTTTAAAGACATATTGATGAAAAAGTAGTTCCAGAAACTTATAGGTATGCCAGTTGTTAGCGCAAAAAAGAAATCTCTTATGGCCCTGATTAGTTCTTTAGCATTTCCTTATGTAATCATGCAGTGGCAGCTCTCATGAGCATGTTGTTATATGGAGGTTTGCTTTCAGGAGGTATTAAAAGTCATTGGTTTTTCTCCATCAGATTGAGGCATCCTAAGTAAAAATGAGGTTTCATATTATCAATATGTTAGTTCTTAACCATTTGCATTTTGACTCCTGTGATTATTATCATCATGTCTCCTAATAACTAGTTCCCTGGTGTGACATTCAAGTCATCAAGGTTTTTCTGGGATATCTTTAACAAGCTTAGTTGCCTTTAGTAATTCAAAAAAGAAAGTCAGACAAGATAGTTCAGTTTTACTGATGTCAAGATTCTGAAGATGTAATATGTGATATCAAATTATTGAAAAACCTTGCTGTATGTTTTACCTTCTTATTTCTAAGTTCTCTCAGCAGAAATTTGAAAGTGGAAGTTATTGACTGTATAGTGGTGTAGAGGACAAATAAACACACAATCTGGAAACAGGTTTTTTTAAAAATCCATGCAGCTAAGAATGTTTGCACCATACAATGTCCATCCTAATGCATTCAGCTTCTTTCCATTCAGAATTTGTACAGTGCTTACTTGCAGAAATAGGTGGTATACGTATTTAATGCGCTGTGTTTGCCATATATATTAATTATTTTTAAATTACTGGTTTTCCTGCAAAAAGAAATCAAAGATTCTGAATTGACACTCTTTTTTACAGTGTCTTCTATTTTTACTGTACCGAATGTAAGATTACAGCCAGAGACTGGAGAAAGCATGAGAGCCTTTGGAAAAAACAATAGTTATGGCAAAGGTGTATCAAACAGCAAACATTGAAGAGTACCTATGTTCACAACTGATAATGCAGGTAAGACATGATTATTGGAAAGGATATCTTTGAAAATGCTCTTTAGTTATCTTTAGAGAAACAAAATACAAAACTACACATCCATATGCAGGCTGATACTCTGTTTTTGAGTTTTACAGTCCATATGAAGAGTGTAAGTTCTCAGGAAGGAGTGTCACTGGCAGGTTGAAAACATTGCAGAAGTTGGTGCTAGTACATTAAATATTCGTTTGCCTTTAATTTTTTTCCCTCCTGGTAAAATAGGAAGAGAGAAAATACCTCTTGTCAGTTCTGTTGTTAAACTTTGGGGCAAGGAGGAGACATTCTGTGATTCTGTGATTCGATGATTTAAGGTCCCTCACAGCCCTAACCACTCTATGATCCTGTTATTTAGTAGGCTGGTAGTCTTGGCAGCAGAAGGATATTTTTGATAAAGAAAGAGGTGCTGTCATGTTAGTGATTATGGTCTGTATCACTGGATCAGCTAATACTAGTTTTGTTTAACCATTGTTATTCAGCAGTGAAGTAGTGTGTAATATGACTGCTGGTATTTTAAGAGCAGAGCAGAACTTGGGAAGGCCAGGTGAATAGAGAGGCTACTTACTAAATTACAGCAAGGGAATGGTGGAGTTATATCATGGCATTAATTCTCTTCTGCCCATATGCACCACCCCAGTTTTTGTTCAGTGGGATTTAACACTTGGCAGACTCTTCCAGACTAGCAGTATTTCCATATATAGCTGCTTTGCTCATTAGGCTTCTCTAAATGGTTTCATACCACAGTGTTTCACAAAATACCTTAAGAGCAGATTATTTTCATTCAAAAAAATCAAGGCCTGCCTTTTCTTGTTTATTTTTAAGTTGCTTTTGCATGTTGAGTCCATTTTAACAGTTTGTTACATAAGTTCTAGGAGCTGAGATAAATGCACATGCTGCTCATATACCTATTTGAAGATATGGTCTCCTAGAAATGTAGTTTCTATTCACATGATATCTATATTTAGCTAAGTCTGCTTTTTACAATATCAGATATAACTTTCTCTCATGAATTACATTTGGGTTTACTGTTGTATGCTTATGTACAAGTTTTTTAACCCTGTAATGTTATAGAGTCTTTGCCTGACAGTCAGTAACTACTGAAAAACTGGAATGAATAGATTTCGATGCTGACAGCCTGCCCCAGTTTTTGCACAAGCTCTTTGCCCACAAACCATTTAAGATTCTCTAATGTCAGAAATGAGGCTGCCTCAGAGCAGTCTGTTTACATCTTTATTGACAAGCTAATCCCTACTTTTTCCTGGGGCTGTGTCTCTGCAGACATCTCTTCAACCTTGTCTGTTCTAACGTGACATATCATCCATCTAAAGTATATTTAGAATGTGCCCATCTGTGCTAAAGACCTTTTGTGTAGAAGCTTATGTACAGAATCTCAGTTCTCATGTACAGAATCTCCTTTCTGCTGCTTCCAAATAAATGCAATTTTTCATTTATAAAATATGCAGTGGAAGGTTTTTGCAAATGAGCATGTAAAATAGTACAAAAGAACCATTGGATCATTCTTACTGAATAGCTATTTGAGCAGGTACAAATTACTGTTTTAAATTTTTATATGTGAATAGAAAGAGAAAACCAAATGTACCCTTTACATACATCACTGTACTGTTATGGTTGCTCAACCACAGTTTTAATACAGAATAGCATGTTTCATTGTGAAAGGTCTGAAACCACTTAGCAAATGTTGTGATGTGTACATTATTGATTACATTTTTCCACTGTGGCTTGGGACTTTGTTCTGTTAGGTGCTTACAGTGCAATAACATATCAGCTCCCTGCTGTAATATTTGGCTTGTGCCATGAGATGGGGACCAGCAGGTAATGCTGGAAAAGTATTAGGACCAAACAGAGGTCCTCGTACCATGTGGAGAGCTGGGGATTAATGAGATGAAACTAAAATTCATAGGGAAGCAGGAGAACTGTGGACATGGGAAACGGATTTGAGTGAGGAATTATTAGAATGGGTGGAAACCTGTAAAGGGATGAGACTACCAAGCAAGTAAAGGTGTGAGTCAGTGTGGAAAATGAAAGGAGTTGGGAAAAGAGACCACAGTTTTGGTAATGTGAAAAGAAGGTCTGGTGAATGGCAGGTGGCTGTGATAGTAGAGTAGTGACTGGCAAGTAGGATGTTCAGTCAGTAAAATGGATGAGTTATGAGTCAGTTACTCCAGCAGAAGACTAGAGCTGCAGTCAGCAGGAGAGTAGCATTAGGGAAGGGATATTACAATATATTCTGTCAAAGTCTCCATTCACAAGGCTTAGTGAAGCAAAAAGATGCATGAGTAGCAAAAGGAAAGATAGCAGTAGCTCTCCAGGGCCATGAAGTTGACAGGTAAACAAGGCAAGTAGAGTTAGAGAGATGGAGGCAAACAGTACAAGATGTCAACAAGCATGATCACATCACATCCCAACTGTGAGGATAAAGGAAAATTAGAAGGGACAAATATTGCAAGGAAATAGATCTGATTATTAAAAAAAACCCCAAAACAACCACAGCAAACAAATGTTTCTAACTTGTCTCCTGGACAAGGGAGGTACATATGTGTTTCACTCAACTTTATGGGTTCACTTTATGCATATATAGAGGTGGCAGGGAAGATAGGAAGGGCTGGAATTTTGAGGTATTCCAGTATCCTTCAGGAAGCTGTGAAAGAAAAAAATCTGTAGGTAGTTACTCACTAAATCCTCTAACAGATGTGTAAAGGAAAGGTTTTATTTTTTATATATTTTTATGCATTTATACATTATTAAGGAATTTATTAGAAAAACCCACAAAGAAACACGAACAAGGAAGCATCTTCAACCACCTCCAGAACCTGGTGCCGAAGGAAATTCTAGTCTTATGTTCCTTCCTTCCTTCCTTCCTTCCTTCCTTCCTTCCTTCCTTCCTTCCTTCCTTCCNCACCCTCCCTCCCTCCCTCCCTCCCTCCCTAATTTCCCTGTTTTGGGGATAAAATAGGAAATAAAATTGAGAGACCAAATAATAGACACAATGCTGTGCCAAATCTTTCTGTGATAAGAAGTTATCACCTCCTGCTGTTCTCTCACACACTTTCCAGATGTTACTGCCCTGATAGTGCACCCAGTGAATTAAATCCACTTTTCTTTAGGGTTTGGAAGGCAAAAAGATTAGGGGAGGAATGGCTGAGACATCATCTGCTAGCTTTGGGAGCAGCAGTCTCTGGCAGATTGGTGAAGGAGAGGGACTAAAGGCAGCAAATTTGTAATTGGCTCCATCATTGATTAGAGCTTGTCTTAAGCTCTCAGAAACTGGTGCATCTCTGAGAATTTCTGCTGTCTTTAAAATACTGTAGTGCTTCAGCTGCCTGTCTGCAACTCACAAATCAACTTACACTTGAAAAAGCAGTAGCCTAGAACATGTTTCTGAAAACTTAGATAACATCTGTCAGACTTGGACTACTAATGGGGTCTTTGTAGACCACACTGTGTCATTGTCTTGGGCTCCAAGAAGAGACAACACATTTATTCCAGTGCCCATGGGGAAAAACCTGACATTTGGAGTTAGCAAGGTCAATGCTGAGGCTGCTCTCTACTGGAGAAAATTAGCAAATATGTGGTAATGAGCATCACCGCATACAGAAAAATCTGTCAGCACTGAATTAGATGGGGCCTTTTGACCATATCTATGAATCTTTAAAGTTTTGTGATAAAGCAAAATGTTTTTATTTTGTGCTTGATGGTTTTCGTTGATATTTTTTTTCTCCATGGGGAGGAAGCACCCCTGTGGAAGCATTCCTCATCTCTAAGTGTCTTGTTGAGTTACACTGTATATGCTATAGTCATCTGTTTTATTGAGACAAGAATGGACCCTAAGAAACTCTAGAGCTCTGTTTTCATTTGGCTAGTGGAATACATGGCTAAAGCTTGTTCCTCTCTGGAAAGGATGAGTCAAATAGTAATTGAAAAGACAAGGCATTACCTGATACCAGATAGCACGTGATGTTTTCTTGTGGTGATTTATAATCCCCAGTTCCCATTGGTGGACCAGAGACACGAGATGTGTTTCTGGCCTATTGTCTGCTTCCTGGAGCCAGCAGGGACAGCTTCATTCAGGATGGTAACACCATATGCTTTTAAAGTATTTAACCTGTATTACCATAATGAGATCCCCTGGCTTTCTAAATCTCTTTGACAATTCACTGAAGCAAAACAAAAAGTGGTCTTTATTTGTATTGCTTGCCCACATGCACATGCATCCGAGCAATCCTGAATTTCAATCGCAGGGTGCTGAATTCTTTCTCCTGTGTCCATTTAAGCCAGCAACTGACACCAGCCCAGCCAATCGAAGGGACCATGGCGTCATTCAGGCCAGCTCAGCTGTGTAAAACAGAATAAAGCTGAAGAGGTGACAGTTACCACTATAATGGCAAAAAGTGCTGGTTATTTGGTTGCTTCTGGCTGGGTGTGTTCAGCAGTACAGAATCGTTATAGAAAATTACCTTTTTTCTAGCTAGAGAGGTGACTTTTGTTGCATCCCCATCCAAATAGTTTCATTTTTGTTTGTCATCCTCAGTTTTACATTTATAAATTGTTTAAGAGTGTCTCTTCAGCACTGCTGTATGGGAACATAATTTTTGCCTGCCTTGCCCTAGTCAAGCCACAGGGAAGCTGTAGTCCAGCAGTGTGTGTGTCCAGTAATCAGTACTGAATTTTCATTCACTACTCTCCTGCATTTATTCTGTTCTGGGTACCCCAGTGTTGCTAAAACACTGCGGAAAACCATATACTGTGCATCTAAGTCTTCATCTCTGCAGCTTCAGGGGATAAAACTGTAGTAATTACAGTGGAGAAAGGTCTGCATAAAAGTGAAATTCTAGACTGAGAGACTGCATATCAGCCAGATTTTGTCACTGTTGATTCAATCAAAAGCTCAAAGTAGCCAGTAGTGCTTTATATGTGTGAAATCTCAAAATTCAGTGTAAAACCAGATTGGGAAAGAAAAGCAGAGCTATAAAAGCACAGCAGTAGCCAGTTTAATTTTTTTATGCACTTTTTAATAGATGGATTCAGATAGATGCGTATAAACAGTCATTGTGCTGCTGCAGTTGAAAAGATGGAAGCCTAAGCACTGAAGATGGGAGGTTTAAATTTCTCTTGCATCTTTTACTGCCAGACAGTGTCTATACGTGAATGTTGAGGGTCAGTTTAATTATTTAGCTAATACTGGATTTGCATAAATTGGCTTTCCTGAAAAGGCTAATAAGATGCAGTTGTGGTGGGCAGCTGAAAGCAATTTGGGTTTGAGTCCAGTAATGATAGTACTAAGCAGAGTTGAAATTGTAACATCAATTTTGTAAAATGTTAAATTAGTATTAAACTGTGAAAGATGACTGCAGAATCCAAGATATTTTTTGGCTCTCTAGTACTTTTCCTGCCATTATTTTCTTATGTTAACAACATAATGGTTTTATGAGACTGTTCCAGCTGTGCTTTACTCAATATTGAAGAATAAGATCACCACAATGCTAGAATATACCCTAAATATAACACACAAGGGAAAAACTCCAGGCATTGGTCTACATTCTCCTTGTGATATCTATTATCTTATTTCTATTAATCTAAAATGAAAGTTATACACTGAATTTTGCCCTCTATTCAACCATAAAGAAAATTCCCCCATATTCGCTGGACTTTGCACAGCAGGTAAAATGGACTGAGCAAATAGGTGTTCAGTGCAAGGCTGTTTTTGTATAAACTGCCCATCTGACCTAAGTGACATGTGGGGACTTAGGATGGAGGAACTGTCCCTCAGGTCCCCAGGTATACCCCAGTAAAGGAAATCCACTGCCCAGTCAAGGAGCTCATAAGGCTTAGGCACTATGTTTAATGGTGTTTTTGTGTCAGTACTGTACAGCTCACCTTGTCTGTTGTCATGTGAAATGCAGTCACTTAATTTCACTCCTTGGAAGCAGTAGAATGCAGAGTCTCTTGATTTTCTTTAAAAAAAGAGTTGGTAATGTAATGCACAGAGGTATGGAAAATGAATTGGGAAGGATGGTCTCGCTAAGGAAGCTGAACACCAGTTCTGATGAAAGCCTGTCCAGCCTGGAGACTGAAAGCACAGGACAGCATCTATGCCTGGAAATAAGTGCACTGTAGGCATGATCAGGATTTCTAAAATAATGGGAGTCTCTTTAGGAAAGAAGAAGGAAAGAAAGGAAGCAGAACAGATAGGGGAGGTCTTCACGTTTTATTGTTACATACTCCACTTGGTAGTACAAGTATTTCAAACGTCCATTGCTAGGAGATACTGATTTCTTCCCTGCAGTTATATACTTTATGTCATTCAGTGTGAAACTAGTGGCTACATATTTATTGACATTATTCTTTTAAAATTGTAATGTGTCATGGCCAAATCAGCTGCAGAGCCGGCAGAAGGAAAACAAAGTGTTACTACTATTATGGATAACTTTTTCCAAGGACAATACTGTATTTCCTTGTACTATGGCATAGTATGAAGCCTATTTTCAGTTCATTTCTAATGCATGATAACTTGCCTTCAGCACTGTGAAGATTCATTTTCAAATAATTTTTAGTGTAGAGGTTTGTAATTTTACAGTCATTTAGGCTGTAGGAAAGATATTAGTGATATTTGCATGAATGCATGTGCTCAGTTGCAGTGCTGTTTATCTGTCTTTCCAGTTTGTTTGCTTATAAATTTAGGAGACAAAAGGCAGAATCCTCTGTGCCATAAGTGTACTATATTGCATTATTAATATTAGGATAGCAAGCAATTCCCACTAGACAGTCTTTGTGGTCTGTTCATGCTTAAGAAGTGTCTGGGCATGAAAGGCTGTTTGAGTTCCAGTGGGCTGATAGTCTGGGATGACATTTGAATGCAGCGAGGACAATGTCTAGATGACAATGACTGGAAGGGAGGCAAAAGCGGGTCTCCACTCTCCCTACTCTCCCATGGACAGTCACCTCTCCTTTAGGATTATTTCCTCACGTGACTCCTCAGTTAGGCTTTGTCTAAGAGGAATGTGGAACCACTGGAGGGGAGAAACTGAGGTTTCCAGACAAAGCAGAGGCTTCCAGTGCTGACACACAGCCCATAACCCAGAGAGACAGCAGAGCTAATGAGAGGCATTGCCTCTCGGGCACCATTTGCAGCATTCAGAGTTAACAGAACTTTCAGCCAAATTGCAAACAAAAAATGAAATTTAGTACTTCCATATACCAGAATGTTTTCTGCGGAGGACAAGCTTTGTGGTGCCACTGTTCATCTGTAGCTTATATTGCCTGATTCTCCATGAAATAAACAAACTAAGCCAACCACTGCAAAATTGGGTCTTAAGGCAACACCCATTAAAGTAAATGTGCACTGAACACCCCAAGCTGTGGGAAGATTCTTGCCTAAAAATGTAGCAGTAGTTTACAACTCAGTTAATAAATTACATTAATTTATTCTGCCCCATAAGTGGGATGAGGATGGATGCGTTTCCCACATCCTCCTAGTGTTAAGTCTCAGGAAGAAAACTCAAAAAATACTAAACTCTCAAATAAAGATATCTAATGTAGAAGAATAGCCCTGAAACAGGATCTTTGAATATTTTAAGAAGTGGAAACAAAACTGAGTATTTCCATAATTTTTTGGTCTGTTATAAATTATTAATGTTGTTTTGGGCCATATATGTATTTTGAATTAGCAATTATGAGGGGATCATTCTCCACCATTAGTAACGTAGATTTTAATTCTGTACAGCCACTTCTGCAACCCTCTTGATGTTAATATAAAGTCTAATTGTGGCTTTTTTTAATATTTTCTGGCTTTTTTATTTTAACAGTAAAATCACAGCCTTTTTATTAAGTTTTCTCCCTGAAATTTTTATTTTACAACTGCTTTTAATATGTCTCTTGTTCAGTCTGTGCATTACATGTGTATTAAAATCTAGTTAGATAATAGTCTGAAGGGAAAGAAAATCTACACAATTAAATCTGTCCTTGTGTGCTTGAAAGGTTCAGCACTGAGTAATCTGTCACATCATAAAAGGAACAAAATCAAAACAACTGAGTCATTATGATGACTCTGCTTGGTTTCAGCCCATGAAGTGACATCTAGACTTTGCAGATACTGTATTTGTTGTTTTATATATCTGTGTGCAAACATTTGTAAATACAGAGGGGTAAATGTTGCCAGCATTTAAATTAGGTTAAAAGTGCTATTTATGGCTTACATCAACAACAAAAAATATTCATAATTGTCCCTAGGTGAAGCTACTCATTTAACGAGCTTACAGCTCCTAATTAATTCTGTAAAGAACGCCATTTGGCAGAGCAGAATTATGAGGTTTGCATATTGATAGTGGCAGGGAAAAATATATCTGTTTTCTGTTTATATGGTAAAATTAACTTCTGTTCTTTTGAAAATGGCACATCTCGGAGGTATTGCTTTCAAAATGATCTCAGGGTGTAAAGAAAGCAGTAATAACAGCACCAGGCATTCAGTTCTGTCCTAATTTTCCCACCAGTTTTTCAGTGTTTCAGCTGTCTTAGAGACTTAAAGTACTCTCATTAGGTAGCTGCAGAGGCTGCCTGCTTGCCTGCTCCATCACTCTCTCGAGCTGCCTCCCTTGCTCCCCCTCTCTCACTCTCCCTTTTTTTCCCCCTCCTGCCTTGGGAGTGACTGTGAGGATCATTTGCTGGTGTGATTGGCAGGTTAGAGCATTCGATCAGATGAGTTCCTCTTAGTGCAGGTCAAAAAGGCTGGTTAGCAGGAGCTGTCGAAAAATGCCAGCAGCATTCGAAATGGGAAATGTCGTGACTTCGAGGCAGGGGGTGCCACCTGGAACAGAAAGCCCCCAGCTCATTAGCAAGTTACAGGATGCAAGCTTAACTGGAGGGAGCAGAGGAGGAAAGATAATACCCAATAGGGAAAATTATTGTGAAGTGGAATTGATTTCATGTATAATTTGTTTATCACTAGAGGGGACAAATGCTGTCCTCCTGACATGTGCGGAGGAGTGTGGACTATGAATGAAGCAATTTAGCATAATCTCCAGGTTGAGCTCTGGATTTAAAGAATGCCAACTTCTTTCTTCCCAACTGTGGAAGTGATCAGGTCATGTTGTATTAATTTAACCTGACATACACTCAAATGGTTTATCTGGGCAATTTTAGCAATTTAACAGAACACAGTAGATATGAGCTGCATTCATTATTAACGTGGGGCAGTGGTTTGTCTTCTGGATGAAGTGGGGTTGGGCATTTACTGCATGCTGCTGTTACAAAAAAGACATGTTCCTGTTACAAGCTGAATTATAAAAGGGCTCATTTTTAATGCTTACTCGGACTGCATAAAATCAGAATGCAATTTCAGTTGCATGATATGATTTTATTTCCAAGAAAAACTACATACCCTTAGAAAGTATGGACTTAAAAATAAATAAAGCATTTAGGCTTACTGTATAAAATTTAATCTGAAATGAAGACTATAGAGTCTGCTGCCTGTCAGGGGCTTAAAGAATGCACACATAAAACACCAGCATTACAAATGCTTAGTCTTCCCCAAGATATCCTGTAGTGGTGAAATTGCAGGCAAACTCTTCATCCCAGGCAGTTTAACAAGCCCCTGGCTATTAACACTGCTAACCATTCATGTGCTTCACTGGTCTGTATTTTAATATAAAAGGCATGTTGCATATCAGTAGAAATGGCTGCATAGATTTTTTCCTCCCCCCACACAGATTTTTTTAGAAACGTTAAGAAAATAAGATGGGATCATGGTACCTGCCAGACTGTTTTATCTTGGTATCTTTGTGCAGCTTTGTGTCTAGCTCTGCTCCTCCTGAAGACAATGGGAGAATTCTGTGGACTTCAATGGGAGTAGAGCTGGCTTCCTTATCAAAACTAATGTAGACACAACAATACCATCTCAGGCTGAGAAAATGGAACTTAAAAGCTGAAAGGGTTCCTGAGAACTATTTTGCAAACTGTATCTCTTCTTGTTAAGGAATTTTATCTTTTATATATTAAACTCATACTTTCCTCAGAAGTTTGAAGGTCGTGCTTAAGCAGTCTCTTGGTTGGATGCTGAGGAATGTTTGCTTACAGTTCAGATCCTTGATTTTTTTCAGCTTTCATTTTCTTCCATCCATCAAAGTTTTTAAGTTGGTAATGGAGTAGCTAGCATTTGCTTTATTGAGTAACCACAGGCTGTTGGATTTCCCTTTCTCCACTGAATGTGAATCAGAATCAGATTTTTAAAAGGAGTTTCTTAATAAAAATATTTGTATGGAGTCTTACAGATGAGTGTTTTCTGTTTTGTATTTCATGTAAAAAGCTCAGCATTAACAGCCTGATAGTTTGCAAAAAAGAAGTTACTAAAGCACTATAAAAAGGGCATTCTTTACCTTCCAGATACCTTTTTAGTGTAAAGTTCTTTCAGAGAGGCACTGTGAACACTGGCTGCTGTAGTCTGCACTAATGAACAAACAGGCTCAGTCCTTTGCAAAGCTGAATAAAGAGAGAAAAATATCAGAATAAAATATCCTCTGTGCAGATTCTGTGGTAGAATTTTTCCCACCTTGGGTAGCTCTGCAGATGCTCAACTAGTATTTAAGTATTTAAGTAAAAAACTGGAAACTAATTTAAAAATTTCAGGAAGTGTTCATTACTTAATGTCTGCTCTGGTACTTTGTTTGGGGAAGTGATATGTGTTTAAATTATTTATATGGAGTTTGAAAATTGGCTTCTGTTGGGAAAAGAGAATAAACTGAGAAATCTCCAAGTCTGTTAGCTCCATGGAGTAAAGGCAAGGATCAGTAAGCACTGGGCAGACCTGCTAGATTTAAACCCTGAGGTGTATTTGAGGGGTCTGTGGTAGCTGTAGTGTCTGTCTGCATCTGGCAACAGCTGCTTGGACATGAGCAAAAGGATGTTTTGGGTAGGAAACCTGGCAGGTGCAGATAAGCTCTTTTTTAGGACTATGTGTGACACAGGTTAGTGACCTGTGTATGTCCTAGGTTCATGACCAAAGAATTAGAAAAATTAGAATTAGAAAAAGCAGTTAAACAACTAATATTTCCCACGTATTTACATTTTCTGGCAAGAAAAAGAATTGTAGTGTGAAACAGAAGAAAGAATTTAACAATTACTCTTCATTTTTTCACCAACTTCTGTTTTTTCAATACTGCCACAAGTATTTCTTAGCTGCTAGGAACTTGGTAATTCAAATGAAGAATAATAGCCAGGAAGGAACTAGTAGTAAAGTCCTTACTGCCCCTCAAAACTTACTATTCCTGCAGCTGTTTGTCATTCACTCAAATCCTGACTTCTCTATTCTAAATAAATACTGGTTTGTTCCTTGACTCTCTAGGGGAGCCTAGGCAGAAGCAATGAGTGGGAAAATCACATATTCTTTATCTGATTTTTATATGTTTTCTCGCCCAAATTTTTGAGGAATCACTGGAACTTGCTAGTGTGTCTTCTGTGACATTACCAATCTTTGTGAATCACTTTTCAGGTGAGAAGAAGCTCTGACGTATGGTCTATATTCCATCAATGACTCCTTTTATCATTACTTGTGTGTAAAAATACTTTCTGTATGAATTGCCTTTGTCTTTTTAGAAGGTGGATATGTAGAGAGTGTTGGAAAAATCCAGTGAGCCCTGAGGTCATCTAAATAACTCTATGTAATGTGAGCAGGTGTTGATGAAATCTGGTTCAATCAGTAACATTTCAACTTTTGCTTTATGTACTATATTTCAAATTAAATAGAGCAGTATAAAACAACCCATAAATTGAACCTAGGATTGGGTCATACCACTTTTTAAATGTATGTGTGTAGTTCTTGACTTTGGTATCATTCACTTTTTTATCTTCTGTTTCATCTGTGTTGTTAACTTGGGCTGCAGTAAAAGGATATACCTCTCAAAATTATTTTCTAAGATTTTGCCTCACCACCATTTTGGGTTTTTTTACTAAGTCTTCCCCCCTACATTAAGTATCCTACAAATTATTTACACCTATTACTAAATCTTTAAGGAGGTACATTTAGATAGACTGAGCATATTGAAGATTTCTTGACCCGATCCTGTCAAAATCCTTGACCAGGAACTTTGTGCATGAGTCTTGATTTTGATTTTCTTAACAGCTGGAGCATTGCTTTTGGATCATTAACCCTTGCCATTTTTCCTCAGACGACAAAAAAGCTGAGATTTTCACGATCTCCAAGTCCTGGACTTGCTTTCTTGTGTAGGTTGTCCTCCTCTCCCCAAAATCATCTCCAAACCTAACAATTTTCTGGGAAACTACTGTACCAGCTTGTGTGGTATCGAAAGTAGGAGAACTGCTAATGAGTCACAGCACTGCTCATGTCACCAGACAGCAGGACAGGCATCTCTCCTTCATCCAGACTCCTAAATGCAGGGCAGAGAAACTGTAGCACACCTCGGGGTTTAGAAAGATGTTTGAAAAGTGCCTCAATGGAGCAGAATGACTGAGAAACCCAACTCCCTTTCTCTGAGTTCCTGGAGAAGGAAGGGAGTAAACACAATGCAGTCCAAACACTTGGGCCCTTATAGAATCATCAGAGGTAGGAAAAACGTTTTCAGGGTCTGGACTAGAGGAAGCAACACTGCTCAAGAGCAGCTAGAACACTGTGGGCAAAAAAGCAGGAGCTCTGCCAGGTGAGATCTGCAAAGCTTCCTACCTATGTGGTGTTTCTCACCCATTTTATTCTCATGGAAACAAGCACAATTTCTTGCTAACAAACATCAACATTTTCAGCTCATGTCTATTGAGAGATGCTCTGTTTTAAATTTCTGTTGTTAATCCACTGTGTGTTGTGATCACAATAATGCACAGAAGTTAAACAAACATCCCCCACCCCCAAACCTCCTCCCCTAAGAAAACAAAATCCCAGACCATGATGATAAAAGAGACCATTAAGAGTTTCAGCAACAGCCTGTCAGCTTGGCTCTTAGTGTGTTTTTGCCTGCCATTAGAAACCATATAGATCCACAAATTTGATATAGTCTAGAAATAAAGGGAGGGGGAAAGGATTTTAGAAACACTTTATCCGCCTTATTCATCAACGTTAAGATTATTTTTTCAGTGTTTGTACTCTAGTGTTTGAACTAAAAAAATTGCAGTTTTTAAATTCTTAAATATTTTACAAGCTTAAAGCAAATGTAGTATATTTGTAGATGGATGCTCCAAAAACTGAAAACAGGATTGTTAATACATGAACATAAGTAAAATGAGTTCTTACATGACCTTGTTGTCTGAAGTTTTGCCCTCTCTCTTCCTTACCTCTTTCTCTGTTTATTGACTTCATTTGTTACATTATGCCTGAAACATGGAATATAAACTCTGTAATTCACAGATCCTATTCACTTTGTTCATGGAAGGTCCTACCACATTTTGTGGCTCTGGAAAAATGCTGCATAAGAATAAGGAACCTCAGTGCTGTGTTTGGCCCTTTTGGCACAGTTGCTGAGCTTGCAGTGTTAACACACATTCCCCCCAGCACACACATACACACACGGCCCTGTCATGCATTCTTTGCAAAAGCCAGTGATTTTTGTGCTCCTGGTGCCCATCCAGATGGAAAGGAGATTGGAATGTGGAGACACTTGGCTTTGTTGTCTCTTGCTTTTGTATATGTGCTATGCACATTTATGATGGAAAGGTGTCCAGCAGGTCCCAAACTTTCTGAAAGGCACAAGAATTTCAACAGATGCAAAGCCTATAAGTAAACGGAGAGTGCTGTCAACCCTTCCTTCATTTAAATAAACCAGAAAATGGATAAGGGCAGACTTGAGATCATATTTTGCCTTTTAAGGTAAATAATCCATGTCAGATTCCCAAATCTTCCCATCTCAACAACGATAAACATGAGCTGGATCTGTCATACCTTGTCCCTGTGAGAGCCCCACTGCGTGCAGTGGGACATGGTATATGTTTGTGTTGTGGGGAGGAGGGAGGAATAGTGTGTAAAGTGCTTTACATCTGCGTAACTTGAAGATTTTAGATTGTTCAAATACATGAACTCTGGTGCTAATGGAAACAGAGATCACTTATCACCATATCTAAGGAATTACAAATGTATATTCATGACTCCCTGTTACCCAAATAGGATGTCCATCATTCTGCATTAATGACATAGCTCTATTCTACTCATTTCATTTTTCTTTATGTTTTACCCCGCTGAATAGCTCAGTGCTGCCATGGGGTCCTGTATCGTATGGCAGACTTTGCCTTTTGAACTGCCCACATCACAGTTTTCTGCAGCTCCCTATCTCCACCGCCATTCCTTTTCTTTACTCTAAATGTTTCCAAGGAGGAAGAAAAGAAAGAAAGAAAAGATTAAATAAAAAAAAAAGGCGGGGGGCTGGGGGGGAAGGAGGGGAGAAAGAGACTGCTGTGGAAAAATAAAAGTTTAAAAGAAAACCAGAATGAATGCTTCACTTGTTGGCTTTTAGCACAATTACCATACCTTAGGAAATATGCAGGGAATAGTTAATTATGACTAAATGAGCTCCTTTTAGAGTTCATGGCAGGCCCCAGCATCCAACTGTCAGTGTTGTGAAAGATTGAATTAAAAGGCTGGTCCCCCTGTCAGCCGATAGGATGGTCTGCTGGGGGAAAATAGACAGTGAAAAGATAGCTGGGTTAGAGTAGCCTCAGCAAGAGAAACACGTATAGCATTTGCATACTTCTCCTGCAAAGGGGGTTTAATCCAAATAAAGGAGGAGATTTCGGTATTGTCAGCCAAGGCTTTGTTCGGTGTGAAGAGCAGAAGGAAATCTGATGAGGGGGCCTTTCTGAAGCCCTTGCACACAGACTGGAGGTTGTTCTAGGAAAGTTATGTACTTTGGGATTGTTTACACACTGTTGTCTGTTTGAAGATCTCCTAAACTGAAAGACTCAAAGTATTCCTCTTTGCTAACACAAAAGGGAGGAATTTGTGTGGTAAAAATTACACTACAGACCTGAACAAGTTCTTTTCATTATCTTCACAAAATACCCTAAAGTTCCTTTTTTGGTGTAGACAAAGTTCCCCAATACTTCTTGGCTGAACTCATATATCACAAAATGTTTTCAGACTAGGAGAAAAAAGGCAGAATTATGTTCTCAAAATGCAGAGAGCACAAAAATCAGATACTCTTCAGGCTTGAGGCAGACAAAATCTTGCTGCCTTCTCCAACACAGTTCTGTTTTAAACAAGTAGACAGTTTCATACCAACTAAAAACAGTGGTTTGAAATTTACTTGGGGTAAAGTGTTTTGTCTCTGCTAAGATCTCTTCTGTACTTTCTAGTTTTTTTCTTCTCACCTGAGAGACGAGCCAGAAGCCTCAAACCTCTTTTGTATTTAATCTGCAGTCCATGCCTTAGAGCTTTCCCAGATAAAATAGCTGATTTGTGTTTAAAAAAATCCCAAAACTATTTAAAGGTGGTGGCAGGCAAATTACTCTTCCTTAGAATGTCCTAGTATACACTGAATAGTGTATACTGCCAGCTTCCAAGGTTTTCACATGGGACAAAGAGCATCATCTCAGGGATAAGATTAATATTTAGGGACCAAATAGGTCATCTAACAGCACAGGACCCGAAATAGGTGGCTTTTGGTTTTTGTTGCTGCAATTTTTTTTGTATGTGATTGCCATAGTCTTAATGATTTTAGCTAGTACTAAATTATTTATTTGGATGGTAATACTCATGGAAATAGTGCGTGTGCATGTGGGTGTGTATATATATATATATATACACACACATTTACATACACACACACACATATATAATGCTATATATATGTGTGTATGTATAATTTTTACTAGAAATGTGTCTGTACATACTTAGCTCATTTTCTCATCAGCTTTGCAACTAATAGTCATTATAAAGCAACATATGTTTCTTGGTAATGCTTTGTGAGTGTTAGGGTGAGAAACATCCTGGCCTGAATAGACCTTGAATTTTCTATAGTAAAACAAGTACTGTCTTTAAGGCTTGGTGAAATCCTCGGAAGGAAGATGGAGAAATTTCAAAGATACCAAAGAATGATGTTGGGTGTACCTGTATGGATGTATTTGTGTTTACTCTATGGTTGTTTAAGGATTATAATTAGGGGAAAAAAATACAATCCTGTTAATATTAATAAATGAGTCTACATATGATGAAGTTTGGCTCTCAGTTATACATGCTCTGACCTGTTTGTGGTGATATTTTTAACCTGAAATGCTTCTTTATGCTCACTGAGAGACAGACATTGATGTTTCAGCAGAGGTTTTTTTTTCCAGCTAGTGACAAATGTGAATCATTAAATACTTAATCATCTATTAGACTTATTTTCTCCCACATGGTTGTCATAAATTCTCAGAGGAACACAGGCAGAAGCAAGTCTGCAATCAATAGGGCACAGGGCACCTCCAGTCCTCAGATTGTTGGTGCAACTTGAAAATCAGTCTTCAGAAACGGGAGGTGGTTGATGGAAAATGTGCCATATCCTGTTGCTTGCTGAGCATTATCTGCCATCTGGATTCAAGAAAAGCCTGAATGAATTTCAGCATCTTCCTTTTTCTTCCACCCTAGAGAAAACTGGAATGGGAGATCAAATTTTGGTAAAAACGGGAGCTGAACTGAGGCTTCAGTTTGCACTCAGTGTGCAGTTAACACCTTCTCTTATTAGTTTAATTTGTTCCTTAAAACATTTAGCTTTTTCCAGCTGAAATGAGTAGTAGAGAATAAGGTACAGTATTTCACAAGGGTTATTTACCAAATGGTATTTACTGCTTGGAAGCATAGCAGTGAAATCTGTAAAGTAGTTTTTGACTGCCTAAAGAGACAAGCAGCTTGAATCCAGCCTGGGTATAATGTAGCATGCAATTTCAAAACAGGTACTTTTATATTAACTCATAAGTTTTTATTGCTTCATAAGAAAATGATAACATCATCCTACAGTGCTTAGCTCCTCAAGGAGATAAACTGCTGTGACTTTCTCACGTGCTGGCCATCTTTGTGCAGCTTTCACTGGTTATAAAGAACTCATACTCCAAAACACACTGTTGGGAA
Source organism: Promerops cafer (assembly GCA_013398275.1). Classification (NCBI taxonomy): domain Eukaryota; kingdom Metazoa; phylum Chordata; class Aves; order Passeriformes; family Nectariniidae; genus Promerops; species Promerops cafer. Next base: position 64,156 of record VZSE01009779.1, read on the forward strand.
AACAAGGATGGACTGTGGTAGTAATAAACATGTCATTTAAACCTTACCAGAAAATGAATGTGGTTTATTCAAACATCCCTTCTAAAGAATAGCTAATGATCATATTTTAGTAACACAAAGAGGGAAATCTTCTAACGCTCCCATTCTTGGGCTCTGTTCCCACTGAAGGCAGAAGGAGCTGCACATACCAATCCAGAGGGCTTGCAACTTGAATAGCATCTAACATGGAGTTGAACAGTTTTAAAAAAATAGAAACTGGGCTCACTCCAATGCTTACAGTCTGTGTGTAGTGAAGTGGTGTTTTCACTTTTCATCTCTTCCTCTTTGTTTCACAGTAGCGGTGCAATCTCCAATTAGAACTCACCCTTTGTTAGCAGCAGTCAGCGCCGCCTCATCCCGGTCTGCGTTTTTCCTGTGAGAAGCGTGTCAGAATTTGGGGGGACTAAATATACTCCTTTGTTGGTGAGCTTGTCAAGCACCGCGCTGTGTTCGCTTTCCCACCAGGAAGGTCAGGCCGCTGGGGGGCCGCTCTGTTTTCTAAAATGATCCCTACTGTCTGTCCATGCTGTCTGACAGATTGAAACAGTTGTCTGTGTCACTGCTTTCAATGCTTTTTAAATGCCTCACTTTCCTTGAAAGATGTAAAATATGTAGGCAGTGGGGGGAAAAAATGTAAAAGGAACTATACTTTTTCCTGCTTAAAGAAGCACTGGGTTTTCTTTTCTAAAGTAAACTTAATTTTGTTTAAAACGTAAGATGACTTAGGGAAAAACAAAAAAAACACCAGCTAATCTGGAAGACTGGGTAAGTCAGAGCTTACATATTCTATTTCTGAAACCTCATTTTAAAACGAGGGCAATAAAATTATTAAACACACATTCATTCAGTAGCTGAAGTAAAATAGTAAATTTTCTTTGTTCACTTATATTTCAGTTTAATATATTTTGATCTGAGGTATGTATAAAGCCTGAAGAAATTGGTACTATGCTGAGCCTTCAATACTCTCCAGATAATTGAACTAATTAAATCTTTACCAACATTAACACAACTCCAGCATTCCTTGGACAGTGGTTAATTATTGCATGAACATGGCAAGCTTAAACTAAACAGATGAAAATAGAATCCTGTGGAATGGGTATTGCGTTTATTCTTTATTCATCTTTTGATAAGGTTTAATTAAAACTGCCTCTCTCCATTGTGGTGAGAATGAATGTGCTTGTTTTCTTAGTGAAAGCCAAATTATTCACTTCAGCCATGGTTCAATAATCAAAGGGTTTGCAAAGTTTTGGGTTATATTGTAGCTGTGGAGATATAATTGCTGCAATTCTCTATGAAGGCTTTATCTTTTTATTACATTGTCTTTTATTTTTTACTTTATTTAGTAAATTAGAGCATCCATTTTCTGATTCACTATTTTAATGCGCTTTATGCAGAGCATTTTTGTCAACAGGGAGTGAGCCGATGAAAATAAAATTTAAAATATAATATTGTTTTTATTAATTGGAAGGCAAAAATAGTTTCCAAAGAAATCTATATTCCAGTCTTTTTGAGTAATACAAAAAGTAAAATTTAAGCACATAGCAAAAGCTGTCTTTATGAAATGCTGAGTTTTAATAAAGGACTGGTCATTTCTTTTTATGACAGTAACAGGAGGGTGGATATGGTGACTCCCCATGCTTATACGGTGGCTAATTGATCACTGAGCAAAAATTGTTGAAAGAAACAGTGATGGCTCATAATGTTAGAATACACAAAATTGCAAAGCTACTTGAGCTGCTTACTTGTGTATGACGTGCAATCTTCAGCACCAGTGATACAATGGAAAAAAGAAATCCTTGAAATTTTGAGCAAGAGCAATGGGGGACAACTGCAGGAGAATGAGAAACATTTGTGAGTAGGTATGCATGCATGCAGACTGGTATCACTTGTGTTGCCATGGACTTGCCTTTCCACTTGGAAAGCTGTAGGTCTGAGCTTCAACTCTCATGTTACAAATTCACGTGAATTCTTTGAGAAATAACACAGCAGGTAGGAAATGGATCACTTAAAGTGTTCATTTGAAAGAAAGTGTCCCACTCTCTTTTCATATAGTTCTGCAGGTGACTTAGATGGACCTATGGGTCATAGAAAAAGTAGCAGTTTTATTTGTATTCTGGTATCTCATTCTGATGTGGTTTGGAATTAAATCCTGGCAGAACCTTGGTTTCCTGACAGACTTTTCCATTCCCATTTATAAAATATTAATTTTACTTTCTGTGATTTATCACGCAAGTATTCCATTGTTCTGTCTTGGGCTCATGTTGTCATTAGGGGATTCCAGGCTGGCACAGTGGTTTTGATTTAAGGGAGGAAAATGTGTTTCCTTTTTATTTTGTAATTCCAAGAGTTGTTTCTTTTAGAGTGAATTTCACTGGGTAATAAAAAATTTAGGACTGTGAGTGCACCAAAGGAGAAAATGAGCTGAGGAGGGAGTCTCTTGAACCATGGAGTTGCACTTATCTGGTAGTTCTTTCTCCTTTTTGAGTGATAGTCAGTAGTGTGCTGGGTGCACGTGCGAATGCAGAGCTATTTGGAGTCACTGGACAATGGGCCATCTGCTGGGAAGCTGCAGTCAGAAATGTGTTGCTCATGTTCTTTGTCATGAAGGAATAGAATTTGAGTCCCAGCTGATGCTGTTAAGATTCTGTAGGCGCAGCCATTTACTTAGACTTTACTGAAGCCAAGATTTGGTCTGTTCTATTTCTTGAGGTACGGGAATGTACCTGGTCTGGAAGTGGGGCAATACTCCGTGTTAGCTGTGCCTTGAGTGTGTGCATATGGTCAGTCCTGTTCTAATGGTGAAAGTTGTATTCTACTTCCCTGCTGACAGAAATTCCCTCCTAAATTAGGTTATCTCTGAGACCAGACATCCCCTTTAGTTGTTTGGGTTTTTTTCCCAAATAGACTTTACCTATTTTGTGAAATTTATTTTTATTTGGCATGAAGAAAATAGATATGAAAAAAGAACTGCTAATTTATCTGAGCTCCTTTGTGCTACATTTTGTCTTTTAAAGCACTGGAAATCTGTTATTCCAGGAAATAAATTTCTGAATTATTATAAGGCCTTTAATGTATTTTGTATGAATAACACTCTGTTAGAGGTGTGTTTACTGCACAAAGAGATTTTCCAGCATTTACTACAGTTATGCCATGGTTCCACAGTCATTGAGATGGGGTTTGTGCACTCCTGCTTTCCCAGCAGCACAAATTTGATCTGGATTGAGAATGGATACCTGATCTCATTTGAGCAGAGTACAGTGGCTCCATGCTGGTTACTGGGAACCACCGAAAAGCCTGCTGGTTCAAGGTTAACCAATCAGTTTAGGGGTTTTTATCAGATTTGAAACAACAGAGTTAAATTGTACTGGGTCAGCATGATTTTCACTCAATCATAGGAGCTTTAAAGCCGGATTTGTAGCCTTGTCACACATACTTCTGTCAATCAGATTTTCCTGAACTCTTAACTGAAAAAAATCATCTTCTAATACTTGGTTACATTAAAATAATTTTGCTGAATAATTTGTTTTTAAATTGTGATAATAATCTTGAATTACATAGGAAAAACCTGATGTCCTGGAAATTAGAAAGGGTTTCTAGCTGGGGTTGCTGAAAAAACTGCTTGCTTAAGAGATCATAATCTAATCTGAGTGGATTGAAAGATTTGAAAGTATCTTCTTTAAATGTGAAGAGAGAATTGTTGCATGTTAATTATTTATTTATATATGTGGGTTAATACCCATTAGCATTTTTGAATATGGGCTGTACTTCACTTTGACAGCTTTGCATATCATCCCTACAGATGTCTTAACTTAGTGAGATTCTTAAGAACTTGGATAATACCAGGTATACACCAAAATGTATGTTAATGTGTTTATTAAGGAGCTTCCCAGCCCTCCCCCAGTAGTCATTAGATAAAGCATGCCTTCTGAGGAGCAAGAGGACAGAATGGACTACCGTGACTTTTGACTGCATTGATTCATTTTGACATAATGTGATTAATTTTTTTTTTATCTAATGATGAGACTCTTACCTGTTTATAAAAATTGCTACATAAGCAAGAATAATTCTGCTTGCTTCCTTCATTTTTTTTTATTTGGCATAAAAGCTCCAGGAGTGCAAAAAGTGATTTCCCTAAAAGCAGGCCCATGTATAATTTACAGGGCTACCACAAAGAAATCCTAATGACTTGCACCTACCAACACCATTATTAATTTGCCTCCAGCCACAGTAATTATATGGTAATATGTTGTCATCTTTGCTATCAACTACTACTTGATCCAATACAATCTCATGTTTTCTTTTCTTTATAGTTGCTATGTCATGGAGATCAGTCATGTATTTGCTGTCAACTTTGTTATTCCTTCTTCTTAGCAAGTTCTTCATTGTCTGCAGAATGCAGCTGGTCACTAGCCTGAAGTGCACAGTAGGGCCTTGACATGGCAGTGCTTAAAAATTTGCTTTATCTTTGACTCTAGAAATTTTGGTCTTTGTTTGGGAATGTGTTCTGTGTATTATGGAAGAGAAATGTTATTATTTTACATTTGTCTTAGGATGTGGCTCCCCTGGTTCAGAGCAAGGCCAGGCTCAGTCACGCTAAGTACCATGCAATAGTATATTAAATAATACTCCTTCATGCAGAGATCTCAGGCCACGTGTTCAGCTTTGCAGACTGCCACCCCCCTCTGCACACAATCTGTTTTTATGGAGGTAACTGGCTGGCCTTTCCATTCGGAATTCATTCCTGCCTGTTCAACAATACTTAAATGCTCTAGTCATGTTAATTTGTAGATGGGAGTCTTGAGTAATTATTGGATTGCTGTATCTTAAAAGAAATTCTGGGGGCCTTATGCAGACAGATAGGAAAATAGCATGTAGATTAAAAGTATTTTGCTTTAGGAGAAATGTTAATGCACAATTTCAGACAACCCCATGAATGCATATTATTAATGAAATGCATATTATTATTAAGAACTAAAAACTGAGACAGAAGTAAATTGCATTTATTGAACTTTCTTAACTATAATTATGTGAGAAGTCTCACAAAAATATAGCCAAATTTTGGGGGCTAGAAAATACTGCTTCTAATCACTTCTAGTGAGCAGTGTAAAGATTGCTCACTTGCTCATCTCCTTCAATGAAGGGAGTCAAGGTCCAAGCCTGTACACTGATGCAAAGAACTGCTTATGATGAGCAGGAAAAGTGGCAGATGGGAAGATTTTAGTCCCTTTTTATGAGAATGCTGTCAGAAATGTCCTTGTATCTATAGAAGACAAGGTATCCCTGCTTTAAGTACTCTGTTAAAGAGGCACTATTCCCTGTTTTAACTATATTGAACTTGATTCTCTGAATGAGTAAACAGCAAGTGATGCCATTTTAGACAGGTTAAAGAACAGTACCAAAGGGAGGAGGTGCACAAAGCTTGAGGAAAAACAGAATACCTAAGCATGCCCCTGATTAAGTCACAAAGGTTCACAGTTAGAAATATATCCACTTCTTTGCCTCTTTATTTCTCTATATAGTCTTTATTATTGCAGATATTTCAGTTTCTACCTATGAAGAGATCTGGGCAGCTGACCCGTAAATAATGCTAAAAAGATTTCAAACTCAAGTTGTTTCAGGTAACTTTGGGTTTTTTTCTCCCAGAAAACACCTAGAGGGCTTAGTACTCAGGCTGAGGAGTAGCCTTGCCCTTTATGCACAGTGCATTGCTGGAAAAGAAAACAAAACAAAAAACCCAACAAGCAAACAAACCCAACAAACTAAGCCAACCAAATAAAGAAGTTAAAGAAAGGTGCTGTTCAAGTGAATAGTATTCATTTCTGGAAGAGCTGGGTAGTTCGAAATGAGCTGGCATGTGGTAACTAACATGACAGCAGGCAGCTATCTCTGATTGCTATCACCCATCTCAAAGGCTCAGAATCTAATTGAGATAAGCAAATAAAATGGCAGAAAAAAGCATAGAAAGGAAGATGACCTTATGATAAACTTGGATGCAGAGTAGGCCTTTTCAAAGAAACAGGGCAAGACAGGCTTTCAAATTCAGAAGCAGAGAAGGCATGTTCTGATGTACTGTGGAGGGTGCTTAACAGAGCACTTCTTAAAAGACAAGGCTGTATATTTTGCTGTCACATGAAACTTTGTACAGGTTTGCCTGAGTGATTTGGCATTAAAGGGCTTCAAAAGAGTGTTTCTCTGAGTATAGATAAACTATGTTTTTGAACACATCTTGAAACCTGTCACTAATTTTTAACTGTTCCTCAGGCCAAAAGCTTACACCCTCTGCCACCTCCCACAAAAGCTGCAGGTACAGTTTTCTTAATGAAAGGAATCCAGAAGTGGGAGTTGAACCCTTCCATGTTCCTTGGGGTTTTATACAATGCTTCATCATCCCAAGGAAATCCGGTACTCTTAGGTGAAGAATCAAATCTCAAAGCACTGCACAAGTAAATGAAATCTCTTTTGCACACTAGGGACCTTTTCATCATAGTTTTGTGTTCCAGGGGATTTCACAACCTTTACTTGAGGGAAACAAATATTCAAATCCCAGTTAGACAAGAATAGAGGAAATATGCCAGGTTCAATTACCACTGGAATTACCAGCCTATGAGAATTTTTCCATTTGTATCTTCATCATCTTTATCATGAAGTTTTGCATAAGCTGTTTCCAGGATATGAGAGCATAGAAAAGGGGTGACCACTGTAGAACTGATCAGAAGACAAGATCTCCCAAAGATCTCAAAAAGTGCTGGAGCCCTGAGCAGCGTGTTTCAGATGAAGTCACTCACTTTTTAAAATCTTCATTTCTATGAATTTTCTGAAAATGAAAATCCACCTGCAAGTATATTTCTATTTCTATTTCTATTTCTATTTCTATTTCTATTTCTATTTCTATTTCTATTTCTATTTCTATTTCTATTTCTATTTCTATTTCTATTTCTATTTCTATTTCTATTTCTATTTCTATTTCTATTTCTATTTCTATTTCTATTTCTATTTCTATTTCTATTTCTATTTCTATTTCTATTTCTATTTCTATTTCTATTTCTATTTCTATTTCTATTTCTATTTCTATTTCTATTTCTATTTCTATTTCTATTTCTATTTCTATTTCTATTTCTATTTCTATTTCTATTTCTATTTCTATTTCTATTTCTATTTCTATTTCTATTTCTATTTCTATTTCTATTTCTATTTCTATTTCTATTTCTATTTCTATTTCTATTTCTATTTCTATTTCTATTTCTATTTCTATTTCTATTTCTATTTCTATTTCTATTTCTATTTCTATTTCTATTTCTATTTCTATTTCTATTTCTATTTCTATTTCTATTTCTATTTCTATTTCTATTTCTATTTCTATTTCTATTTCTATTTCTATTTCTATTTCTATTTCTATTTCTATTTCTATTTCTATTTCTATTTCTATTTCTATTTCTATTTCTATTTCTATTTCTATTTCTATTTCTATTTCTATTTCTATTTCTATTTCTATTTCTATTTCTATTTCATCTTTTTTGAAGGCAATGAATTTGCAAGAACCATTTCTCTTTTATTAATCGTTTGAATTAGATTAAATATATGAAAACTATAGTTTACTACTTGGTGTTGAATATCCTTCACACGAAAAAATTAAGCAGACAATTTATTATCCATTAAGAGCAAAATCAAATGAGCAGAAAATACTTTTGAGATGTTATATATATATGAATGCCACAAGGGAGATGGTGATGTTACTAGATAGGTAACATCTATGGATGATGATAGCCAAAGAACAAATTAGTCAGTATGGACTGTGTTTTCTGTGGTTCCTCTGTTTGAAGTTGGTGCAGTGTAGTAGTATTTCACTGACTGTGGCATGGACTGCAGATTTTCTGGGTATTTGAAGCTCTGTGTAAACCTGCTGACTGCATGTGGAATGTGGATAACTGACATTTTCAAATATGTAGTATTCTAGATGCTTCGGGGGCTTCTGACATATTTTATCTATTTCTTTGTCCTTAGAGATTGATGGATGGGAATGTGATTAGCTTCTATGCTTGTTAGCTCACATGCTAAACCCACCCCTAGTCTGTAATATTTTTAGAATACCCTGACTACAAGATGTTGCAGCCAGCTGTAGTGTATTGTGTCCTTGTTTCTGAGGCACTGCTAAATACTTAGTATTGGCCTCCTGTTTCCTTTCCTCCTCTTTGCTATCTACTGTGGCTTCCTTTGGTAGGTGAGGTGGACTTTTTCTCAGTCGCAAGCTCCATCTCTACATAAAGAGAAATACGTTGGGAGAAAAAGTTGACATTCCCCGAAAATTGCAAAGAATGTTTCTACTGAAATTTTTTTTCACCTTTGCTTCATATAATGGGACTCAGACTTTTACTAAAATAATACAAAGGTTGACTTAAATCATGGATATTGCCTGCTTTAAAGAGGTAAAAAATGTTATCTCAGGAAATCAGCTGTGCAGCACAGTGGGAGGGTAGGCCCAGTCTCCATTTGTGTAAGAAATGTGAGTTCTGATTCTTCTCACACTTGACTGCAGGACAGGGAGGAAAAGCTCCACTGAAGTCAGTGAAGTTGCACCAGTTTAAAAATAACATGAGGTGAGAAAAGAATCAAGCCCCAGGGTGTTTCAAAGCTGTGTGCTGAATCACTGAATCATAAAAAATAGGGCAGGAAGAGCCTCGAGAGGTCATCTAGTCTATGCTGCCTTCCCCAAGGCAGAATCAGCTCCATCTGTGTCATTCTGACAGATGTTTGACTAACCTGTTTTTAAAAACATCCAACAACAGTGATACCACCACCTCCTCTGGGTAGCCTGTTCCAGAGTCTTTCTATCCTTACTGTTAGACATCAAGAAAGACTTGGCTGTTCCTGCTGTGGTTCGAATCCATAGTTACTTCTATTTGCTGCAGACACAAAGTACAGCTGAGTTTGCAAAAGCCATTTTAAATTTATAAACACTTCACAGAATATTGTGAGTTGGAAGGGACTCACAAGGACCATCAACTCTTTCAGTAATGTTCTGTAGTGGGATTGAACCCACAACCTTGGTGTTATTAGCACCGTTCTCTAACCAACTAAATTAAACTTCAGTCTTCTGCACCTGATAATGTGACTCTTTTTTTTTTCGGTCTTCATTAAGTATTTTGGCTTTTTGAACTCTGTAAGAAAGTGGTGGAGGACAGAGGGTTTGTTTGGGATTTAGGAAATACAGATTAAAAATTGAAGTTACATATGAAGAAGCAAATTCCTACCCAGCAGTGAGACTGTCTTTGGACAAGTGAGTAGATGCTCTTCCAGTAGAAGAAATAGTTTAACAATATAGACCTGTAATAAAGCCACCCTTTCTGAGGGTGTTCCTATCAGAAGAAAAATTGGTCTTGGGGCTTTCAGCAAGCAACTTCGTTAGGGTAATATAGTCACTAGGATTATAAAAACCCTCTAAATTCCTCTGTGATGGCTGTCCTCCAGATCAAAACCATGGTTTCATATTAGTATTATTAAGTGGCCATGATTTTTCACCAAGAGTGTACATACATATGAGGTTCAATTCACATTGTAATTTAGCTGCTCTGAAATAGATTCACATCTAACACATAACACATATTTGTCTTATTGTAACTGTAATTCCTGGGAGTAAGAGTATTTGATGGTACAAAGTGATGTTTCTCTTCAAATACAGGAGAAAAATATTTTTTCAACAAATGTTTGGTTATGTAAAAATTAGGTTTTTAAAATGCAGGCTTGGTCTTTATTTCTTTTACCAAATTATCCTGATTTATCATGAGGCTTTAGATAGTGTAACCTGCCATCAAAACTGTAGAAGGTAAAGTAAAACCTAGTTTGCCTAGTAAAAGTATGTAGTGACCACCTTTGCATTATCAAAAATTTCAGGTATGTTTGGTTCTATCTTCACGCTTTTCAGCATGGTTCAGGAAAATTAGTGGTCCAGTGTATACTACTGAGCTAGAACTTGTTGGAAATGGGTCAGAGCAGCAACTACATTGTGTAGCAGATTGCCCCTGATTCTCAAGCTGAAATGTACCAGCTTAGCCCTGTACATCTATCTAATCCTCCTTCCTACTAATTAATGCAATGAAAATATCATCCAGAAAATTCAGCAGTTTAAACCTGTCTCTTATGTTTACACTTGATTAATGTACAATGATGTAATTTTCTTAAAAGGAATAGTAATGAATGTCAAACAGATTGTACTACCAAGATGCATGAGTACAGGCCGCACAGATCGCTTTCTTGTGTTCAATCTAATGTAGGTTTCCTTCATTTTTATTTACAGGCTACATCAGAGCATATTTTTACATCATTATAATGAAAATAATCTTACAGTTTAGAAGAGATTTTGTAATTCTCTGCTTTTTTGTCTGTTTTGCTCCATGTGTATTTTTCTTCTTGTTGACTTAACTGTACAAATCTGTAATGAAAAAATATTGATTGAGTCTTATAGTAGGGGATTGCAATGCCATGATTTCATGCTCAGTTGTTGGCTAGCAAGGCTCTGTAGTTTTTATTTAGAGAGGCCCAGTTGCAAAAACAAAAATGAAGAGTTGTGTTAGCCCCAGCTGCCAAGGTTACAGAGCAAGCGGCTTAGAGGGCTCCGGGGTTCCAGGCGAGAGAGGGATTGTCTCTGCCCAGCATGTAAGGGATACAGCTAGACAGACACTGCTGTGTGCAAGATACAGACTGACCCCAGCAAATCATAAATCCAAAAAATTACAACATTTTCTTCTTATCAGTGAATGGAGTAGACACTCAGCTGTGTAATTAACCCTTTGAAGGTTCGGCCATGGCGCAGCTCTTTTGAAAGCTCTTTTCTGAATGCCTTCCTTATGACATCCTGCAGATATCTTGGGTGCCCAGGCACTACTGGGAGTCTGTTACATAGTGTATAAATATTCATATATTTCATATATCCATTCTAAGGAGGGTTTTTCCTTGTTCTTACATTTCATGTTGAGTTGTTTATAATATATCTTTAATGCCACCTAAAACATTCTCTGAGTTGGTATAGCTGCTTCAGGTAGAGATCATGGAATATATGAAAGGAAAGTAAGCCAGATATCCATAGCTCAATTTCAGGCAAATCTATGATTTTAATTGATGGAAAACTGTTCTAAAAAGTCAGCTGTCAAAGTTGCCCAAAAATTTCAAGCTTTCATTTTATCTGTGTATAGGCTTTACATGAGGCATCAAGTTACAGGTTACAGATAATTTTAGATACTTAACCTCTTTAATCTTTTATTTTTTTATTAGTGTTCTGCTTTAATAATTTGCATATTGATAGAGCCCTGTGTGACTAATTCTTAAATTGTAAATATAGATTTGGAAAGCTATCACTCGGCCTCTGCATACCAACACAAAAATCATTGCAGCTTTAAAAAACAGTAGAAAAACAGCTGACAGCTACTGCAGTGATGCCAAGACAAGATGAAATAGGCAGACCCATGTAACACAGTTCACATTTTTCCTTTTTTTCTTTTTTTTTCTTCTTTTTTTTTTTTTGGTTTTTAATGGAGCTGTGTCTGACTTTACCCTCTTTGGGTTTTTAACAGCCTTATCAAAGTATGCCACTACTTCTCTCTTGTCAGGCAAAGTTGTATATGGTGAGTGCATTTTTAACCCTGACCCCAGTTCCTCCCTAAAAAGAATTCCACCTAATTCTTCAAAAGACACTTCTAAGGTTTCTTGATGCACAATCCTTCAGATTAAACAACAGCTGAATTGTTAACTACAGACCCAGTCAAAATACAGGAAAGCATGGATTAGTTCCTTCAGGCTGTCATTGTTTCATGGAAGGAAATTTGCTGGCACCTGGGCTATGTGTCCAAAGGTATTTTTGAGTGAAAAAGCTCCTCTTGGTGTTTGCTTTGCCCTGGCTCCCCAGGAGCAGTTACTGTCCTCTGAATCTACATTCCTTGTCTGTCTCCTGGGTATTGTATTTGTATATTACTAATCATAGTAAATCAAGAATATCCTTTAACTTTAGCTAATATTCATCCACATAGTTGTCTTCTTTTGTGGACTTTCTGAGGTTTGGTAATCTTGGCTAAATTTAGTAGGCAATATAAGCAGTATTTTCTTTCTGAGACTAAGAGTAATGCCTTTACTTTTAATACACCTTAGTAGTGTATTTTCTCACACAACTGTTAACACTCATCCTACCTTTACCTTTATTTGGTATTATCCACATGCTATTTTCCTATAACTCCACTCTATCCAGATGCTGCTTTCTCATGCCATTTGGGTCCAACTCTGACATTTGAAAATGTACATTTAGTGCAGCACACTTCCCCCACCTCCCCAGGGTATCTGATCTATCATGTGTATTTGCTTGCTTGTATTTCATTATCACCTACTATTCACATTTGCATTTATAAATCATGCATGACATTCATTTGTAAATCTGCAGACCTTCTTCTGCAATATCCCATACTGTAGTTAATATCCTTTAATATAAAATAAGCTACTCTTTTATCACATTGCTTAATATCACATGTGAGATTTCTAGGGTGTGAGGTTCTTTCCTTTTTAGAAGACTTGCCAAACTGTAAATTTTTTAAGGCCATTCTTAGGGATTGGGAAAAAAATGGCCATATTTATCACAGTAAATGCTTGGCATATTCTGCTTTTGAAAGTAAAGCTACTTTTAAGAGTGATAGATGCATAGCAGGAGTTCTTATGCCCACAGACATTTCCATTTGTTTCATACTTGCGTAACATAAAATCAGATGAAAAAATTTTAGAAAATACCTACTTGGAAAGTTTTAAGTCATTAGAGGTATTTTTTCAGGTCAAGTTCAAACCTTTATGCAAAATTTTTCAAGCACTGGAATGTATTGCTTGCCCTATCAGATAGATAGCTATCTAGTTAGCTAAACAGAAACATCAGGCAGTATGTTATTTCTGATCCTGTGTTGCAGAGCATATTGTTTTCCTTTTAATTAAATTGTTCCTTGGTGTTCTACCCTTAAGATTGTGTGCTTGCATTTCATTATCACTTGTTACTCAAACTTGTATCTCATTTGAAATTTGCAAACCTGGCAGGCTTTTTCCTATCTTTGCTATAAATTATTACTTCATTTCCCATCTCATCTGTTAAGAGTGCAGCCTATTTTTAATGGTGTTTTCTCATGTGTAATGTTTCTCCAGCTCTGGATTCAGTCAACTTTGACTTCATTTCCCCCCACAAACCTTGCTAGATCTCCATGATTTTATTACTTTTGATTTACTTTCCTTATGTGGCTTCCATACTGATTTGCTGTTTTCCTCCTGCTGCCACAGAGCACTTCTGTTAAAAACTCCTCCTTTTAGTTCAAAATAAATGAAAAGGAAGGAAGTAATATGAGATTTATGGAGTGAAAAGTACACTGGCTTGTTTAAGAGGGGGCAAAAGTGTACTTGGTTCCTGTCAGCAAAGAAAGAAGCTTCTAGCACATAGTAATTTTTTATTTTATCCACTCTGAAAAGGCTAAGAAATCTGTACAGCTTGCAGCAATCTGTACAGCTTGTAACCAAACTGGTACAATGTACTCAGCTTCCTATTAAACAATTATTACTAATCTGTTTACAGTATGTTTAAGTAACTATCAGTCTCTGTCAGTCTGCCACTAAGCTTGACAGTAAATTGCTTTGATATTTTGATTGTTTGGTTTGTTCCCCATTTGTCTGGAATGAAAACGAAGTTGGTCCCATTTTTTTCCCTCAATCCTGCCCTTCATTCCCACCATGTGTGTTTATGGGATGCTTAAAATTAACCATGGAGAGGTGGAGAGAACAGCTGAAACCAAGACTCTGGATAGAAGCTGCAGGAATTTCAAAAGGAGTCCCTGAGTGCTGTTTAACTCTTCAAATTGTTTCTTTATCAAGACTGAAACTGTCTCATAGAAAACTATTCTCATTTTTTACACTCTGACTCTGCCAGTTCTGAAATCCAGCCGTGAAGTGTTCATCTTGAATGCACGCCCATGTACACATACTTTACATATTCAGTCTGAATTTACCATGCTGTGTTTTTACAGCTCCACTGCCTCTATGGAAAGACAATCATAGGAGCTGGATGCAATGGAGGGCTGGGATATGGGCTGCATGTGCCCATTTAGCCCTCATCTGGCATTGCTCTTGGGGGCTGAAGCTGCCCTGAAGCCCCTGATGGAGCCTGAACCTCTCCTCCTGCTCAGGCAGGAACGAATGAAAGCAGGTTTCATTCAGCATTGCAGTGAATGGCAGTACTGCTGAACCCAGGGCCACGAGTAGAGCACAGGGCAGGCATCTTTACAGAGAAAGCTTTACCAGCCAGGTAAGAAGTGTATGGTGGAGAGAGTGGTCCTGCTGCTGTTGAACTCAGAGACGGAGTGAAATCCTCAGGCAGAGTCCGTGCCAAATGTTATCTGCCTGTACACCCAGGATCTGTCCTCCATGGGATCACCTACAGAGCCTTGGAGGCAGATTGGGCGATAGGTGGGAGGTGAGGAGAAGTAATGGGTTTGCAGCTATGTGGCCCAACCAGCCATTCTTCATTTCCCACAGGGTGGAAAGCAGGAGGAGGCTCTTGTCTCCAGAACAGTGTGGTCCTCAGCTGTGCCAGTTTCTATGTTTGTCACTCAGACTGAGAGCAGTCTTGTATAACTCTGGTTCTACAGGCTCAGTCCTCTTTTATTTGGCTTACTATTACATTATTAGAAGTTTTCCAGTTAGAAAATATACTGGGGAGAGAAGTCTTCGTTATGTCTTTAGGTGGCACAGGAATTTAACACAAAAAGAAAGATTTCATAAAATGTCATGTTTAGGAGATTATAAAGTTTTAACCTAAAACCAGAAAAAGGCATGTGATAGAAATATTCGTTGTAGCAAACACATGTAATTCAAAAATTACAAAATATATGGATAAAACCTGTCTGTGTAGAACCAGATTGTAAAGATGATAAACATTTACACGCATACCTCAGGAATGACAATAAAAATGGCAATCACAATTCTTATCAATGTCCTTATCCATTTAAGGAAAATGCTTGCATATAGTGTTAAAGTCTGTGAACACTTTATTAAATATTCAGCAAACATTATATGTTGGCAGTAGAAACCACATATTACAGGCTTGTGGTTTGAATTATGGTTACAGTGCAACACTGATCTTGCAGGTCATTTGGCTATGGAGATTGTCCTCTCAAATGAAAAACAGCACCATTTTTTGACAAATACTATCTGGCACCTTCACATTGCCGTTAACTGAAAACATAAATGCTTGCTCAGGTGTCAGGTTCACTGAAAGATGTAGACTAACATTATGGATGCTATCACAAGAGGAAATAAATAGGAATTTAGGACTCTTTCTCAGTTTTTCAAGTATTTTTTCCCGCCGGGAAGCATCTGGAATTAAACAGTGGGTTTTCCCTTCATCATTTAATCTCTAGTGCATGATGAGAATTTAACATGATCTGTCATCTAGAGCTATCTTTAACTCAGACTCTTCCATATATAGGAACATTTGCCTCAACCACTCTCACCCTAGTGTCCTCATAAGTGAGAGTATTTCTTGGTGTGGGAGCAGAGGAGGTATAATGGGAAAAAATATGTATAAAAAGCTGCTTTCTCAGCTTTGCCATATAAGTAGAAGAACTGACTTAAGCTTTGTACGTTGCTTCTAAGTCTTGACTCTGTCTTCAGCTTTCAATATTTCCCATTCCTGAGAATGGCTAAGCATGCAGACATCTCTGCGTGTGGTACTATTCCAGCACCCCTGGCTGGGGAGGTGCTGTGGATGCAGTTTGAGTCACCTCCCTACACTGGAAACCATCAGCCAGCTAGATGAACAATGAAAGCACTGTATAGCATCTGTGATAATCAAAGGTAATAACCAGACATCTGAGATTTGTTACACACTACTGGAAAATATTTAATTACTATTGACAGATATTCTTCTTTCTGATGATGGATTTAGAGGCTGTCACAGATGACCAGAACATTTTCCTTGTTTGTATAGTGCTGTAAGATTTTTATCTACTATGGTAAACACACATTCTTTTCATAAAGTATTGTGTTTTACTGCAGAAAAATGCAATTTGAAGGACATGCATTGATGTTGAATCAAATAATGGGATTAGATATTGATCAGTTGTTATCGTCAAGGTGTTCATGAACTTCAGCTCCAAAAGTATAAAAATTAAGGATTAGTAGGAAAATGCACACAATTTAACATGAAATTTAATGTAAAAGTACCTGTAGATAACTACACTACAACTTTAAAATAATGTTCTAGGCTTCAGAACTACATTTCTCAAAAAATAGCTGAGTGAGCTCATAGGGCAGGTAGATTTAGATTATCCTGAGTACTCTCAGGATCTCAGGGTTAGCTGCCTCCCAAACTGGAGTTTTCAAGGTTCCTACAAAAATGAAAACATCCACATTGAGGCAGACTAAAAGTCCATCGAGATGAATGTTTTGTCCCTGACAGTAGCCATTGGCAAGCGGTAGGGAAAAGAGCAGAGAATGATGCAAGAGCAGAGGATGACGCAAGAGCAGAGGATGACACAAATACATAATACTGTGTTTTCAGTCTGCCTCACAAGAAATCTTTGGTGTAGACACTACCAAGGATTGAATCTGGAGTTTTTTAGATCACATAACCATTCTCACATCCTCTACCAAACCAATCTGTTTCTATTTTTTGTCTTCCTCTGACCCACTTAACACTCTGGGCTAAGCTTTTCCGCAGTACTTCCAACTCTGTAGGAAAAAAACACGTTTTTGAGAAAATTAAACCATTTGCGGATAATTTTTCAAAAAAAAATATTTAGGATAGTAGCATAAGCCAACAGTACCAAGTTTCATACTTATCATAGGTATAGGGCATATCCCTGAAAACACCTGAACTTTCACTTGAAACAGTGACATGATTTCACATCTTTTCTGTAGGATCTGAATAATTACTGTTTTCTGGTGCTTTCTGTCCATGTTAAACAAGAGACAAGAAGTTCCTCTGGGCATCTTTTTTCCTGTGCTAAAAGAAAACTAGCAAAATTTGTAAAACCTGCCAAACCCTTTCTCACTGTGGTCCTGCCTAGTGATCCATGACTTAGGGAGTGAAAAAGAAAAAGGCAAAATGTACTTCAACATGCCAGTGCTACATGTACAATGAAGAGAATATTTTTATTTAAAAGACAGCACCTGAGCGGCAGTTATTTAATCCATGCTGCTTGAGAGACGGTGGGGGAAGGGGTATTTTTGTGAATGCTTTTCAATGACTCCTGTGCAGCTTCCTGGCCATGGCACCAGCAGAAACCAGAACTATAATAACAACATTGCAATAGGCCAGAGTTATGTTGCAAGCATTTTCAGAGTTATACTTCACAGTCACATCCAGTTTGATTGCTTCCAGACCTAAGACATTAAGCTTGTTTGAAAAAAATAATGTAAAAAGACAACCCCTCAAAAAATCCTTTATCTAGCTGAAAAGAACTTTCATGTTGAATAGCATGATGAATTTGCATTCTATAGACTTTAATTAAACAGTCTCTTTTTTTTGGAAGTATTATTCCTATTGCTGTCATCAGCATTTGTTTTGTAACAGTGCAAAAGGGACAGTGAACTGTGCTAAGAAATCCTCTTCTCCTGGGACTAAGTTCCTTTATGTGAAACTCGTGTGCAGAGAGTGTGCACGCACCTAGAGGATGTACTTAGCCTTCAGATAATCTATTGCATTTGTACAATTTAGTCTGCCTAAAGTGTATGGGTGAAAATAGAAATCTGCTTTAGTTTGTATACTCAGGAAAAAAGCTAATTATACGTGTAAGTGAAGTGTAAATATTAAATATTTGATCACATGGCATTTCACTGCTGTCTTTGCATAAGCTACCTTTTTGGTTGCCATGCCATTTGCGAATTACAGAACCATCCTCATTTTTGATGGTAACACCTCTAGCCCTCAACTTACCACTACACTGACCAGGCAACATCAACTCAAATGCAGAAGAAAATTAAATAATTCCCAGATAATCTAAAAATCTAAAGTCACAAACGTTGGGAGTGTTTTGTTGGGTTATTTTTTAAGGGTGGCGACTTGAGTCTACACATACTAATACTTCCTACCCATATAGTTGAAAGCAAACTATGACCCCATTTCAAATTGTGGAAATCCACTTACTAATTGCTTGTTCTTGACAATGGGAAGTTGTTTGACCTCCACTCTGAGGTATTTCTGCATAGACAGAATTGCCATGTCTGGTCCCAGACTGAATTATTTAGAAACCATGTCTCGAGCTGTCAGCCTGCAGAGCAGCTCTGTCACTGCAAGGCTTTCTTTTCCTTACTAGCTCTCCCAGACATGCAGCAGGATTTCTTACCAAATCAGAAGAGCAGATAGGGAAAACAGTGGGAAGCAGAAGATGAGAATGCAAAGGGTAACAAAAGAAGAAGGGAAACATGAAGACTCTAGTTCTTTGTTATTGTTTAGGAATATTGAAGGATGCTTCCAAAAAATTTGTACATATGTGCAAATATGATCAACGTTTTTAGAAAGAATATAAAATCAAACGTTTAGCTTTATTTCCTTGTGTAATCAATACATGTAGAATCTTTCCAAATTCACAGCTATTCATTTGTTAAAAACACATAAGAAGCACAAAGAACTTTTCCAATGTATTTCAAAGATTAGGATTGCTGTGAAAATATTCTACTACCTGCCTAAACTATTGCAAATGCTGTAAAGGGAAGGAAAGACTGTTTTGCAGATGGAGATTATTTTGTTAATGGCTGTACCTCTGTTTTGAAAGCCTGAATATGTTTCTCCTAAAGATCTCAGTAGGCCTGGCCTACATGTGCATAAGTATATAATTTAGTTTTATTTATTTTGAAATTAAACAAGTGCATAAATTCTAGGCTCACGTGGAGTTTCCTAATCAGCAATTCTCTCTGTAATTTTAGAAAAGAAATTATGGGAGCTTTGTGTAAGAAAACAACATGCCAAGTAATGAAATCATTATGAGCTAATTGCAAGTTAACTACTTTAAGCTAGCTACTGGTTGCCCTACTCCTCTAATATGGGTCAGTAATTATACATGAAATTCTGTTACCAGCATAACATAATAATTATAACCAGGATGTTTTTAACACAGAATTATTGAAGAGTTCTCCCTTTTCCAGTTCTGTAGCCTAAAATAGGAGCTTTGTACAGGGCTGTGCTCTGAATCATCGCTCTGGTCACCTGAAAAGTGGAGCTTGTAGTGGTGCGTGTTGTTAATTACAGCATTTTGGATGTAATTATCATGCTTACAGGATGACTCTTGGGGACCACTGGTCTGCATGTATTGATTATCTAGCTGGCTGACCTATCAAGTGGAAAAATGGTTATGCCCCACAGAAAATAAGGGAAAGAGTCATCTATCACATGCCCAGTATTGTTGCAGAAGAAACTGTGGAAGTTGGGAATTCAGATACACAGACTTAGGGCTGCCTGTGTGTCACTTCTTCTCAGCTCCTGCTGTGCTCTACAAGCTGTAGGAAACTGATCTCTAACCTGTGAATAATGCGAGAAGAAGGAACGGATGGGAGAAAAATATGTACTGTACCATGGTTTTGCAATAGAGATTGTGGCAAATAGGATTTTGAAGTGAAATAGGTGGCAGAATTTCTCATAATTCTGGTGAAAAATTCTTTTTCAGATGAGTTTTTGTTATGACTCTTTGGCTCTTCCATTTTGTCAGGAACTTTTCTTTTCTTTGAAAGCTCAGTCCTTAGGATTAAATTTTTTTTATAAGATAAAGCTGTGTTCCTGTTCGTACAAGAAAATAAGATAGCATTTGCAGATTAATTTTTTTGCTCCAAGACTGTGGCTTAGAAAAGCATCACAAGGCTGAAAGCCATGGGAAACTTTCCACTTTTACATATTTCTGCCACCAACTGTCCTTAATCTTTTTCATTTACTCAGACATGTACAAAGATAATTCACTTAAGATTAAGAAACCATTTGTGAAGCAGGTGAAGTATTATTTGATGGGTAGACTAAGACAGGCAGCCCTTGTGTGATCCTCTGATTGTAGGTACGTCGCCTAAGGCAGTTGGTGTTCCCACTTGTGGGAGGGGGGAGCGTTGGTGCTTGGGCAGCAATTTAGATGTAGGAAACTGTAGAGACAGTGGGGCCAGAGCTGGGGACCAGACCTGGGTCAGCAGCAGTGAAGCTGAGGAGACCTTGGCACTGCCAGGGGTATTCATCCGCATTTATTCTTCAGGCTTGGCAACTCTTGCCTGTCCAGTGAAAGGGGAAGCCTTTCCCAGAAAAGCAAGAAGAAATGGTCCCGCATCAAAGATTTTCTGCTTAAAATAAAACAAAACTGGAGAAATCCAAAGATACAAAGCCCACTCACACTGAGCTCTGGTGGCTCAGAAACCTCTCAGCAGCTCAGGTGTATTTGGGCCAGTGGTTAAGAAGAGAGGGCTTCAGTCTGAGAAGGGCTGAAGTGGAGGAGGATGCCTTCAAGTGAATGTGTGTGTCCAGGAAGATTGGGGTAATGACTGGGTGAGGGCAGGATGGTAATTGGCTGTGAAAAATAACTGCAAATGCATGTGTAAGTGAATGCCAGGCATGAAGGGTTTTGTGAGGAAGAGATTAAGGGCTTACTGTGCAAGTGGGTGTTGGTAATTATGGTAAGGAGAAAGGGAGGTTTGTAATTTAGTTGTGCTTAAGGTGGTAACTTCTTTTTTTTGACAGTTTTGCAATCTTTGCCAGGGTCAGCAAAGTGTGTCCCAGTGATCCCCATCAGAACTTTTCAGAGGAAATTTGAAGGTCACAGAGTCCTGCTTGTTCAGATATTTGGGATGCTTTAGTCTAAATGACACCATTTGGATTCTTTCAGCAGCTCATACTTCACAACTGTACAGTTTGCAAACAGGATGCTTTCTCCTTTTTTATTCTTTGAACTTACATTTCTTATTTTCTATTGCTGAAAGTGATTACCAGTAATTGTAAAATTGTGGAAACAATTTTGAAACAGCATAAAATTGTTATAGTGTCATCAACCCTTTGACTTTGTAGACAGGTGTAGTTTGATAAACCCTTTTTGCCCGAATACCTCTGCTAGCTGTCAGCTTGCACAACATTGCTAGAAATAGGAGACATTGTTTAGTGTCTAGCCATCTCATTTTGTTGCATATTTCAGCCAGTATAAATTCTCTGTAGCCCTACCCATTTCCTTGTTTCCTAATGCAAGGTGTCAGGTCAGTAACTTGTTGTTGTGGTTGTTTTTGCTGTTGCTGTTGGGAAGCATAGTTTTGTCCATCTGGCTGAAGCACCCTAACAATGAGAATTGCAAATCTCTGGATTCTGTGGATTCTATACAACATGACATATATGACATTCAAAATCCTGCAACTGTTCTCTGAAACAGGCAGATTTGGGAGAAATGTGTGTCTACCCACAAATCAGAATTATGTGTTTGCTACCTATCTATCCTTATTTTAGGGTTATCTTAAACACAGTAACCGATTTCATCAAAGTGAAGTTTCATGAGGAGATAGGAAAAAGCACTTCATGGGAAACTATTGACATATGTACACAAGGACAGACATTTATGTATATTAGTGTGTAGGATTCAGGAAATGTGAACATCTGGTTTCTCTTAATAGTCTTTTCTACTATTTAATTAATAAGAATTATTTTGATCTCATTCATGTCTGACCTGAAGAATTAATGAAATCAAGTTCTCTCTCAAGTCAACACATCTCCACTGTGTATACATATTTGACATGTCTTTGTGAACTTAGTAAATCCATCTATTTAAAAGGACAATGTGAAATTCTGTGTTAAACCGTGGTCTGCTACACACATGTCCATTCTCCTTTTATTTTCTTTGAACACAGAACACAGTAAAATGTATTGTGCAGTGTACCAGTTTGATATCACTTTGATAGACATGACGTGACCTTATATACACGCTCCACTGTACTCTAATCCGTGGTCTCCCAGCTCCCACTCTGCAGGATTTTTGCGATGTTGATGGAACCCTGTGCTTTCACAGAGCAGCTGCAGTGACCCCTCGCCCTGCTCACTGCTGCTGACAGCTGCCTACCATGTGTAGAGGAAACCTCACAGACTAAAATCTCCCTCATAAAGCAAAGATCTTTAGATAAGCATGCAGGCCTGATCATGCTACTACTTTAAAAATAAATAGTTTAAACCCAGAACTTTTGGTGTGGTGCTAAAAGAGTGGTAGCTAAATATTCAAGGCATTCTGCCTGGTAAAAATAATGGATATGTGACACAGTGTCTCCTTTTAAAAACAGAGAGAATAAAACTTCAGTATAAACAATGAAAGGTATCCTAAGTATAAATAATCTGCATAAGAAATGAGTTAATCTGTCTGTTAGGACAGGTTTGACTTGCTAAACAAGGCTCAACAAGTTCTTCTGGTTTTTGTTTAAGAACAGTGTCATAACTACCTTAAGTTAGAAAAACATCCATCCAATAATTAATGTATCAAATGAGGAAAGTTTATTTAATCTGAATTTTAACTTTTACCCACACGGGGTATTTACTTCTACCCGTATTTTTGTTTAGGAAAAAATAAAACAGAATGAAAGCAAGAGTTTAAAATAAACGTGAAGAACAAAGTTCGGTGTGATGTTTAATTTTTTTTAATATTAAAACTTGAAATAATTATTAGGTAAAACCAGATTGTCATTGTGCTTCTTAAGGCATTTCTTCACATACAGTACCAAGAATTATATCACTGCTAATGTTTTCCTGCTGAGCTGCCATCATCTTTTGTCTTGCTGTCGTAGTGTTACACTGATGTACCTTCCCCATTTGGGTAGAGGTCATTATCCTCGTGCCCGGCTGCATTGCCTCTGCTGTGCAGGTTAACTGCTTGAGGTCTTTTATCTAGACAAATGTTTTACCAGCACTTTTGCTCCATGATGACACAAACTGTTCCTCAGAGGTCAAATTCAGATGAATTAGCAATGCTGTGATAGCATGTTCCCTGGATATTCACACATTCATTCAGAGACACAGGGGAGTTAAGGTACCAGCTCTGGGAAATGAATAAAAATAATTATTAAAATGTCCTTTATTTTCAAGACTTTATTTTCCCAAGCAAGTACTTGTATGTTGTCTTCATTTAGTATTTGTGTCACTGTAGAACTGGCTTGTCAAAAGAATGCCATTTTACAATCCACTTTGACAAATGTATGGTAATCATAATAGTCAATTTTTACAAATAAACTGTGTGCATAATAAGCACAAATCACAGTTCAAACATTTTTTTATATGCTAGGTAATTCTATCAATATCTTATTTTTAAATAGTAGCTTTGAGACTATTAGCCATTCCCTGGGCATTTCTGGTAGTTTCTTTCTGTGCATGAGTGATAATCAAGAGGCAAAATAACAAGTGAGAAAATGCCCTAAAGCTTGCTCAGCTAGGCTCAGATTTTACAACATCTAGTCTTTGCTATCAATTATAGGTTAAAAGGTCTAACAAGTACATCTCACCATGCTCAGAATTTCAGCCTTCAGCATTCAGATTTTGTCAGCCTTGTCCCAAACAGGAAAAGATGTGTACAAGAGCTAATCCTCTGGATCTCTTCATAGGAATTTGAATGCATTCCTTGAATTGTGAAATAGTACTTGACAAGACCTTGCTGAAAAAAAGTGATGAGCACTGTAATTTGTCATACATGTAAAAGGTCTTTTTCTTCTGCTGTTCATATAAAACTCAATTTAGGAACATAGCTGAAAAAATATTTATCTTTAGGGATGTGATTAAGACTTACTGAAGCAAATGAAGTTTCTCGAGTACCAGTGTAGGGACTAGGAATCCTTCTCTCAATCTGGACTAAATTTCCTCTAAAGTTTAAAACTTTTAAGTTTAGAATGACAGAAGTAATACCAAGGTCACTTGCCTTCCCAGAGATCTAAAAGGTATCAATGCATAGTAGGATTCCAGTATTTATTGCTTTAGCTGCAAATATTTAATTTATGTTGAAAATACCAATACACAAATTTAACTCAGTAATTCCCATCTCTTCCTGTCTCCCACTGGGAAAACCACATTGGCCTCAAACAAGCTCTGTGTGGGTACTGGCCTCTTTGCATGGACCCCCTGAAAGGGTCAGGGCCACAGTAGTTTAAAAAAAAAAGGTCAATTTATCCATGTGTTTGCATAAAAGCAGAAATATATATATATAAAGGTATGTCTTGTTGCCTTAGAACTTAAAGTGCACCTCTGAGCTTTGGAGCCAACAGTTATTGTCATGGGTGATAGCTGCAGTCCTGTTAGGAATACATCTGCTGCACAGAGAGCCTTGGGGAACACTGCTGTTTGAATGAGCAATATATTCATTTTTTGTTGGTTAGGGTGGTTAGGATTTGGGGCTGGGTTTTTTGAAGGAGATCTTATTTAGTAGTACATACACAAAAAGTCTTCTAAAGTCGTGTTTGTATGAAAGCATTGGGAGCCAGAGAAAAAGAAAATTTTTCTTCAGTCTGAATTGAGATTTAGGCCTGGCACAGACTTAGGTTTTGGGACCGGTTTCACTCTGGAGTGGAGGGAGATTTTCACCTGACTAGGAACTGATTCAATTAGTGCTTAAATTAATGAGTGGTGTTTTTCTCTGTCTGCTGTCCCTACTGGGGATTAGGCGCAGTCTGCCAGGAAGGATACAGGGCCCATCTGAAGTATTGAGGCAACGAGGATGCAGCAAGGGTATAGAGAACTGGCATTTTTATTTTTCAGTTAGGGCAATTAGTTGCATTAGCTTAATCATGTCCACATAGCTTGGTTCTCTATGAAATTTTCTGCTTTGGTACTAAAAAATGATCAAAGACTGCCACTAGAATTTGATTTTTGTTTGTTGTATGAGTTCATTTAGAGTATGCCAGCGGCTGCTGCAGCCAGTGAACCTAAATAAATGCCTGTTGGATATCTATTTAGCAGCAGGCTCCAGTTTTTTCAACACTGTCTCCATGTAACCTTTTAATCTAGTTCTTGTCTCTGACTTTTCATATTTTATATATTTAACCCCTTGATGCAGATATTTTGCATTAAGTGCTTTAGAAATCCTGATTTACTGCCTCAAGGGATTAACCAGAATTCCAGTATTCTTGCTTTATCTACATTCATTTACACAGACCATTTATTTCTAATAAATACATTGGCCAGATCATATTTCTCTGCAAAGTCAAAGCCCTGAAAATAAATTTATCCACTGACATAATGAAAATAATAAAAACTATCTTGCATATTGCTCTTATTCTTGCTTTAAATATCACCTTCCAAAGGCACAGTGGGTTTATATTCTCCAAGTAAACACCACGTTTGAGGTTCACGCTGCAAAGCTCTAATTTTTAGTTGACTTCTAAGGGAATTAAATCAAACTACAGGATATATGATTCAAAGCAAAAAATGTAATTAAGAAAAATCTTTTTCTGTAGGCAAAGAGCAGCTTGTTTTCATTAATTTTATGAAGAATGTTGTTTTTCTTGGCTGAAAACTTAAACTCACGGGACAAAGGAAGATTTATGGGGTGATCCGCAAAATCACACAGGTTTTGTGTTGCAGTGCTGTTTTTGCAGTGACCACTAGAGTCCCTATAGTTGAAAGTTTATCAGTATTTCTTTTTATAAATCTCTATTTTCAGAAAGGGCTTTTATTCAGAGATTAGCTTTGAGCTAAATATATGCACACAAAGGCTCAGTGTATATGTACTGTGGTAAGCATGTATATTTTAATGTAAACAATTTATAATATTTTAAGAGGTCTTGCATTGCAAGGAAAAATGAAACTGAAGTAAGAACAGCTATTTAGATCTTCTATTCATATACTGCTTGTGCTTCTTTGTCATTATGCTTTATTTAAACAAATGGCAAACTCTCCAGCAGCTGCTAAAAGCCACTAGTATAGAAGATCAGAGACATGATGTCTCTTGCCCTACTCCTTCAAGGTGTCAATACCCCCTGTGAGGTGCTTGGGCTGAAGATCTATGTGTCATATAAAGTTTTCATCTTTGTGATCATTAGAGTGGAGGTGCAGAACCAGAGACACAGCCGGGTTATTGGGTGGCACTTTGACTTATTTCTCCCTTCTGAGTTTTGACCCCTTAGATTTGAAGTTCAAATTCAGCTTTAACTTTGACATACGTATTTTTAAACCAAATAATGAGTTTATTTATTTAACTGAATCAAATGAAATACCTTTTGTATCTTTAAAAATGTCACTTTACCAAGATCAGTAGTTCACGAACAGTAATGAAACAACAATCTTAACAGAATGCTCTTTCATTCCCCATAATGTCAGCAAGAGTGTCTACTTGTTTAATGTTGTAGTAAACAGAAAAGTTCATGGTTCAGTGCTTAAGCCTCTGAGCTGTCTCCCCAACTGTTCCTGGCTGCCAGTACTTTACTTACTCAACAGGAAACTAATTTAATTAGTACAAAGAACAGGCCAGTACAGATGCCTGTATGAAATTCTTTCAGTTTTTAGAAGGCATATGCTAAACTCCCTACATTAGATGGAAAAACAGAGATTGTAACATTTACACAATGAAATATCTGTTAACCTGTATTATCAAAGGTTGCTGTCTCAAATTATGTCACTGTGCTCTTGCAACATCAAACCAAACAAAATATTTCAGTTGAAAGGCAAAGAAACTGATAGTAAATTTGAGACAAGCTTATGTTTCATATTAGGAATCTCTTCATCCTGTATGTGTCTAACTGGGAAGATGTACCATTAGTTCTTAGCAACACTGTCATCTTCTAAAGTCTGCTTCACAAAATTTATTAAAGTGGTAAATTCAAACAGTACTTAGGAAATACAAAAATTAAGGTTTTAAATTTAATTTCATTCACCTGTGGTTTATGCATTCATCTGCAGTTTTAATTTGTCAGGATCATATACTCTTATTTCTGTGGGCCCTCAAGTCATTTTTCTGTAGGATAATGGATTGTGAACACAGATGGATAGTTAATGTTTCCTTTCATCTTCATCATTCAGTGTGTCATCCTATGCATTATGGCTATATAATGGTTCATAATCTGAACTAGATATGGAATCATTAGTTTCCATGGTGGCTTTTCATGATGTGCATTCTGTCTTAGTTCTTTGCCAGCATGTGAAGCCACTTTCACAGTACTCCCATGAGCTGACATGGTATGAAGGTGTCCATTTTATGCACTAGGAGCTGAAGCACAGGTATTAAAATGGCAATTGTTAAAAATGAATCAATTATTCTTGCCTGATTTTTCAGAGCTCCTTGCATCCTTTAGTGCTCAGTATGTTCAGATTGGATTTCATTCTGCATTGACCTCAGTTGGAGCAGTGAATGCTCAGCATATCTGCAGCCCCAGCCAGGATCCATCTTGGATTACAAGGAAAATCAGAGCTGCCAAGTGAATTTCTGTTAAAAAAAAGAAAAAAATAGTAGGTTAACTTCTCTAGTATTGTAGGAGCTCTGATAATAGTTTTCTAGCACCTTGTAGGAACTATGGCAGAAGCAGGACTCAAATGCAACTTTCCAAGCATTCAGCTACTGAAACTTTGTAATTTTTTCTTGTCTGCCCATTCAACTTACTTGAGACCTTCCAACTTCCACAATAAAGGAATCAAGGGTCTTATTTTCAATAAAAAAAATGTCTTTTGTCTTACAAAAGCAGCATATAGTTTGAGCAGCAAATGTGGCAAAGGTTTCTTTGGGGACAGGAAAATGATCATGTGTTAAAGACTACTACAGGTGTGCAAGGGAATAGATATATTGCACAAGCATTTTAACTCCTTTCAAGAGTTTTAAGTTCCTAAATTTTCAGAAACTGATAAAGTGAAAGAGATTTTGGTGTATAGAATCATACTGATACCTTCTTTCACCTTCATCGAGATGTGTTGCCAGTGGGATTCCTACCTTTCAACCCTCAGTGTGAGGTCAGTAGGCAGCAGTAGGAGGTGATTATCCTGTGTGTCAGGCTGACACAAGAGAAAACACAGTGCATTGTGCAAACAAGCTTACCTGCTGTTTGTTGGGCAGGAGATAATGTTGTGTGACCCAGGAACAATAGGTCCTCCTGCTGCTGCTGAAGAGACAGGCAGCTCCTGGCTGTTTGCTCTCTGCTGTCTGCCTGCTGCCTCTCCCTGCCTCCCTCTGCCCTTTTTCCTGACAGTCACATCCCTATTCCCTAACCTGGTGCTTCAGCCTGTTTCCTCTCTCCTTGTCAAAAAGGAGTCAGCCATGGGATTAAGCTTAATAATGCCTGTCCTGATTACTGTGTTTAACTTGAAAGGTATTTTTAGTATTGCTCTGGTGCTTAGCAACCCCATATTATGCCACTGCCCAAAAAAAACCCACCAAAAATGATATTTGCAAGGATGGGAAGAAGAGTCCATCCCTACCTTTATCAAAGTTAAATGTTATGGAAGCTGGTTCTTTCTCTCTGAACATGTTATTCTTCTAACTGTTTTGTTTGCCTGCCTGTCCTGGTCAAAGATTAAATGACTGAGAACATGGCAAATCATGGCTTTCTCATTTAACCACTTGACATTGCATTTAGAGCTGGTTTGCACAAGATATGTGAAAAGCAAAGAGCCTCACTCGCATGCTGGCTTAACAGCCAGCAACATTTCCCCCTCCCATCTGTTGTGTTCATTATTATTTAAAAGCAAATCAGGAGACAGAATTGGATTAGCAGAGTGGGTGGCACCATTGGAAAACAAGCTCTGTGTTGGCAGTCACCCTGCCAAGTTCATGTGAAATTGCCCATTTTAGTTGGCAGCTTTAGCTTAGCTTGGTGTGATGACATATGGGCCTAGAGGGTAAGAATCTATTTCCATATTATAGCAGCTTCTGCTGTGAAACCTCGTAGTTTGTAGCTGTGTGACTGCCTGGCTTTGGCTGCAGGCTCCCCTCCTGGTGTGCTCTCACACATGGGGCTCCTTGGCCATTGTCTCAGCATTTTTCCAAGGTCCCCTTAGCAGCTCTTCCTATGTGTTGATACTTGGGTTGCCCCCAGCTACTCCCTTGGTCCCAAGCAATAAGCACGTTGAATGTCAAGAAGCAAAATTGGGAAGCTGATAACCCTCTCATCTGTGGCACCCCCAGAATCAAAGGAGAGAAATCAAGCCCCTGCTTTGACTTTTAAGGGTCAGTAGTTTCTCAAAACAGCAGGGATATGTATTTTATGTTTGAAAAATAAATAACATAGCATGTAATTTACACATTGACTCAAAACTCAATCACCTCATAAATAGGCATTTACAAATGAAAAATTAACTTCTTAAAATTAATAAAAATTCCCTGTTTCAAGTATTAGTGATCTAGAATTTCCCAGGATATGATTTCAGCGTCCAGTGTTGTCTATTGTAATTCTGCACAAAGGAAGTTTTGGTGCCTTGCATTGAAATCCATGTGATAGCGATACCACCAACTAAGTCAATTCTGTAAAATAAGCTCAAAGATATTTCAGGAACCAGACTGCCCCTAAGTCCCTCAGCTGTGATTAGTGAGTTAACAATAACATTTCTTATTTCAGAAATCTTTTTCATCCTCTACTTACTATAGAAAGAAAATAATTAAAATAACTCTATGCAAAGCCCTTTCAAAGCACAAAGAATGTGTCTCTCTGAGTTTACAGTACCATTATTGTCGGTTACTACTTGACAGGATGAAAATGTTTGAGGAGGGAGAGTTACAGGCTGTTGACATGCCTTTAAACTATTTATTATAATTTCCAGAATTTACAATGCCTTTTTTCATCTTTTTTTTCCCCCGCCTTTGGACACTCTCCACTGCTACATATTACTTTAGATAGCTTTGTTTTGGGGATAGTGAAGAAATCTTGCAGAGAAATCTTGCTGCTGGGAGTATATGATCCTCTTCTGTGCAATGTAAGAAACAGAAGACCTTATTCCTGTTAATCCTTGTTATCACAGCCTGTGCATGGTAACAGCCCTGGTCTAAAATAGTTTGACAAAGGTGGACAAAACATGATGCATGATGCCATTATGAACCCCCAAGCACTTAAATGAGGAGACGAGTTGCACCTTGGAAGATGTGAGTTGGTGCACAGGTCTGCCTCCTCACTTGTGCCAGTCTCTGCTCATGCTGCAGTGGGGCTTCTTAGGCATGATATGATTGTTGTTGCCATCTTTCTGCTGTTTATTCAGCAAGGATGGGTTGAGAGAAGTGTCAGAAAAGGGGCAAATATGTCCCACTCGATCAAAAAGTAGCACCCTTGAAAAGGTGTGTATTTATTGCCCAGTGGCTGTAAAATTTGAACATAATGCACCAGTGAGGTGGTTAGATGGTATTGCTATTAATATATCAAGCTAAAGGGCTGCATTTTGGAAGGATTTATTTCTGTGATTAACTCAATTTTAGAAGTCCCTACTGGGGGTGAGAGATGTGATCAATGCTCAGGCTCCAGTAGCAGTGTCTTTGTTACTGCCTATGCAGAGACCTGAGCACATCACTTAAACACAAAGAGGCAGCTTAGTTCTTTGTTCATTCGCTATACGTGAGCTAGTTACCCATTTCTCCATACATAACTGCTATCATTCTTCATACCTAAACTGTATTTTGTTGCTGGATCAACTTAAAAGGCTTTTTGGTAGGGTCTAATAATCAGAAGCCTGTACTTTAAGGTGAAAAGGGCTAATGAGATACAGAAAGCCACACTGTTTGTAGAGAGCAATTCAGTGTTCCTGGTGCATCTATTTCACCTCCTTTTGATATTTAAACCCAGAGCATGTCAGTTACAGGGATGCTGGGTATCATTCTGTATAATTGTTATCTGTCCATCTGTTCTGCTCTTTCTTTCTCTTCTTTCCTGTAACAATTTTCAGCCTCATATCTTTGATATTTTTTGTAGATACAATTTACACTTTACATTACTCAACACAAACACAAGCTAATCAGGTGGATTGAGCTTGCCACAAATGAGAACTTACTGCAGTGCTGTGCTGTTCAGTAATGCTAGAGAAGTTTCACTTTGAAAAAACCATCGTAAATGAATTTATGTGCCCACCCAGATTTATTTTAATTAAAATCATCCATGAGTCTTGGCTGTTGCTTTGACTACTAAGTACTTACAAATAAGCTTAATAGACATGTTTGTTTTTTCCGCAGCTGTAAAAATATATATTCTGCTATGATTGGTTTTTTATCTGATTTATTTAAATAGAGTTAGGTAAAGATGCAGTTTATAGGGAAGGTTAAAGGGTCAAAATCCTATTTAATTAACTTATACCCACTTGGGAAGCAGCCAAGGTAAAAGAATGCAGTGGAAGTAAGCTTCAAATAATATGAAATCTTTGAAAAGGACTAACCACCTTTGGTGAAAGGCTTTCCTGTTCTTAACCTTGTGTCATTTAAACTATTTAAATGAGCTATGCGAAACCTTACTTTAATAATAGAGCTTCAAAAAAAAAGATTAAGTATTTCTTGCAGTTACAAGAAAACCAATGCTTGTAGCACTTTTGAAAGAAAAGCCTTTAGTACTCCATCTTACCATGATCCCTGTCTTTGCATACCACAAAATGCACAGTATGTTGCACCTGATTTGACATCTACTATTTCTACCACAAGCCTCTCTAGTGTGTGAGACAGTTTTTTAAAAACATTTAAGTCTTTTAAAAAACAAAAAGGAAGGGGGAAGCCTCTGTAATATCTGAAGGAGGTCTGGTTTTCAAAGAGTGTAGATCCTGCTTGGTTTCTAAAAGTTGTGTCTATGAGAGAAACCTCATCCTGGACTTCCCGACCCATGCATAATATCTGAACATCTTAGTCATACGTGTGGAGAAGGTTCTCACCCCAACCAGAGTGGGAACTCTGAGAAATAAAATCACTGAGCTGCTCTGTGATGTCCTTAGGTACTAGATAGAATGTCCTCATGGCTGTAGTGATGCTCTGTAGAGTTGCTAATTCTGGAACATTTTTTCCATTTAATGCCACAGAGACTGCACTGGGGAAATATTTCTGTTTCTGTGCTCCATATGGTTTTGTATGTAAAAATGGAACTGGCAGGGAAGAAAGCAGCTGGTCTGAAGCTGCCAGTAACTATTTCTAATGTCACAGATTTTCAGCAAAAATCCCAAGAGGGAGATGTATAGGTGAAAGGATTGCATAGCAGCATTCAGCAAGTATCAGCACACCCTCCAGGGAAAGAGCATGAAGACAAGCAATATCTCATAAACACACCATTGCATTTCCTAAACTGGGATTTTTTTTCTCCTCTGTTCCATTCTAGTCTTAAAAACTCTCAGGTTGGGAAACAACTGAGGCTTGAAAATGTCAGCTGCAAAGACTTCCTTATATCTCTGTCAATAAATACCATTGTATGGCATTCATGGAATGGGTGGACACATAGATTAAGAACTTAGGACATAATCATATTTGGAAATGTATTCCAAAATTTAAATACATCTATTACTTAAACTTGCCATTAATATAATATACTATAATCATGGGAAAGATCCTTCTGCTTCAACATGTGAGGTCTGCTTTCTGTCTAATTTATATGTTCTTACGGGTTGCAGTGCTGTCCTAAAAGATGTATTTTAATTGACATGACCACTTTACCATGATGCTCAGTCTCTCAAAAGTCACAGCAGCAAACAGAATGCATAGCCAGGTGGTATTTAGCTAGAAGGATCTTTACTATCCAGAATGCAGCTGCAATAATATCTGTTCTGTCAAGCTAAAACAAAGGCATTCATAACTCCACATTCCAGATGAAAAATTCCTTGCTGGTTTGAAAAGTACTTTCTAGGAAGAACATGAATGAAAATAAAAATGCAGGTGAGAAATGGAATTTTTTTCTTTTGTTTACCCATCCCTCTTTTTTTCTTCCTTCTACACCAGAACACTCACCGTCTTCTCAAAGGAAAAAAAATGATGTAACTTAATTCCAAGCTGCCTGTAGGTACTTGCAGGCTACTAGAATGATTGTGGTAGTGATAAACATTCACACATTGTTTTCTTAATGCTTAGCATTTATCTGTGGGGTCTGAGGTAGTTTATAGTGTTGTGATCCCTTACAGAGGCATTTTTAAATTCCAAGGAATCTTTGTTAGAGCAAAATGGTTCACATCCATCTCTAGACTATCCCACAGCTACTCTGCACTGATTAAACCAGCAGCATTACATTTGTTCCAAGACTACTTAGCTTTCAAGAAGTAACTTGACTAATATAAACAATCCCATGTGTACAAAATGCCCTATTTTTAAGTACCTGCAGACACCTTAGTTTTTGCATGAGGCAGGGCTTAATTTTTGGGATGTGGTAAATGCTAATGAGTCATCTGGCAAGCATTTAGTCATTCACATGTCATTTTGTCCAGCAGACTTTGCTTTGGGGATAAAAGCCATGACAGGGAAAAGGAGGAATAAATTTCTGATTAAGTTCTCTGAAGATATATACTTGTTATGTTAGATGGGGAGGAGTGCAAGGAGATGGCCAAGCATATCATGTCATTTGAGTTTTGAGTTGGTCAGCTGTTGTGTTGCAGATAATATAAATAAATAAATAAATGTGCTTAGGTTTGAGTTAATAAATAGCACTGTTAGTAACAGCTACCATAATTCCTGACACTGGCAGTCACTAAGTTTCATTTGTTGTATTTGGAGGGCACAGTTGATCTGCTTTCCCTGAACTCTAGGGTTAAATTCTTCATTCAAAGCTAGATAGTGAGCTATAAAGAATCAGGTGCTTTTCTATCCCATCTGTATTCTCTGAATTCTGGTTAAATATGACTTGAAGCTTCACAAACTTTTAAACATCTCCTTGATATGTTGGCAGGCCAACATATTTTTGCTGCTAAAAAAAAATTAAAACCAACCAAAAAAATTCAAAGAACTTCCAGTCAGAGGCATGGGCTCTCAGCCATCTCTTGTTTGCTGCTCCCTTGAAACATGTACCGGAGATTATCCTTATTAGGCTATCTTATGGGTATTCCCAGACCTTTTCAGTATGGTTTTCTTCCTTTTTAATTAGTAGGTCATTATGTGACAACTTCTGTCTGCTCCCTTAAGTGGCTGGCTAAGGCAGATTTCATAGTGTTTCTGGATACCTGAAAATAATTAGCCATTTGTGAGCTGGGAGGTGGCTTCAGATTTTAGAATGAACCTTTGTTCTTAGTAATGCACTGGGGGATGCTGCTGATTAAAAATAAGGATATTATTTTATCATTTTGTCTTTGCAAACAAGAACAGTGTGGTAAGTTTCTGTCTAGCTCTATCCAGGCAGTTCCTTCTTGCTCCCTCACCAGTTTTCAATCACATTAGCTGTGATGAAGCTAGTTGGAAGTTTTGTGTTAACTGGATCACTTCACTAAGAAGTTCTACATAAAAATGTCACTTCTGATACCTTTAGTGATACAGTGTACAGAGAGTTCCACAGAAAATTTTACAATACAAGTGGCAAGTGGCAGGGCAGAAACAAGGAATTAGGTTTGCAGCAGTGGGAATTTCTTAAGCTGGCTCTGCCACAAAGGTGAGACATGGTAGAAGGGTACCACAGCTAAGCTCACTCACACCCAGTTGCTTGTAGTTGAATCTCCCATCCCTTGACTGTTTAACTCTGCAAGAGAGTTTAGCAGTGAGCAGATCTCTCAGCAGCTGTTCTGGAGCTCCTTTTCTCCAGAGATGGGTTCAAACCAGTAACAAACCTGTTAACCAGGGCATTAATGCCTTTATATCATCTTCCAACTGGTATTTCCTTTCTGAGTTCTGTTATATACAACTGTAACAAACAGGCTTTTCTTTCTTTTTTTTTTTCTTTCAGATATTTTAATTAAGGTAACTACAAATTTTGTTCAGACATAGCATTTACTTATCTGTTTCAGAGATGAGAACTGGTGCTACCACTGAGATAAGGATCTCATTGTGTCAAACACTGGCAAAAATTGTAGGTTTAGGTTCTCTTATTATAGATCCAGGGAGACAACATTTCTCCAATTCAGTCAATTCCTCTTTGGCAGGCTTTTTGCAAGTTATCAGGGTGAGAAGCATACCAATTTAGAAATATCATGTAAAGCAGATTGAAAAAAAGGTTAGAAGAAGTTGTAGGGATTTGGCTGTTTGTCAGACTTGAGAAGTATATTCTTGCAAACAACTAGCACTAATATTTTTCTGCTCTTGATGTGTACCAAAGCCCTCAATTTGTGTTTTGTATTTAATAAGGTTTCCATGCCTTTGCTTGCAAACTGTATTAAGCTCAATAACACTGCTATTTTTCTAGTATCTTCATCTGAAGTACTAGTTTTCCCAGAGCTCACTCACAGAGGGCTGTGCTTTATTCTCAAAAACTAGAGGACATGTAGTAGATTCAGTTCTGGCCATTTTTCATGTGAAGCCTTATTCAAATGGTAATTGTGAAAGGCTTTGTGGACTTTGTTCTCAACTCAAAGAAAAAACTTCAGCTGTGGGCAGCTAGGGTAGGAAAGAATTTTTGCTGAAAGACTTGTAGAAAACTAATTTGGAAGTTACCACAGCCACTCGAAAGTTAAAAGTATACCTACAAATCGACTGTGAAACCAATCACATTATCAAATAACATTGGAAATTAATACTGTGAATAAAATATATTACAGTGAAGATCAGTGAAGATTCCTTTTTTTCTCCTCACAAGACACACTATGAAGGAATTCATTATAATATTTTGTAGAGACCTGTGTGCGAGGTACGCATGGTTGGTTTGCAATTATTGATATGCATATGTGCTACTTAGCAACTGGTGTGTAATTTAAGGGTAAGTCTTGGCTCTTCAGAATCAAACTCCCACACTGGACTATTGGGTGCACATTCACAGTCAGGTGATGCCGGACTTCCATTCTGAACTCGTACCGTGCATAAAGGTACAATTTGGAAAACTCACAGTCCAAGCAAAGATTTCAAGTACTACCAAATGTTGCAACTGTTCTAATATTGCGTTTTTGATAAATTTAACCATATTTACCTAATTTGAACTATAGGTGGCTCCAGCTAAAACTGGGCACTAATTTTGGGAGACACTCTAAACCCAAAGGCTGCGACATAAACCAGGGCCCTTGTTACAAAACAGGTTGCAGTGGGATGAAATGACTTGCCTACTGTCACATTCAGCAGCAAAGTGAAAATCTTAGTTTCTGTTTTCCAGCCCCATATCCACAGTGCCATCTCACTTTTCACAGGTTATGTGACTTACCTAAAGTATGTTTATAAAATAATTTCGTTTATAATTGCTTTACTATCCTGGGTTTTTTTTTATTTTCTTACTAGTTTACAGTCCTTGTCTAGCACTCACTTCTTTTAGGGTCAGCCCTTCGCACCCACCCTGAAACTGCAGCTAACTTCCACACACAAATCTGTTTAGAGTCGTAGGGCTCTGCTTAGAGGCAAAGTCAACCTGTGAAAAATTCTTTGTGGACAGAAGAATTCATAAGACAGCAGTATGTCCATAAGGATCTGTATTATGATTTATATGTTAGAACTCTGGAGAAGAATATACAGCAATTTTCATCACTTTAGATAGAGTCTGGGAAATCCCTTGTGTATAAGAATACCAGTGCAGTAACTAAGACACAAGAGAAGAAAACAGAAGAAATTAACTAGTTAATCCTGTGCTACTTATTTGTCAAATATGGTTTACTGCTAAGTACTCATAGCAGGTATAATTATAATGTGTAAGTATCCTATACAGTGCTGCACCTGTGACAGACTAGTAGCCAACAAGTGCCAAGATAATCTAGAGGTGTCATTTAAACATTAAATAATATTAGATAGCTAAAGAAATATAAAGTGAATTGGTAAAGATGCGGCCTATGTGAGGGGAGAAAGGTGAGGATATTCTCTCTGTATTGAGTCATGCCCCATCCTAGGACTGCAAGCCACATTTATAGTGTGCTTTGCAAAGGAGATTAAACCTGATATTTTGGCCACACACGTAACTTGTACATATTTTGCTATGGCTTCTTTCCTTCTTTAGTTACATGGGTGCAGGATCCTGAGTTGACACTATAAACTGACCTTGTCAATGTGGGCTTTGACAGAAACTGAAATTAAACTGCAATAACTCAGCCTTATTCAGCTCCTCAAAGTTGCTCTGTAGACACATGACAGGGAAGAAGATACTTGGCTTCAGTGCTATTTTGGAAGTGATGCAAATCCACTGTATTCCTGTGTGTTACAAGGCTTCTGAGTTCAGGAATTACTAACCAGCCTAGAGTTGAAATTATTTTCTTTAAACCCTTCTCAGTTTGTCAAAAAATCCTAGGTTTTCTAGTGTGTCTCTTCTTCTTCTTTTTTCTGAATAAATTTTTAATGGCAGCCTTAAGTCTTGCCTCTCCTGTGTATTTTGGGGCATGGATAACTAGATAAAACTAAAGCCCAGCAGAGAGCAATTTAAGTAACCTTATATTTAGCCTTAGTGAACAGTATTCTCCAGGAAACCACAAACAAGGTATAGCCCATCGAAGAAAAAGCTTCCAACAAAGCTAGGCTGTATACTGAAATAATCTTTGAACTAGCACCTCTGAAGATACGCAGAGCAACTTTATAGGCAACAATCTACTGAGCCTTGTCCATGGGGTAATTCTGAGCCTGAGCTAACAACACTACAGTTGATTTATTTTTCATATATAAGAACAAATGCATTTCTTTTAAAGCATATATTTATAGAAATGTCTTTATATACCCATTCTTTCTACACCCATTCAGACTCATACATACACATTCTTTGTATGTTTGCATTTCTGCATGTATATCATAGACACAGATATAAAATTAAACATGTATGCATGTATATGTGTATATATATTTGAAGGGGAAAAAGGATTTATGGTGGCTGGCCAGATTTAATTTCTCTGCTTGTATTTAGCACTTAAGGGCTTATATACTCAGTTTGCTCAAAAGAGTGAAGAAGTACTCCTTGCTTATGCCTCAAATCAGAAATGCATGAAGTGCAGCTGCAGAGATAATACATTCTCCCCAAAGGCTTTGGCTGAGCAAATTAGGTGTCAATGGGGTGCCTGCGCAGGCAGTACTCTCTCTAATTAGTCTCTTGAGCCTAGTTGGTGGCAGGTATAAGATGATCTAATCAATTGGTCTGTGTCTGATGGTACGTGTAAAAATCCTAGCAGGCAGAGCTGTCTCCCACAGGTCACTCACCTGCACAGCAGGAACGCTCATTTTCATTTTTCATCTCTTCTATCACATGATGCTGACAGTTGGTTTTAAGGAAATTGAATCCAAAAAATATCTAGTTCATAGGGCATGTAGGTCAAAATAAAGTTGCATTATGGGTATTGGTGATCCAATTAATTAATATTTATAGCAACAAGTTGCATGTAGATATTATCTGAGTGCAAATAGTATTGCTAATGTTTGGTTGGCTTTTTAAAAAGGTTTCTCTAACAAAGGTAGGAATAAAAGGTGTGGGGAAAATCACCTGTTAATATTGTACTTTTTTTTCAGAGAGGATGAACAGTATCTGTGATGTCTGCATGTATGGTGGAGGGAGAAGCAGAAAGAATATTATTGTTGATGATCTTAAATACCTCCATGTTTCAGCTCATAAAGAATAGAGTATCTCCAGTTGTCAGCTCACATTTTTATTTTAAAACTGGAATACTCTTATAATACTGCTACATCAGCTGCCACATAAAAAGACCTGCACTCTTAGTGTGCTTTGCATGCTAAAGACTCTGCGGGAGCACAGCTCCACCCGATGTGATAATTAATACAGAAATTAAAAGCAGCTAGACAAGGATGCTGATGCTGCCAAAAGTAATACGTATTGAATTGGTATTTTTACAGGACAGGATGTTCTTTCACTAATTAAAATAAAGAAAAATATTTGGGATTTAATCACCCTCCTCTGCCTCATGTCTTGAGAGTATGATTAATGTTTAAATTACAAGCTTTGGTATGCCTTTCTAGAACCACGGTTACATCAACAGCTACTGCATTCTGAAGTTGGCATCTGCTGTTTTTAAGGTGGATTAACACTCTATCCCGTTTGGGTTCTAGGACAAACAGAATGTATGCAGCAGAAGTTTTCTCTAGGTAACAAACATAGAAATGAGTCACTTCATGTAGATAATTTAGTATTTCAAGTACATCATTAACTTACTTGTAGAAAGCTATTAGGTTTAGTAGATATTCAAGAAAGCCAGAAGTACCAGTATCTGTGGTGGAAAAAGTTCATTTTTAAGGCAGTCTTCAATGTGTCAGGGTTTGTTGTTGCTTGTTTGTTTGGGGTTTGTTATGTTGGTTTGATTTTTAAGGAGATATGAAAGAACCCTATTTTGCTGTTGGGAAATCACTAGTTGTAAATATTCCATTTAACAATTTACAGTTTTATAAGCAAAGCTGTGACCAGAGGCCATAAACAATCTGCCAAGTCACCAGGCAAAACTAGGGGAAAAATGTATAAATTCTAAGCAGGGGTATTTCTAAAATATATCGTTAAAAGTACAAACATGGAATACTAAGCCATCTGGGAACTGAATGGAAATGCTGTGTAGACGGCCCTGCCTTGGGTCTTTGTTGTGTGAACAACTGATGTTTCAGTTCAATAGCCACACTGAAGACACAATGCTTTTTTAATAAAAAGATTAGTTCACACCAGTCTAAAATTTTCTGGTTTTTTTATTGTGGATTTTCTGCTGTGGATAAAGAGATGCTCTCCTCTTACTCCAGTTTAAGAGAGTTGTCTATTTAATGTCTCATCTTAAACAAAAATAAATGTGAAAAGAAAGTGCACAAAAATAAATGTGAAGAGAAAGTGCTCCTCTGACAAGCATCTGTCTTCAGCATAAAAGAAAGCTGGCACTCCATGACAGCTCTCTGAGGCAGGGGAAGGGACTTCACCTGTTGACTCCACTTTTCAATTGACAATACACATTCAGAGAATTAGGGATTCAGATGCAAACATTATCTATGCCTAACCACCACACTTCTTGGGTCATGTAAGGATTTCATACTCAAGAGAAACACCTCAGCAGGCAGAGCTGAGGGTTCAGCCTCAGAACACCCTGCCCATTCTGGCACTGGTGTGAGCAGTGGGTCTGTCATGCAGGCTGGCTTCCCAAACCAGGCATGCTGCACATTTCAACACTGCAGAGAGACTGAGACCACCATACTGTTCCCTGGTTCCAGCTGTACTGTGTCTTCCAACTTTCCCCATTAGAACCATTAGTGAAATGTGGCATCAAATCACGTTCTTTTCCAGTGATCTAACCTAAATGTAGAGCCTGTGCAGAAGGTGGAGGGTGGTGTTGCCCACCATACACAGTCTCTAAACTTCACAAGAAACCAGTTGCAGCCCTGGCATGGCAGGATCCAGCAAAGCTGGAGCTAGTAGAGTTGTGGCCTTAAAAATGTGATCTGCCTTATACTGAGCCAGAGCAGGAAACCTGTAACCTCTGCTACTCTTTCTTAGTCTTCAGTGTTCTGCCTACAGTCTGCATTGGTGCTGGCAGTAGTTGCCAGTGTGCAAAGTTTTTTTTTCCCCCATGTAGCAGCTCGCAGTTTATTAATTTCTAAAGAATCTCTTAATGTTCTAGGGCTTGATTCTGGAAATGCTAAGCTTCTAATGAAGGTATTCCCCATTCCACAAGCTCAAGGCCCTGCCCTGGAGAATGTGTCATCAGCTTTGCCTACAAAGCCAAACTTGAAACCAGACAATGTAGTATTGTTACTGGGAAATTGTAGCATAATCCTAGGAGAAGTGTGATACTTACCTCATTTAGAAATTGTCCTGAGGTCCAGGGATAGAAAGGAAAAGTTCTCTGTAATTAAATTGCAGTTATTCTCAAATGAGCAATGACCCTCTGAGCAATTTGATAACTACTGGAAAAGCATCCATCCAGAGACTTTTCTATCCTTATAATTTTGTTACCTATCTCAAATGTCCCTGCTGCTTATGCCAGTCTCTGGAACTCCAGTAAGTTGGGCTTAGCCTGAAATTAGGCCAGCTACTCTGGATCTGGGCAGATGTAGCTTCCAAATTGCAATCCTCCTTTCCACAACTGTAGTGTAGGTGGCAGTAGGGGCAACCTCAACATTGGAAGGAGCTTTGGGAATTTAGTTGCTTCTTTCCAAGAAGGAGCTCCCAAAAGAACACCCCTGCTCATGAAGGAAGGGAAGTCTGGAATTTGGGCAATATTATCACTGGTGTTTCATCACTGAGCAGTTGTGAATCTCTGCACGTTCTAAACACTGCTTTTCTTTTTAAGCTTTTGAAGGTAAACGAAATGCATCATTTCAAATGTATTCCTTGAAACAAGATTTATTGGCATTTCAGACAAGCTTCTAGACCTTGGGGAAAGCAGGACTTTCATGTGGAATAGACAGTCCACACAAGCTCCAGACGCATTTAGGAAACAACCCAAGAAGGACTCTAGAGGTGGTAGACCAAGCTCCAAGAGGGCCCAAGATGCTTAAGAACAGGCTTTTGTTAATCCAATGCAGGTATCCTGGTGCTTAAAGAACAGAAGAGCTCTCAAGAACCATGGCAGTAACCCTGGAAATTATGGAAGTTAAGATACTGCATAGACATTGGGGTGTTTTGTTGAAACCCTCAATTAAAGTGCTATGCTTGAAACTGCAGGTCAAAACTGATGCCTTGTTTTTCTCCTGCTTTTGAAATGAGGGCTAGACTAGATTCACTGGCACCTGCATCCAGTTTGATTTAAATAGTTTTAGGACATGCTAATACAAACCAGTTCCATGCTCAATGAATATTTCAGCCTTTCTTTTTTTAAGGGATGAAATTCCTTCACATCTGACTGTCTTCCCACAACAGCATTTTAAAAATGTATCAGGTCTGTAGTTCTAGTCTTGGAGAACTTACCAAATTTATTTTCAGAATTTCTCAGAAAGTCTCACTTTATTATGTGACATAGAATTCTACTTGGAGATTTATTAAGAGTTAAATATGTTAATTATAAAATCCTTTCAGTGGCTTTAGTTCATCCAGTTCATCTAGCCTTCATTCAGCCTTCACCTGGCTCTTCTGCTCTTCTTGCAGTTATTGGATACTATTTTTCTTGTCCCACATTCTCAGCCTGTCTCCTGTTTTGTGTAAAGCTCAAAAACATACCTTCGTGAAAATCCAGCCATTGCTTTGAGCTTCTTCATCAGCAGAGTGAAAGACAACATTAGTGAAGCTATTGATAGTGTTTATTTTTATATTTGAAAGTTTTCAATTATCTGCCTAGTAATAGAAATACACTGAAATACATTTCAGTGACATGAATACATTTAGACACAGCACACCAAGAAGCTCCATAACCTGGTTATGTTTGCAGAAATGTTCGTGATTTGTCTCAGGGTGCCCCAAACAACTCTCGGGAAGGAAACCTGACGAGACCTTTTCAAAAACTAGGTACAAGCATTGTTATGGAGGAGATCACTAGGGAGAAAGGGTGCAAAAATGAAAGGGGGCAAAAAAAGCTTGTAAACTCCTGAAGTTCTGCTAGCATTTTTAATAACCTTCCTTTGCATTCAGGGGGTGTCACCATCTTTAGAAGAGATGACTGTTTACAGCTGTCTGTAATGAGAATGTCAGTGCTAATGGCACCTATGAAAATTAGCTCTTGGGGCACAGACACATGAATATGGATTAATATATCTCACTTAGGCGACCACCCTGAAAAAATTGATGTTTTAAGTTCATTTTCCTGAGGTACCAGTTCTAAACATGCTTTGGAAGTCTGCCCTTCACTCTGAGCTGGCGTCTTCGTAACTGGCTTTGGCCTAACCTATCTTTTACCAAGTGAAAAAAGAAAATTTAAAATGCAATTCATGAGGCTTATTATAATTTATATTGTTTCCTTACAGGATTAAATTTACCAGGTTGGAGGAGGGAAACAAAAACCTAATGAGGAGGCCGACACCAGGAAGGAACCATGGCCTGTTTCCTTTCTGTCTCTATGGCGGATTTCATTCAAAAGAAAATTGAAGCTGGCAAGACCCTGTTTTTCCCTGCAATTTATTTAAAACCTTGCACGCATTTGGATACCTTGTGATTTCAGAGAACTATGTGAAGATTAAGCTTTTGCTTACTGATACATGGCATGTACTCTTTCAGTCTTTTGTGTTTGATTTTGTTTGATTTTCCACTGCAGTGCTGCATCTTTGTAAGGATTTTTATGCTTTCACCAGCAATGTCTTAAATACTTTCAGACAACACATTTGGTGTTCACACTTCTTCAGTAACAACTATACAAAAAGAGCCAACAGTGGCATAAAGGACTGTGTGTTTTCTTTGAGGGTTGTGCATAGCTTGCAACCAATGGGAAGACTATTTCTTCCCAGGGCAAGCCCAACTTGTCTGATCAGCTGACAATTCCAGCACTTGCCACTCTTCCTCAAGGGTTGTTGGGCTATTTCTTTTTTCATTATCCCCTCAGACCATTCATATCCATTTAAAAACATGGCAATAATTGCATGTTTACTTCAGTACTCTAAATTTGGTTACTCTGCTTAGGCTATGTAGCATGCCAGTTTTCAAAATAGGCCTGTGAGAAGGACAAAGCAAAAATGATGAGATGTATGCAGCTGACAGATACACAGTGAATTGCTTATGGTTTTATTCCCTTCAAGAATATATCTTTCTTTTATGGGTCTTGGCTAACATCTCTATGTTTTTCCTCACACCACTTACCTTTTGGAATCTTTTCTTGAAAACAGAGATGATGAAACTGTTCTGTTTAATTCAAGGCAGATACTGAGGTACAGAAAAACTTCCTTTGAACGAGCCATTAAATCTAGCTGTGTTACTTTGCCATGTACAAAGCAAGGTGGAGAATTCTCCTCATCCCAGACTGTTTGCTGTTCCACACCAAAGCACCTTTTGAGTTATTTTCCATAGGTATTCTGAGCTGATTGGAAGGCACTACATGATCCTTAGTCTTTAGATAGCTTTTCTGAATGAATCATTCAAATGCAAACTTTGCAAGAAACTAAGTTGTGTGTGTGATTTTAGAAAAGGAAGCCCCTGCTACATTATGGTTGGGGAGAGCATTGTGTTCAGGGGTGTGAAAAAACCTGCCCTGTTTACAACTTTGCATTCAGAGAGGGCAAGGTATGGTGCAAAAAACACTGTTGAGTTATAGTCCTGCTTAGACAGAAGCACTCGCTAGGCAATATTATTCTACACATAATTTTAACATCCTTTGCTTGCTGGATGCATTGAATTACATTTTAAGGAAATTGTGGTAACGGTTTGGTTAGCTTTCAGTGTTTAAAAGGAG
Source organism: Promerops cafer (assembly GCA_013398275.1). Lineage (NCBI taxonomy): Eukaryota > Metazoa > Chordata > Aves > Passeriformes > Nectariniidae > Promerops > Promerops cafer. The sequence goes on from VZSE01009779.1 coordinate 108,416, forward strand.
GGGAAAAGGATTTGTGCTACTGCCATCTTATTAGACTCCAGCAGTGTTTAATAAGAAAAAGACACCCAATGAAGCAAATCCTTGAATGCACAAGTGCTACAAAAGGTCTCTTAATGAACTAGGACAGGAGTCTACACTTTCAAAGAACTGAACCGTGGAAATATTCTCAATATTTGCACAGCCATTAAAAGACAATTTTCCCCAATGACATCTCTGTTTCAGGATCTGCTAAAAGCCATCTGAAAGTCACTTTCAGTCACAATCATATTTAGAACTTACTACAGTTCTTCCCCTGTGTTTATACGGGGAAAAGTGACCACTGAACTTTTGAATTTATCACACACTGAAACTGCCTTAGACGTGGTTTGTTTGGGTTTCATGTTTCTTTTTTTTTTTTTTTGTAAGAGAAAAGTCTTTTATACATTATCTTTGCTACTTAAATTGTGTGCAGTTTGATGATTAAAATTAGATATTTTTAGAAAAAAAACTTGCTGCAAAATCTGAAGAATTTTTGAAAATGTAACAAAGATTTTGATTAGGAATATAAGGGTAGTTTCATAGATGCTTCTACTTGACAGTTTAAATTTGAAGGCAAGCAATTACACTGCTCAACTAACCATCTAAAGGTTTAATATAGAGAGTAATTCCCCAGGTGTTCCCACAAGCCTAGCACATTACTATCTATAGTGACTCACGTACAGTGTTTGCTTATGGTACGTATGTGTGTATGTGTGAACACACATGTGCATGTGAGATTATCCTCTCTGCCCCATTCCCGCTTTTAAGCAGCCACTGAAAAAAAGTTGATCCAAAAATCTTCAAACTCAATTAATTGCCTGAACAAAAGTTCATAAATATCTAGGTTTCTAAATAGCAACTTAATCTTCAGCAGTAATGAGGTTATCTCACCTACTGATCATTAAGGAGTGACCAGGGTCTCTTACTTCTGCACCTACTCCCCAGGCACCCCAGCTGCCTGTGGTGACTTGGTTTTGCTGCTCTCCCATGGAGACTCTGGGCCCTGGGGATGTTCTCTCAGCAGGAAGGCAACCTAGGCTCAGCAGGATGGTGCTTTTCACATGAGCACTGCAAATTAATCTTCTGTAACATCAAATTTGCTGGGAAATACCAAGTTTTTTTGAGATAGTAGAAGCTCCTTTGGCCAGGGAATTAAGGGTTAACACTACAGCCTTATTTCCCTCTTCTCCCTTCCAGCAGAGCCCTTACCTGCACGGTTAGCCCGACACCCATGAGTAAGAACCCCCAGAGAGCTGCCCACCTCTCCAGCTGTTTTCACCACAGCTCTTCTCAGTGTTGCAGAATGGACTGTTTAAACCCTATCAATGTTCTTGAGACAGCTTCAGCAAAGATCAGTAGTGTTACTCTGTTTTTCTCACATCCTTCTGAAATCAGTTCCCCAAAGAATCTTCAAAGAGACAAGAAGTAGCCCAAGACAAGAAGTAGTCCAGCCTTCCAGATGTGGGTGCCTGGAACATGTTGTTTGACATTGTCAACATTGTCACATTGCTGAAGTCAAAGGTTGGCTTCAGTGACCAATAGTCTTTGGGGCACAGTCCTGGAGAAACTGTGGGATTTGCTCAGAGTCAGCAGCCAGCAGCAGGTTAACTTGCATTTTCCTACCACTTGGCTGAGATCCAATAGACCTGTCCTGGTGATACTTGAGAGGATGTGACTTTGCCACAAGATGGGAGAGCAGCAAGAGGGCAGCAGGTATAGCAGGCAGATAAAAGTGGGAGGGCATGTTCTAACTCTCTATGGGATCTAATATTAAGTGAATAGGAAGGAAAGATGGTGATAGATATGGTCTGCAGGATACAGAGAGTCCTTGCAAGTTCAAGTTCACAGAACCTAAATTTACAAGTCAACCAGCTGGAGATTGCTCAGTCCTCCCTCCTGCTGGGTTCAGATCAACTCTAATGCACACCCAGCAGGCACCACCCCAGACAGGACATTCCAATAGTTCTGACATGACATTACTGTATCGGGTCCTAGATCAGTTGGGTCCTTTTAATTCTCACTCTTTTAATCAGAACCATGGCTTAGGACAAGTCATCAGTACAACAGTGAAAATTCAATCTGCAGTAGACAGAGGCACAAGGGGTTTTGCTTTCTCTTTGGTGTGTAGGGGTACTGCACTTCAGACCCCTGGGAAGAGAAGGTAAGATGAATAAATACCCTGTGGGTTGGTGAGTTATGTACACCCCTGTGTCAGTGCACACAACCAAATGTGCATTCAATGCTCTGATATGCTCATATGCAAAATATTCACCTGTGAATATTACTGGGTTCGTAATCTTTGTTATATAAAAGGTTTAGGCTGTACAGACTAAGGAGCAAAATGCAGATACCCCATATAAACAGAATTAGGCTGCATTACTGAGCATAACAACACTGTCCCCTACCAGCATTTAGGTGGAGTGACTGTACGTTACTGCCTTGCATTTTTCACATAAGCAAAAAATCTAAAAGTAAAGGATGCACTAATAATTCCCATCCCCCAAAACGCATTTCCATGGTGCTGCATACAAAATTCCTGCCTGCCAGCTTTCATGCAGATTTTTGTATGGTGCACTAAGAGGTGTTCTTTTTTTTAATAAATAAAAAAGGGGAGGGCTGGTACATGAAAACAATATTAATGTAATTAAATATATATATACTTCAGAAGAACAGCATAGTAAGCAGTACAGTAAAATAAATGTCGCATTATTTGTTACACCTTGTAATTTGTCTGTATTATGAAAGATGTAATGGTTTGTCAGCTGTAACTGTTGTTTTCTTGTAACATCATATTGAATAAAGTGTAGCAGAATCTCTCTTCTCCTTTGTACATGCGATCTAGACCTAACCCAAGAAATAAAACCTTTCTTTTCCTCTTTGTTCTACACAAACCAAACAAGGAAATGGTCGTAAACAAAAGATTTTTAAGCAATGAAAAGTACTTGGGAGCAGGCAGACACTAGACAATAATACGTTGAAAAGATTAGGCACTGATTCAGTCAAACATGAGCATCATCAAAACTACAAGGCAGTGCTGACTACACAGGGCAAGATTCTTCGTATTTCTGTCTGTAATAATAAGTTAATGGTTTGGTGTCTCTTTCCATTTTGTTATATATGTGACATGGGACCTCTTTACAGCACACTAGAATTTAACCAAAGTAGTAGAAAAGCCGGTATTCTGGGAAAAAAAAAAAAAAAACAAACAAACCAAAACCAACAGATCTGATTTAAATATATCATCATATGGAGGATGAAGTTTGGCTTATTGCAACTTCTCTTGAAATAGAAACCTGATAATTCTGGTAGAAAACCAGGCAAAACATACAATACGCATTTTTCATAACTTTGATGTGGAAGTGTGATTTATCCTTGTTCATACTTGATTATACATTTCAATCTGTGAACATATGCTGCCTTGACTCTTTGTCTATTTGTGCATCATAGCATTAGATAAGCAAGTGCTTGCTCACACTGTATATTACCAATATGTGTGTTCAGTATTTTCTCCTCCTTTCCATTGCTTCTAGCTTTTTTGGTACCAGCATCTTGCTAGGACCTATTTTTAGACAATGAATGCTAAATCAATGCAGTTTGCACAGACTTCATTAGAATATTTGCCTGCAATGTCAGAATATGCTGTTTTAGCAAACACAAGAGTCTATAGGAGTCATTTTGATCTGGGATGGGGGATGGTTGGAGAGCAAGTGCTCATACTGTGTAGGCTGACGGGGGAGCAGCCCTAGCCTAGAATATGAGTAACGAAGGACCTAGATTATAGTCTCAGCTCCAGCTGATTAGAAATATTTGAAGATAAAAAGGTCTTCCTTGGAGCTAGCAAAATATAAGCTTGAATGTGGGTCTTCAGTGTCTCAGGTTTTATGCAGCAGAATAACGTTCTGGCCCCGTTCTGATCACAGAGCACTTCAGGAGAAGAATCCTCAATCTAGAAAGTTGCTGCAGAATGACATCAGCTGCACCCAGAGGGCATTGCACAAAACAAACTAAGAAAACACATGCATGTTCATCTATTTATATTTTATCCTCAATTCTCACTGGCTAAGGCAGATTTAGGAAGGTGTTGCCTTTTTATAGTTTAGATGAGTAATTTGTATTACTGACTCACTACCTGTATGGCAACTTTAACCTACAAATCCCTCTGATACAAATGAGGACCAAGAATTATTACCTAAAAAGGTTTGTATGTTTGAACACAGGATACCAGGAAGCATGTTCAGAGTCAGCCTTTAATTATGTAGTATAATCCTTAAAGCTGTCTCCTGACCCCCTTGGCTGCACTCCTAGCCTGTTTAGCCCCAAGGTTTTCTTCCCAAGCTAGCCTGTCTTCTATGGCAAAGCAAGAGATGCATTTAGCTAGAATAGCAACCACCCCTCCCCCAAGAAAAGAAAAACCAGAGGGAAGGTGTTGGAGCAACCCTGTGCCACTGGGTTAACACATACAGTTTCTCAATAATGCCTCTGCTTGTAAACCTCTGCAAAGTAAACCCTACAGCAGCAGAAGGGCTTGCTGCTACCAGTGGGGGGTGGTGTTATGGACATTAGATTTGAGAGGCTTATATAGCACATGGGCGAGGATAAAGGGATACAAATCAGAGAGAAAAAAAAAACTGAAGAGAGTTAAAAAAAATATCCAGGGCCAAGTATTTACTGTTCATTTCCCTTGCGAGTGGTGTTATATATTGTCTGCAGTGAGTCATGCTGAGAGCGAGCCAGGCACAATAATAGCTGAGAGCAGTCCTACAGCCCCTTCGTTATTGCTTCTGCCAGCTGATACCAAGTTGGACAAAAGAAAGTGATTCCAGAAATGTTCCTTTTTTTCCCCCTTTTCTCTTGTTTCCCAAAGGACCCAGTAGTGATTGCTGGGGCTGTACTACCTTGAAAGAACTGCTAAATTAAAATCAAACATTTTAAAATTAATTTTTCAAGGACCCATATGGTGATTCACATAAAAGACGTAACAGCTCTAAGTGCTATACCAGATACTGCAGCGCTGTATATTCCAGTCAAGTCTTGAAGCCTAAGGAGATTTATGATATAGAAACATTTCAACCTCATCTTTCAACTGGAATTAGGACTCTAATGTAGGTGTCCACAAGGGTAGGTGTTAATCTTACAATCCAGCTAATTATAAATTTTTTCCCAGATTTCACCTGAGGAGCTCAGAGACATTCATGCATCAAAGAAATGAACTGTATACACAGCTCTGGAATATACCATACAGATATAAAGATCCATGTTTTTGTAGAAGAAGAAAGAAAAAACACACCCCAAAACCCAAACTACAAATTCAGTTTTTTATTTTCAAAACTTTGCATGGGCAAAAACACCTGAAAGATTATTTCACTTGGTGTTCGGTGAAGACTGAACATTCAAGACACCTTTTTAGAACAGTTTCTTGCAACAACAAAGTGTAACTTCTGTGCTCAAAACAAGTCCTGTTTCACAGTACAGACAGCTCCAAAGACATGCCAAAGTGTTGTGCTCTAACAGGACTGTGAAGAGTTGTTCATTGATCAAATGAGCGGCATCATGTCAGTGTGGAGCAGGAGAAACTGCATGTACCAGCATTTGCTGGGAAATACTGTAAACATGAACTACCACTTGGCTGCATCAGGAGACACAACTTTCAGAGACCATCTCAGATGTTCTTCTATAATCTCATTTCTTGTCTGTAACACACAATACAGACAGCAAAGGAGAAGTGAGTTTCTGCCTGGAAGGTTGTGCTCTGCAGCAACCCCACGCAGGGTATTTTGGAACACAACTGCCTCCTTGGTGGGGATGTGAATCATGGAAGAGCTGCACTTCTGGTCTCCCACATCCACTAGGTTCTCTCCAGAAATGCTTGTTTGCATCTGGGCAATGTACATGTTTTCACTGCTGGCTGTTTAGTTTGCACTCATGCACACGGAGTGACTGATCTGGAATTGAAGGAACCTGTAATTTTGGAAGCAGCTCCTTTAGTGGCCAGGGGTACCCCACTCTTCTGCCAGTCCAGAGACAGCAGCGAGTGAGCAGAATGAGGATTTGCTGCTCCATAGTTTCAGCCACTCTTCCAAGCCCTTCTGTTCTTCTTGGACACATCTGTTGGTGCAGCAGGACTGGAGGTGAAGTAAACAGGAGAGAGAGCATGTAGCAGGTATGTGTGGTCTAGGGGCAAGGTCATGAACCTGGCAGTGATTAGGAGATTGTCACAAGCAAGTTCCACAGTTTTAGAAAATTCCAAAATGTTCACCCTACGGCTAGCTGGGCCTTTCTTTTATGACCCACACATGAGAAAGGGACATTTCGATACCCTTTCCCCAAGCACTTGCAGTTCAGATTTAAGACAACCAATTGATCAAAGGAAAGGGGAGAATCTCAGAGGATTTCAGATGAGCCCTTACAAGCCCCTAAATATGAGGAAGTGTACTATACATTCACCACCTGTAAAAACACAGCCCTTTGAACACCCCAGTGTGTTTCTGCAGTGTTAGCCAGCACAATTCCCTATGACTGCACTGCTGAAGTAAACAATACCCAGTTTTTGGGAGAGGATGCTTGTGACACACCCCAGTTTGGCAGCAGTGCCAGGTGGGCTGAAGGAGTCACCAGTTTAACCAGAGAAAGAAAGGAGCTGGGGCCCGGGAATATCAGCTTTTACTGAAGGCCTGATGACAGACTGAAGCTAAAGCAACTTTGTCTCCTGCTCCTTGTCAGGGCTGTGTCTAAAAAATACCAAACCACCGGTGGCTCACTCGGTGGGATTTCCCAGCCCCTTCCCCCCATGGGCTGTGTTAGCTCTACAGGAATTTCATGGTGAGAAACCGCAGCACCCTTCCAAACACTGGGCCCGGTGATTCCCGCACCTGCAACTCAGGCTGCTGAGCTGCTTTGCACCGAAATGTTTTGACTGCAGGAATCTGTCTGGTAGGAGGGAGTGCCAGGAAGGAACAAGGAGCACATTCAGGTGCGCTGGCTGCGCTGACACCACTGAGATGCCCGGTGTGCGCAGACAAGCTTTCGCTCCCCACAGGCACCGTGGACATGGGGAGGGCCGGTGGGAGGACAGGGCTACAGCCCGAAGCACCGTTCGTGGGCAGTCCCACAGAGGTGAAGCTCCGTCCTGCCCGTGCCCGGTTCCGCCCAGCGGCCGAGGGAGCGCCGGGGACCCCCACGTACCGGGACCGCCCGCCCAGGGCAGGAAGGGCCGGGCTGTGTGGGCGCCCGCTGGGAAATGGGGAACTCTGGCGCCAACGTGAGGGAAACACAGCTCCGGAGTGTCCCCTGCGGAGCAGGAGGAGCGCTAAATGCCGAGCTGGGCAGGGTGCGGCCGAGGAGCCGGGCTGCCATGAGAGGCGGGATCGGGGAGGGTCAGGCTTCTCACTGAGATTTTCTGAAGGTTGTAGGAAATACCGCTACGAATGGGGGGCGAGGGGCCCCCTACCCGCTCTCAGCACGGTTCCAGGCTGTCGGGCAGAGTGGGTGCGGGGTGCTGGGACAAGCCAGGCCCCTCGCTCCCCTCACGGCGTCCCGAGCTGCCACAGCCCTCAGCACCGCTCCTGCCGGCCGGCATCCTGCCGTCCTTGGGGCCACGGGGGACCCCAACCCCGACCTCTCCTCTTTCCTACAGCCATCCAAACGCGGTCAGCTTCAGGGTTTCACGGAATCACAGAATGCCTAGGTTGGAAAGGGCCTTGGAGATCATCCCCTGGCCGTGGGCAAGGACTTCTTCCATTAGACCAGGTGGCTCAAAGCTCCATCCACCCTGGCCTCGAACACTTTCAGGGATGGGGCAGCTACAGCTTTTCTGGGCAGCCTGTTCCACAGTCTTAGCACATCTGAAAGCACTTTTCTACATCCATTAGTTCATGTGCAACACCTTCAATCCTGTGTACTGTATTGCCTTAAATCCCTAATGTGCCTTCAGATAGATCCATGCAGCAGCTGGTGCAGCAAGTGGGCTTTGGACTGGTGTGTGAATACCTGAAGATGGAATTGCAGTTTGTCATCAGTAGAACACAGTATCAAACTCATACTTGCCCCAGATGCTGATCTTTTATTAATTTCTTCAATACAGAAAGAGAAAAAAATGCAACCAAGTTCTTTTAAAGATATCTCTGGAGCCTGAGTTAGAGAAATGGCCTTAGGTGGATTTTTTTTTCCCTTTTTTTTCTCTTTTCATTTTTTAATGTGGTCATTTACTACAAAGAAAGAAAACATGTTGTTGAATCTCTCTTGAATCTCTGCCTGGTTTATTTTCCACACATATGATCGCTTTTGTTCTCTGGTAGTAATCACCCAAACAACTGATTAACAGATGATCAGCCTGTACTGTTCCAATCTGCAGGATGCGATGCAAGGGAAAAATGGAGAAATCCACACTGATTATTTTTCTTTCATATCTCAGTACTACACTGTCCCAACAAAGAAATTGGGCTGGTAGCAGCATACACACTTTTTTTTTTTTTTTGAGGTGCCCCTCAGCACTTACACAAATCCCCCAGAGCTCTCCCTGCACCTTCTTTCAATTAAATTGCTTTTCTTAACTTAATCTGGGACTGCTTGATTAGAGCTGGTTGGAAGTTTTTCCTAACAAAGCGAGGTTATTCAGCAACTTTGAAACCCACTGATTTATCAGGAGAGAAAGACTTAATCTTTCAATTAACTTCCTTCACCTGTGGATTGCCAGGAGCTCAGGTTTCTCAGCCCAGTTACAGGATTCCATTTGAATGACTGTGGGGCTGGAGACCTCAGGGATTTTGGGGTTTTTGCCACAGATCCAGGAGCCAATGCAATTCTCCAGTGTGTGCAGCTATGGGACACTGCAGATGCCAGAAATCATTTACTATTTTGGTTTCAGACTCCATGGGCTTATGTCATGAAACTGTCCAAACTGCCATCTCCAGATAATTCAGTATTTCAGTTTAGATGCCATATTTCAATGTTTATGGTTTTGCTTTCAGTTTGGAATGAAGGGTTTCTAGAAAACATTTTCCCATGATAGAATGAATTACTGATTGTCATTAGCAATAAAACCTACCAAGAGGGGATAACAAGCTTCACTGGTCAGAGGAGGCACTTGGTAAATTTGGGCTACCACTAAGAAAATAATGACTTAATAGCTCATCTTGCCATTTAGGCAGGGGAGATCTGGTTTTAATCTGGTTAGAAATCTGTTGGAATCCTGCAAAATTTTTTTTTGTCTTTTTGCATTGATTTCAGTAGCATTAGGACTTTGTCCAGGATGGCTTGCTAAGATAGACACAGCAGTTTTAAACACAGATTGGAGCTGTGTCTAGATTCGACTTTGTGAATGTTAATGGCTTATGCAAGTAGGAAGTCAACCTTGATAACCTTGTAATTTGTTAATTATATAAGTTGCCACAGCTAGGTCATTTATCAATGGAGAAATTTACATTTTGTCCCGTTTTAACATATTTACAGATTTTACTGGTACCACTGTTTCACAGTTCTCTTTTTTTTACCTTGAGGTGATGACAGTTTTTTTCTGCTATGAATACAGATATATGCATTTCTGGGGAAAAGGAATGTGATTGTGTAAGTACAGCAGTTCAAAAAAATTAATCCAAACTCTTCTTTATGCTTGGTATTACATATGAAGCAGCACACTATCTCAAGATCTTCTGAGGACAGAAACTGCATCGTAGTGGAAAGATTGAAATCTTAACTTTCATTAGCATAAAGGTCTCATTTGCTGTCTTGGCAAAATCAACAGCTACTAGGCTTAAAACCTGTTCTCATTACAGAAGTAAATTCTATCATGTGTAGCTTCAGTACCAAAGGAAAAAAAAAATGCCATCTGTAGGAGGTCATTATTTAACAAAAATATATTTCCATTCTGTTAATTGTTGTGCTCAGAAATCTTTAATGGAAAAGACACTGAAGGAGGACGTGGAGGTTAAAGTGAAGTCATTCACATTTTATTTTGTTTGTACTCAAAATTGGTTGCAACCTTTGCTTTCTGCCGTGATTTGTCTCTAATCAGCATTCCCACTGTTCTGAAAAATTGATTTGAATTCTAAGTTGATACAGGAGATGCATATGAACAGATCTCCGCTCCCCTCCTGTGAGGGCAATTTATGCAAAATAAGTTTAGGGGCTCTGGGATTTAAAGTTTACTGACTTTTGTCTGTGGGAACTGGAGTGCCGCTTTGCGAATAGCGAACATTGTCTGTGAATTACCTGCCTTAAGGGGGATTGTTAGCACATGAATCAAAAGTGGCTGACTAATGTAACATCATCTCAAACAAAAGGATTAGACAATAGCTGAGATGCACCAAGATGCACTTTAAATCAGCTCAAGTTAAATCAGGTGCTTTTTAGTTTAATACTGCTCTTAAGTATAATTTTGAGCCCTGGCTGTGAGAACAGTCTGATCTGTGTACCCCTGTTTTGCTACAGAGAAGATGCCATGTATTTATTTTCTCCTTAAAAGCAGTCTTTACCCATGGAAATGGGTACTTGCTCAGCTGTATGTGCTGCATTCATAAAGGAAGAGCACTCTGTTCCCTCCATGCCACAGTCCATAGTGATTCCCCTTTGATTATGTGCATAACACTCTGAGGAATGAGGCAATTGTGCACACATATTTTCTTGTATTTTTATATTGAAAAAGAGTGGGGTTTTTTCAGATACTCCAGAGTTACATTCTGCTCCTACTTAGAAACATTTGCAGCAGTAGCTTCAATATGATGCTAGTCCTTGAGAATCCTGCTACAAAGGCACCCATACCCAAACTCAGATCCAATCCTCTGGGATATGGGATAATTGCAAATTCTGTGTTGCATCACTTCCAAAATTTGCAGGAAAGTTTAGAGCATCAGTGGACTAAATGCTATTCAGCTTGGTGGCAAATGAAAAAGGTTATTTCTGGTGTAAAGAAAAAAAAAAAAAAACCAGGCAGGTCTGCAGGGTGCTTCCTGCTGTGGCCTCACCTGGCACACTAAACTTGGTTTGCTGAATTCTCCCTTTGGGTGTGAAGAGACCTAGCATGCTTTGGGTATAAGGGCCTAACATGCTGCCTACCTCCATCTCCAAACCAGGAACTATGGGAGTCTGAGAGACAGCAAATTGAGTGGTTTGGACCAGTTCTGATCCCACTGAAATGGGAGCTTTATCAGAATTTAGCCCTTAAGTGTAGTGAAGGCACAGTGTTTACTGCAAAGAGGGTTCCCCATGTTGGTTGTCAAAAAGGACTGGTGGGATGGCATTCAATAGATGCCAGTTGCCCACCACACTGTTCTATCACTCCCCTCCTCAGCAGCACTGGGGGGGAGAAAATTAGATGGAAAAAACTCATGGGTCGAGATAAAGGCAGTTTAATAAAGCAAAAACAAAGGCCATGCACAGAAGCAAAGGAAAACAAGATTTATTCTCTACTTCTCATTATTGTTCAGACCCTTCCCAGGAAGCAGGGCTTCAGTGTGCCTAGAGCTCCTCTGGAAGACAAACATCATAATGACAAATGCCCACCCTTTCTCTTGGCTTTTATTGCTGAGCAGATGCCACATGGTATGGAATATCCCTTTGCTCAGCTGGGGTCAACTGTCCTGGCTCTGTCCCCTCCCAAAATCTTGCCCAGCTGCAGCTGACACGTAGAGGGGCTGAGGAGTTTGAGAGGCAGCGCGGATGCTGTGCGAGCGCTGCTCTGCAGTTGCCAAACACCTCGCTAGCTACTGATACAAAGCACAGCACTGTGAGGGCAGCTATGGGGAAAACGGGCTCCATCTCAGCCAGACCCAATACAACTGGGCAACAGTTTTACTCTGGGCAACAGCTTTTGGAACTAGAAATGCTGAGCAACCAGATTAATGTTCTCAGCAAAGAATTAGCAGTACTTCTTATTTTAACTAGACCTGCATGAGTGACTGGTCCTATTTGGAGGAAAACTGTGCTCGCAATGTTTTAAAGAAAAAGGGAAAAATATTCTTGGATATACATAAAACCAGAGTTTTCCAGGCTGTCAGGTAAGGAAGGCTTTTTTACACGTTGAATAACTATTTCGTATTGCTCTGGGATATCTCTAAAGGGCATGAAAGCAGTGTAAAAATAAACTCATTCAGGATGACTGGAGCAATATTCACAAAATTGAGGAGGGCATATCCCCTACTGCATCCAGAGGTACGACCTTTGGCTTTTTAGGTAAAAGACTCCAACTGCTCCATAATCTCCAGATTTTCCTCTCAGAAAAAAAATGTCCTAAGTGCCAGGCTGTCCAAACCATGCCACACGGGCAGATCAAGTGAATCTTCTGCAATTGATGTTACCTGAGAAAGTAGCTCTGCTGGATTCAAGGCTGCTGAGCAACCTGTATGCCATGGGGTGGGACAAGTAAAACAGCAGAAGCTGTGCTGGTGTGCACTGCCTCGAGTCCCTGCTCCAATACCAACCCAGCCCTGCTCCCTGTGTTCTGAGAGATGTAGAGCTCTCAGCCACTTGAAGGCATTGGTATTGGTGGTGAAGAAAATTCACTTTGGCTGCAAAGATACAAAGAGAGCCTCTCTTGAATGCCGATGTGTCCAACCTCATGTAACTCATGAACATCCACTGAGTAAGAAAATAGGTGATAATTATGGTCTGGGCTGGTGTCTAAGGTACTCATCTAAATTTTCAATTCTCTGCTTCCAAGTATCTTCAAAGAACTTGAACTTGTCCCACCTAGAATCAGTATCATCGCGAAGGAGGTAGGAGGCCCATGATTCTAAGACACAGCTTTAAATAACGTAGGAAAAGGAGTGGATATTTACCTCCAGTGTCACAAGATGTAGTTGGTGTGGCATACAGTACTCTTTTCTCATTCTCTATTGTTTCAGAAATGGTTTTCAAGACAGTTTGTAAGTCTTGCATGAGAAGTCAAAGCAAAAAACTATTGCAAAACCACTAAAATAATCCTTTCTACATTTTATTTCAGGTGAAACTGCTGACTAAATTTGACTTTATGTTACAAGTGTTTGCATTTTTCTGTGACTAAGTGATTCCTTGCACAGTCTGTGCTGAGCTCTGCTGTTAGTTCACCCTCCTTGTATTCTGCTTTGGGAGCATTTAAGATGCCTGCTCCCTTGCTGAGCCACAGCCTGCTCCACAGGGATAAGTGGACATACTAGCCATGCATCTGCACTCACTTTTCCAGCAAACTGGTTTCCATGATAAACACCTGAGGCTCTAAAGCAATATGACTTCAGTCTTCCCTTTCCAAAACCCTCATTAAACAGCTGTTGTCTATAAATACATTCTACTCTGGCAAACATTTCATTCACTCATATAATCTGTGGAAAATGTAGAAATTGATCTCTGAGCAGTTGTTACTAAAAGCTGCAGCTACTTTGTTTTCACTTGGAGTGTGGAAATGGCTTTTTGACAGGTTTGACTTCTGAGCAGTTCCTGGCTGAAAATGCTGTCATCAGCACTGCTTTCCCTCCTGGCCTGTCACAGGCAAGCCATCCTGTGATTGAACAGCAGCCTGCAACTATCAATATCCATTATTGGACTTCTTAGCTGCTCTGTACTGCTCCTCAGAATACTGAAAGTAGAGCTAGGCCAGAGGCAGATCTTCATCTTCAAAATGTAGGTCTTATGAGTACACATCTTAAGGACATTTTGAGCCATGAACAATGAAACTACTGCTTGCTTGCACCCTGGTGCTCTCCACCCACACTGAGATGTCACATCCCACTGAAGGATTTTTACATGTAAATCTGGGCTACGCTGTGGATCCCCATCCTCTTCTCTCCTGCAAACCTGGCTTCTTATTAAAGCTCTCACTCTAAGTGTGAACTCAGCTGGGAGGGGGGGTGTCTGTCTACTTTTCCAACTTGCACATCTCAAAGCACAAGGGAGATGGGTGATTTGGCCATTGCCCTCTCAACAGCTACAGCTTCAGAGAACCACAGGAAGTGTTTCCAGCTCTGCTGCCCGCACTCCTCATCCAACGAATGAGCAGGTTTTCTGCCTCACTCCCAATGCTGCTATTTTTTCTGAACTGCCCCACATGTGGGCCCTCCTTGTGTCAGTGTTTTTAGCTGTTCTTCTGTCACTGCAGGTTTCTCTGGAAGTGAAGTGGCAGCTTCCTTGTATGGGGTAGCTTTGCCACATGGAGACCCACAAGCAGCACAGCTATGCTCATATGAATGCCCCCAAAAACTCACCTACGCTCTGCATGGGGCACGAGGGTGTGGAGAGCACTCAACACTTTCCAGGGTGTAGTGTGCACCATGGCTGTCTCCTGCCTCATCAAAATGGCCTTAATTCTCAGCATAGAAGTTCTCTAGTCCTTCAACCCCAAACCTGACTGCCAGTATCTGAGGAAAGATACGTGAATACAGAAAACCCATAGAAATATCTCCTTTAAGTAGTCTTCCAGCTCTCAACTACATCCAACCAAAGTGCATCCTGAGCTGGAGGCAGGGGCCTGTCAGGGGACAGTGAATGCCTTTTTACTGCCCCATGAGACAGCAGCCTAGGTAAAATTGCCAGGAGGAGCCATAGCAAACTAACCAGAGCATGCCTGTCCCTCAGCACCAAATTCCACACCTAGCCCTGCTGAACACCCTGCTTTGCTTGGACACTCCCCTTGTCCTTTACATCTAGATATCCAAACTATAGAAGCTACTTCTTGCAGTGCTGTGCTCTTGGAAGAAACCTGGAACTGAGTTTCATATTTATTAGATCATCTTTAATTTGGGACATCAGTGAGAGTTTTTGTAATTCTTCAACAGCTTCTTTCTGCATGAACTCTAGCTCCCTGTATTTCCCAGCTGTAGCTCACACGTGCCTCTTTATTTAGTGCCATCAGTGGGTATACTTAACAAGCAGAATCTTTCCGCTGGCTTGTGCTGGATATTTCTAATTGCTGAAGGTTCTTCTTAGTGATCTCTAATTATCTGTTTTAATCGGTCACCCTGTGGATAGCACAAGACTATATCATACTGTAGACTAGGGATCAGGCTGGAGATCATGCAAAACACAAACATGCAGAGAGGAAAATGAGCTGCCACCCATGTGTATTTGAACTCTAACTCTGCACCTTGATATTCCCGTTGTCCTGTGTTCCAGGTCATCATGGCAGGGGTATTTCTAAATCCCCGCAGTCCTTGTTCTCTGTTTTTCTCTGTCTGTTGTAAAGCAGGAGTATTTTTGCTGTAGTTAGCCCCAAAATGCATAAATAAAACTGGAGAAAAAAAAGAGGAAGCAGGCCTTTAAACACTTGTGTATCTTTAATAATAGTGATTTTTCTAGAGTCAAAAAGATCTCCTTTTTTATCCATCTACTGTGCTAGCTTTTATCTCAGTTTATATGTTGTTTTGCGTAACCCTGTTTGTGAGCCTGCTTCAGCAAGGCCCAAATAGTTGTTAATCATTTGTGCTTTATTATCAGAAGATTATTCCACAATAAAGTATTGTCAGTTCATTCTCTGCTGCTTTCCTCAACTGCATTTCTTCAGAAAACCAGGTACCACTATCCTTCCTGCAGTCTTGCCTGTAACTCTGGTCCCATTTGTGCACCTATGTTGTCTTCTGAAATGTCTGTTTAGAGAAGTCCTTCTCTAGCAACAAGTGAACTTTTCAGTACTCAGTTATACTGCACACTGTATTTCCCCACCGCAACTCATTCCACTCTAAAGCAAGAATGAACCTACTGAGATGGTTGTTTCTGGCTGGGCTTGGGGTTATTGAGATCCTCAGGAACAGTAACTTTCTGAAATGCCAGACCTAAACCTCTGGTGAATGAGCGAACCGGCTACATGCCTGGAGTCCATCAAGGAGAGCACTAACACTGAGCTGGTTTTGCAATGCAGCTAGCACTGGAACTGACAGCCTGAGGCTGGAAGTGCTCTAGGGAAGGTGTGTGTATCCTCTTCAGACTTTATCACTCAGCTGAGATTTTCATCAACGTGGGTAAGAGACAAAATCAATTTATCAGCTGTAGAATTCCTACTGAGGGTAGGAATATGTTGAATCATAATCACTGTGGAAATTAAGGATCTGATGGTGAGTGTCTGCATAAACTGATGCAGGCACCAGAACCCTGGCTAGCTCTGCACACTGGCGCTGCACCAAGGTGTGGGGAACAGCTCCAATGACTTGCTGTCAAGAATTGTACCTTTAGAGCAGCACACTCTACCGTGTGTGTCTCTGCTGTCATCGCAGAGAGAATAAAGGAAACGCAAGAAACTCTTTGACTGAGGTTCTAACCAAAGGACTTACCATTAAAGCAGTTCAGGAACAAAGAGCAACAAACAAGCAGGTGCACAGGGTTTTATAGAGAAAAAAAAATTGGTGGGTGGGTACAAACTCAGAACCAATCAGGGAAAGGCACGGGAGGAGTGAGGGGATCAGACCACTCCATGGGGACCAATCGGGACAGGCAGGGGAGGGGATGAGCCACTAGGTCCAATGGGGCGTCGAGGGTAAGGGTAGCACCCAGGGGGCGGAGCGGTCAGGGGTTGGCTGCACAGGGGAGTGACGGGGAAAATGCTGGAATAAGGGGAGGGTTACAGTGATTGACAGGGAATCCAGGAGAACAAGGGGTAGGGTTTACAAAGATTGATAGGTTATTGGGGAGGGTACAACATCGGGAGCAGACCAACTTGGAGGGAGGAAGGGGAGGCATTGGAACAAACCATGGCAACTAAGGTATGAAACAATAAATAACTGGGGAAACACAACACAAACTGCAACAATAAACCAGGTACAAGACAGCCTGCTCAGCACAGCTGATTTCTTGAGAGCCCTTCCAGCTCCGATTTCTGACTGAATCTGGGAAAGTTGCTGCTTGTTTAAACTATGCTAAAAGGGATATAGGGAACATTAAGAGTCATGGCTACTGCTCAAGGTGTTTCTACTGACTGTTCTGTAACTCACACGCTTTTGTGACAACTCAGAAAGAAGCTGCATCTTAAAAAAGCCAGCAAACAAAAAAATTGCCCCATAAAGTAGGAGCATGGACAATCTGTTCTTAGAGATGAATCCCAACACTACAGTCTGGTTTCCAAAGAAAAGTACTAGCTCTACTCATCCTTTGCTTGGATATAGATACTGCTCTTGAAATTGGAGCTAAGGTCAGCAGCCAAAAAATGTAGCTGCTTGGGCTGAGCATTTTAACTCTAGATTGTCAGTGCTGATTGTTTTTACAGATATTTTATTAATGTTCAGGAGAAGAGGAATAGAATGTAGCATACTCTTCCAAACACACACACCCTTATTTTAAAAGCATATTATGGGAGATATTTCTGCTTCGACATCATTTACCAAAAGAAGATTTTAATTTTAAGTGTCACAGACATTTATAGTGTATTTTGTGCTGCTTTGGGTTTATTTTCCTGGTTGCCATTTATTTCATGATTGTGGCTGGGACTCCAAGACACAGCCAGACAGATCTGCTGAACTCATGAATACTAAGGCAGTGGTTTCCCTAGTAACAATAACCATGTAACAGCTCTCACAACTTCCTGCCCTTCCTTACAGGATTTGTTTGTGTGTTTCTCACTGGGTTAGATAGAGAAGACACCAAAATTGAGGCTGGCTAAAAGGCATTCAGGATGAGCTTACTGGAAATGGAGAGAGTAGAAAAAATGACTGCTGCATTTGCAAGTGGTATCATTACAGAGTCTGGCTTTGGTTTGTCTTATGGGAATAATCCCGGGGTCACGCTCTAGCTATCTCAGAGCATGGGCTAAACAGATTCTACTACATCTTGGATTCTTACTTCAGAATGTTTTTTTTTAACAAATGTAACTATTGTCATAATGGATTAAGTGCAACTTTGAGTCAGTAATCAATTAATGGAAAGCAGAGCAGGGTAACAAATACAGACCTTAAGTATGCAGCCTCAGTGCAGGACTTACTGCTAGCACTTTAGAGAAGGTTTTTTTAAGCAGCATTTGGGAACAGGTACTTCTGGATTCAGACTGCTAGCAGGGGGTTGTCTGGCTGGCATGCTCTTGCTGTGGAAGAAAAGTGGAGATTCATTCTCTAATATATTGCAAAGTATTCCTCAAAGAAAGTAACTATTGCGCTATTCAGGTGGATGATTCTTGTAGGCATGTTATGCGTGATCATTAAATCAGGTTATTTTTTTAGTCTTCTAATCAACCAGCCTGTTTACAGCTCGCTCTAAACCAGGTGAAGAAATCTGCAGTACTAAACCCAGGAATTAAATCTGCTTCTTCAGGCATTGAAAAGCTGAATTCCTGTATTTCATTAGCCATTGCTCATATATGTATATTGAATGATGTGGCCACTTGTGTGTCATTTTTTACATCAAAAATTACTTTTGCTGAAAAATAAAGGTTAGTATTATCTGTCAGTTCTCTGTAAAGCTGTGTCTTAAGATTGATCTGTTCCTGAACAAGCTGAAATGATTTAGTATGTTGCTAGAAGGAAGAACTGATAAGGGCCAAACTGCAATCAGCTGTGAGTTTACTGTTAAGATAATAAACATGAACAGACACTGTGCAGAGATCAGCCATGCTTTCCTTTCTCAAGATATTTGACCACAATGAAATCATGACATTATCTTAAAGCTGACACATGTAACTCTAGTCATACAGATATTTACAGCTAAAAATGATAAGCTTGATCCTGAGAGATGCTGGGTACACCCATCCTTGCTTTTAATGGCAATTCTGGGTGTTCAGAGCCTTTGGATCAGATTAAGGTCATCTCAACAAATCACAGTGAGTAAGACAGAAAAGAAATGGCTATCAGAAAACCAAAGACAGGCTAAGATCTTATCCTTATCGCACGGAGATGAGGTGCCTCAGAGCAATATACTGATTCTCTTCTCAGGCTATATCGAATATCAGGACTGGCCAACATTCTTTAATTCAGGGCTGCCGTAGAAATAAGCATGAGCATGTTTGTAATTAGCACTTACACTGTCCCAGCAGGTAGAAGTCCCACTATCACAACACTATATTCGCAGTACTATATTTTAGACTAGGCATTTAAAGCAATTTAACTGGGGTCTTCTGTAAACCAGTTGTGTTGGAATGCTTATCACTCAAAATCCACTTCAACCTGTCTCCAATATGATCTTGGTAGAGAACAATACTGTTTTGTGCTCCCAGGATCACTGAAAGTAGTGAAATAAAGTTGTTTTGTAAGTTGAACATACCTTAAGTCCAGTCATGTACTAGCACATTATGTTCTTAGACAGTAAGAAGGACAGACTTAGTAAAACCTACCTTTTGATTTTACAATTTCCATGACGGTACAAAGTCTTCCAAATTATTGTACACTTTTGAGACTTTTTTCCTAGATTTCTGTTTGCAGATCAAACTTTATAATTATTATTAACTAAATAAAACCAGCAGGTTTACATGTCTAATGGCACGTCCACATCAGCAGCAATCCTATAAACACATATGCAGATGTGTGCATTAATTAAGGTGAGTACAGGACAGGAGCATGGCTGTATTCAATGCTGAAAATAATAATCCAGCTCCTGATTATGTACATGGTTGGCTGTGCTGATTTAAGGCAGGATATTCATTCTGTCTTCTGTACATCAGCGGACCTAGAGACTGTATATTGCCAAAGCTAAATCAGATGTGTAATAGAAAATTTAAAACATTTACCATTTTTTCAAATATCAAAACATTCTTGTTTTCACAGGGGTGTAACGTATACCTTACAGTATAACAAGACCTATAAATAATTTAAAAATATGTGATGTCCTTTGCATATCACAAATACTTTTATCATGAATAAGGAACTTTTCACTGTAAGAAGACTTTTATATGACTCCCACTTGTTTCTCAGTCTATTTCCAAGCTAAATTTACTGTAAAGAGAGAGGTTTTGCATCTGCCTATGACAGTTCTCCAGTGTATTGAGGTCAGCTTCCATTCTCCTTGGCTCTGACGCCTGCCTGTATAAACATAAATTCCATTTCCGTCCTATTATTTTTTCTAATCAAGGTTTGTCATGCAAAAGAAGATCTGAGGTGACTGTGTTTTCCATTATGCAAAACATTCCATTATGATAATATCTTTGGGATAGTCTTATAAAGGTGCCCTGCCCAAAGACATCACAAATGAGAGCACTGAAATGGTAGACAAATCCTGCATAATTTGCTCTCTCATTTAACATTCAGGCCACAGAGTTCACCCTAATTTGCCATACACATTTCCTCTGACATCCTCGATCTGTACATATGGTAAAAATAAGAATTGGCAGCTTCCACTGAATAGACTTCTGTTAAGTGCTTATCAAAAGAAGAAGAAGAAAGGGGCTGTAAAATGCAGTCACATTTAGTACATCCTTCGATTTCTTTTGCTTTCTCTGCTAAACTCACACTTAGTAAAATCTACAGTCAATGAAATTTACCTTTTGAGCTCAAGTTGTTTCCACTCAGAACAAAGTAAAAAATATGCCAGCAAAGAAAACCTGATATTTCTTAGAAATTCTCTTTTCTTTCTTATGCCAAATCCCAATGGGCAGGGCTCCACAGAAAGGGAGTTTATTTTCTAAATCCTTTGAACACAAAGCTCTTACATTTTCTAGGACAAGATGTTTTCCTAGACAGTCTCAATATTGTACCTTTGTATTATTAATACTTTTGTCATAAAGATGAATACACACATTTATTTTATTGTATATATTTAATTTCCATTAGATGTCATTTCAATTATTCAAATATGAATTGGCTTGCAAACAGACTCCTGTGAAGACTTGTGTCTGAGTCTTGGCAAGCACATCATATTTATGCAGTTTCTGTGTATTTGATTTATCTGTTCTCTCTTCTTACTATGCAGATGTGTTGTATGTGCACATGTGCTAAATATATAAGTAAGTGAATCTGCATTGACTCCTTTGTTTGAAAAAACTTCTGAATTTGTGGGGCATTTTTACAAGTTTTATATGGTGATGATTGTTTATGACTATTTCTGTACCAGACAGATAAATTTTAGGGCTGTAGAAAACGTAGGCATTTTAATTATAATCCAAAGTAGATAAATGGTCCTTTTCTTCTCTAGCTTTCTAGAGTGTCCTTACCAGATCTGAGGAACACTATGTCATTGCTGATCTTTCCAGTTCAGGGATGATATTAGCTTTTAGGCCTTGAATGCTTTATTTTTTTCCCTATGTATTGGTATGGCTTGGTGTATCATCATCATTATAATCTTTTTAATTAAAGTCAATCCCTGCCTTGATTTCCTGACTCAGTCC
Organism: Promerops cafer; assembly: GCA_013398275.1. Lineage (NCBI taxonomy): Eukaryota > Metazoa > Chordata > Aves > Passeriformes > Nectariniidae > Promerops > Promerops cafer. The sequence goes on from VZSE01009779.1 coordinate 129,627, forward strand.
AGTCTCTGATATTTTAAAATGTTTCCCATTTCTAACTGCAATATTTGAAATAGCTGTCTCCAGTCTTTTCCACAATTTTATCTCCTTTACTGGAACTGTTCTTAGTCCATGAAGTAATAATAAATTTGAAAAAAACCCCACATATGGATTGTAGATATATTATCCTTATGGATCCATAATCTCATCACCTACTGTGCAGCATTTTTGACTAAGGTACATGACTATTTTAATCATCTTTACTGAACTAACTGATGCTGAACTAACTGATGCTGATGTGGATATAACTACATGTAGGACTAGACTTCTCTGTAACTTCCCTTATGTTACATGTCAGCACAGTATGTACTCTTTCTTCTCCAAGATGCAGCCATCTCATCTTCTTGGAACTAGTTTTAAGTTCAAGTCTACAAAACTAATTTTCCAGCATGGCAAAAAATGCTTTCCATAAATCAAACAAATTTGCCAGTAATCACATATCATTTATATTTACTGAAAAGCTTTGCTATGGATCTTTCAAAATTATGCCCTCTAAGGCATCTCACAGCAACATTAATCTTCATGATTGAAAATTAGTGTGATTCCAAGTTTTCTGCTCCTAAATCAAACTTGGACTTACCCAATTGCTTGACATTTCTTACTGCACTACAGGAGTCTTAACACTCAGCTTTTATAATTACAGTTACCTGAAACTCCATATATCCACACCCTCTATATTGTATCCGCTCAAGGCAGTTGTTTTCCTCCAAAAGTTTTAACCCACTTTTATAACTCCCCTCCCATCAGTTGCCAAGAGTGATAATTTGATCAATAAAGCATGTGTCTGCTACGAAGTCACACCATTTCTGGCCATCTGCTTCCTCTGAATCTGGCCTTAATCTGTTGGTAAATGTATTCAGGATTATTTTTTTCCACGAGTGACTAAGGTCTCTGTAGTTAACTGGATAAGCAGGATCTTCCTTTCCCTGAAGCAGGTAGAGGTATTGCCTTTAGCTGCTTATCTGCAACCTCCTTGTCTTCCTTTACGTATCTGTTTTGGCCTCTTGGCTGCCACTTGCACTGACAGCTTTCAACAGGTCAGCTATGACCTTTTCTGTTCCTGCAACTATTCCACTTCTGACCACTTTGCTGTTCTTCTCACTTTTCTTTGTTTGCAAATAAGTAGAACCAATAAACAATCAACGTACCTACCAGGACCTCTCAAGTCAGTGATGCAAATATACTTTGTACTTTAAAAAAAACCCCAAAAAACCACAATCAAGATTATTGGACCAAGGCCCAGCTTATCACAGCTGTATGCACAGCTAATATAGCCACATTTATGCTATTTTTTGAAGTCTGATTTCTTCAAAGTGGTCCCTAAAGCCCAAGTTTCCATCTTCATGGGAGAGGACACAGCTTCCAAAAACTATGCCATATGCATTAACATGCAATGTTATAAAACCAGATTTAAAATTCTTGGTTGCAGCAGGCAGTTGTATGAAGCCTGAAAGCCAGCATAGGTCATCAAGTCGGTTCTGTGGATCTCCATGGTTTAGCAGCAACTGTTTGGATAGGAGCTTGCTGCATACGTTGCCTCTCCTGCCATTGCGACCTCCCTTCTCTTCTTTTGCTGGTGTTCCAAAAAGCAAGCCAGCATGGCACTGAATGTACAGAGCTAAAATGCTCACAGCACTATCTGCTCTCTCTTCTTCCCAGGGGTTCTAACCTTAATTGAAATTGGATGGAGAAACTGCATCCCCAGATCAGCTACTAGAGCATAACAGTTTACAGGTTACTGTGCAGCTGCTGATCTGTGGTATCTGCTCATTCTTTGCTTATAAAAAGTGCAAAGGAAGCAGGGGTATGAAACTGTAAAAACTTGTGCATTCTACAGGCTGCAACTCTGTGGTTTTGTTGTGGTCATACGCACAAAAAAATTAACAACTGTCTGCAGTCCTAGGCATACAACTCCAGGTGGAGGATTACTGGAAGAGCTTTTCAGATATCACCATGTTTTTATTAATCCTCCTTGACGTCTTTTACTTGCTCTCCTGAACTGCCCAAATCCAGTGAAACAACCGGGCTTTCTGAGCCAAACCACGGCAAAGCTCCGGCACGCTCAGCCTCACGGTACCGCTGTCCCTGCTCAGAACTGGGCATCTTCGGACCAGGGCAGTTCAAACTCCAGCTGTTCCCCATGCATGAGCACAGCAGAACTGTGAGGAGAAGCATAAATGAGAGGACATATTCTGCCTCCACTGCTGGATGAATGTGGGGCTGGCTGAGTAAGAAAGCATATTCTACCTGCTCAGTACCAAGGGGAGCGAGTTCCGCAGTATATTCCCTGGAGGAAATGGTTGCACTTTCTTAGCTGAGTGTGTGAACAGAGCTGTGCTTTCTGGTTCACTACCAAGACTATTATCTAGAAGAGTGTACATTCCTTTAATTAAATAGAAAAGAATGTGTTTACTTAATTCTACTTTCTACTGCAAAAACATAGTGGAAATTATGGATTCTGGTGTCTGCCAGGTCCCTGATACCCTTATGTGTTTTAGAATCTAGGCAACTAAAGAATTCATGTGGTAATTCATCCATTATACTTTTCACATTAATATATTTTCTTCTGAATTGCTTAGTCAAATTAATTGCATTGAACCTTATTTCAGGTATACTTAATATACTTCTAAAGAGACTTGTTAAGCTACCAATTTTTATCTCGCCTAAGAATTGCCTTAATAACACCATTCAGGAAAGCTGGTTCATGATCTGATACGGTGATAGCTCAAATTTTTATGTGTTTTGTTTTTATCAGGCTGCTTGTGATATAATAGAAAAGATCTACTCTTGGCTAGGGAGAGATGAGATGTGAAGTTTTCTCTGCTGGAGTGCATATGCCTTCAGACATCAAAGCTTTTAAAATTTCCCATACATCAGAATGGAAACTGGACATTTTATCACCTGGGGTGCTGCCTGCTCCCTACTGCTTTGTCTGCCCAGCAGCTCCCCAGGGCCGGAGCAAAAGCTGTTCACATCAGAGGCCAGAAGTGAAGGCATACTCCTGGCTACAGCTGTGGGTGTCCACTGACAGTAAACAGATGCCAGGAAAAAAAATCTAACCAACTAACCAAAAAAATTCCCAAAAACCCCCTGTTTTTCTTGGGAACTTTACTATGACAACAATCCTCATAAAAGCAGCAGCTCTGTCCTGGGCAATTATAAACCAAGCACCTGCAGGAGACATTTCTTCATTCTTTAAAGGCTCTGACCTTCAACTTCAGATCTCTCTTCTCCTCCAGCATGGCATGGAAATAAGCTGTAATCGTGGACACTAACAGTCTTTATTATAATGACTCTTGTTATAAGATAGGATAGATTCTGGTTACAAAATGGGAATGTCCAGACACCCAATTTCTTTATCATTAGTCTACAGCAACATGGGAAAGCTATGCATAACGAGCTCAGAGGCAGACGCTACATGGGCTGCATAGAATTGGTCAGGGAGCAGCAGTGAGAAAGTCATGGCTGTCTCCTGCGGATGCAAACGGGGTCTCTGAACAATGTCAGCTATGAGCAATGTCAGATATTAATTTGGTAGGGTGACATTTTTATTTATTTTTATTGGGTGATTATCCACTTGTGAGAAATACAGGCCAAGAATTGGGTCTGGGAAAACAAATTATGTCTGGAATTTATCTTGATAAAATATAAAAGCAGAATATGTTCCTTGGGCTAAAAGTTGTTACCATAAGTATGAGATTGTGAGTTCCTTGGTTCTTTCCTGCTTTAAGAAAAGAGAGGAAGAGATTTTTTAAAGAAAAAACGAAAGTAGTGAAATAATAACTATGTACATGCAGAGAGAATTTGTGGATTAGGCTGATAGGTACTTCTGCAAGATATTCTTGCTGATTTTAGGTGTCACGTGCTTTACCTCAGCCAAAAAGCAGTTATCACAAGCGCTGCAGTAAGAAACCCTCCCCATGGCTTGTCTTCGTGTTTCTAAAAGATCAACTGAGTCTCTTGCAGTGTTGAGATCTAGAAAAATGGAAAAAAATGGGAGATAATCCTTTTAAAAACAAAATACCTGCTGAAGGAAATCTCATTTTCATGTGCAGTCAGAAGCAACCCAAGTGCCATTGTCTATACACAGGCCAAAGGAAGAGGAGGTGAAATATTTAGACACACGCTGAAGACTGTGTATCTATGAAACTTCCACTTCAAATCCCAGCCAAATCTTCTCTGACTGGCTTGAGGTAAATAAGCACCCAACACTAATCAGCAAAGTTAAAATGTTGGGGTTTTTCAATCTTGTTTTAATTGAACAATTCCATATCTAAATTATTGTCCAATAGTTACTCCAAATATTTTACAGTGTAGCTAAATTTGAATCCTGAGGATTCAAATTCTCAGCCTACACCTGAGTTTTCATGTTGATGGTCATCATTGTTAACCATCTGCCTCTGGTCAAATTTCTTTTATCAAGGCCTTTTTAAATTTATGTATTCATTGAGGATTTGCTGCACAGTATGACAAATACCCATTGACAGTGGCATGTTCTCAACTTCATTGATTAGGCTAGTTGAGAAGCAGTTAGGACTCTCTGCCTCCTACCCAGAACATAAAAGGGGCAGAGTTTTTGTCTCCTCTTGCACCATTTCATCTTTACCAAAGGCTGCTTCTTGTCCCATGGAGAGCTGCTCTACAGTGTGAGTAGTGGCACTGGGAGATCCACTCACAGTGGATGTGGCACAGGTTATCTGGCTAATTAAATTCAGTCCATATATCCAGTCCAGAGTTTTTCAGTGGCAGGCAGCTGTCTTTTCACAGTAGCAGAGGAGTACAGCCCCTTCAAAAACAGTGCTCTGCAACCCACACTGGTAGAGTTTGCAAGACTGCTGTGCACCACTGTCCATGGAGTTTGCCTTCATATTAACTAATAACATGTGAGTTGCTTGCATGGTCTGACGTGTAATTTAAATTACTATTGACAGTGGCATGCTGAGAGAGACGTTAGTTAGAGCATAAGAGGGAGGCAGGGAGAGGAAACTGGTGATGAAGCAAGTTAAGTAAATACATAAATATAAACATGCTTAGTCAGAACATTCATCTCTCATCTTGATTGCTTTTCAGGTAAGAGAATAGATATTAAGAGGCTTGCATGCTGCTATGAGAGAGTTTAAGGTGACAGCTTGGTCATGGACTAATACTGTGACGTTAAGCAAATGTTGTCAACAGTCCTGCCATACATAGCAGGGGGGAGGTGTTAAATGGTGGCCTCAAGTCCTTCTGCCCCTCTATTCAGGGAAGGAGTCAACGTCAAGGTGACTCAAGGTCTTTTCTACTCCCAAGGCCCTCAATTTCCCTTTGCAGTACTGGAAGGAACAAAACAAAAGGGATTTCTCCCCAAATTTGCCACCTCAGCGGCTGGTCCAGCTATGACTAGATTTTGATTTCAAGTCAGAATAATTAATGATTACATTTTCTTTGGAAAGGTGCAGTCCGAGCTGCAGTTTCATGATTGCTTCACGCCCATTAAAGCTGGGCTGTTGCTGACAGGAACCATTCCCTCCTCTCCTGTGTTTTAGCTCACACCTTGCTTCCCTTTCTCCTCTGCTGGCACTAGCACCCCTGCAGCCATGCCAAGGGCTGGAGAAGGGAATTGCTGCAAATGGAACTACAGTGGGCCTTGCTGGTTAGCTTTCAGCTGGGCCACATTGCTCTGCTTCTCTCCACTGCCCTGGAGGTGCCTCTGTGGGAGAAACAACAGGAGTGGGTAATGTGTGGGACCACCTCCCTCAGGGGGCTTAAAACAACTGTGATTCACATTCCCCCCAAAGCTTTCCAGGAAAAATAGGTGTCAGGAAAAAAGAATGTGTGTGCCATATTTAGGTTAAATTCCCTTTCCTATCACAGGTTTCTTGCCTGACTTTGAACAGGTCATTTTAATCTCTCTCTGCCTTAGATTTCCTACTCCAAAACAAAGACAAAGCAGTACTTTTATCTTTTAAAACAAGCACATTAGAGATTTTGAGGTGCTGAGGTGCCCAGGTACTCTGGGAATAGGAGCACAGAAAGACTTTTGATAGGTCTGCAAATATTTTTAAAGTGCTTCTGCCTCAAGCTTCTATTTTTAATTGCCTTAATTGTAGACAGTATTTGTACTGCACAACTATGGTCTTTGTAGCTTAACATGTTTTAAGTATCCATGCTTTTGGCAAGTCATTGGTATAACTGAATTCCAGATTCAGGGTATAAATCTGAGATATATGACAAAGGATGGAAATGGTTTTTTCAGGCTTTAAAAAGACTTTTCACTGTGTTTCAAGTTTCAGTAGCTTTTAGTAGCATCACTCAACAACTGAGTGAGCAAGCACTCCATGGTGAAAACACCAGCCGTGGTCTATTTTACATGCAGTTACCTTTCAACAGTCATACCATAGCATTACTTGCTCCATCTGAACCTCAGCCTGATCTGAGATCAATTCAAGCTCATCTGACCTGAAATTTTCATATATTTTCCAACAGAGCTAATGTGTGGGTTTGTTTGTGACCAGACCCATCACTTACAGGGCTTCAAACTAAAATCCTTCTTTTAACACAGAGCAGTCAGAGTGGTTGTTTGGATCACAACCACTTTTCCAGAAATGGGTGATAGTACTGCATCAATACTGTCATTGTTGTCCTCTTCCTAGCCTAAAAAGCTCTGCTTGCAGCATAAGATTTGAAATGTTTATCCTTTGAAAAAATATATTTGGTGTAGCCATAACAAGTGGTAGAACATCCTTTTTGCCTCAGAATTTGAGATTAGAATGTCTGTGTTTATAGCTAAAGGAGGATACCACTAGAAATAAATATTTAGTAAGGTGGTGATAAAATTACAAGGGCAGATCTTCATTCAAGAAGAATAAGTCAGTCTTTTATTTAGAAAACTCAAATGAGAGATTACAGACTAGTTATTCTCAGTTATACCCTCCAGCCCTGGCAATCTGATTCTAAAGGGCTGATTACCAGAAAGCACAGGTACCAGTACTTCTTGCATATAAGGTGTCTGAAAGATGCTGGGACCAGGGATATTCAAAGTCATTGGTCTCATTCTGAAACCACTTTACCATATACTCTTTTTTTGACCTTGGAAATGCATTTCATTTCTCTACATTTAAGTTCCTGCATTTAGAAAACGAGGATTAAGAGCATAGATGCAAAGCTGCTCTAAGTTTATTGATATTTGCAGCTTTCAGAGCTTTAATGGCTAGCACTGTACAAAGGAAAAATTCTTTACATTTTACTGAAGTGATTCATTTTTCAGCTGGCTGCACTGTTGTACTGCAAACCTTCAATGAGTGAGAACTTGCCAGTTTGAAGAAACAACTGATTTAACTAAATGGTTTTTCAAAGGCACATAGAAAAATTGGTGCAACCCCATCATGGAGATAAATTTATATCAGGCTGAGTGCCTCATATTGATTAAGCTTATGTCAGCAAGGAATCAACTTGCTAATGCCATGAAAGGCACTTTTAAACTGAAATAAGAGTGTCTACACAAGGGATTAGTTTAATATTGGCATTCTTTTTCCCCAAATAAGAGAAGCCTTTAAGTCCCATATCCCTTGTGCTACGCATTGTGAATTAAAAAAAAAAAAAAAAAAAAAAAAAAAGTAATAAAAATGGCACAGCAGCCATGGCAAAAACCAGTTAGTGCCTGTCCTTGGTACTCAGAGTGCTACATTGGCTCACAATTAGGCTTGCTATGATTTGAAGCATCTTTAAGCCTGCTGCTATTCAACACAGTATGTGGGAACATGGTTCTGTCACATTTTTTTAATTTTCAAGCAATGCTAACTGACATATCCCAGAGATGTGAGTTTAAGGCTGTGGTTTCATGGCAGCCTAATTTCTATGGCAGGCTGGCTGCCACTATGAAGTCACAAATACATTCCTTGTGAGAAGGAAGGAAAAGTGCCTCCCAAACCAGTTTGGTGGATGCTTTTGCTTGCTGTGGCAGCAGTGTGGACAAAGTTTAGGATGAGCTGCTCCTAGCCCTTCTCTGCTAAAAGGAGGACCCAGGCTTCCAACTCTGAATTGCCATCACTTATGTACTTGTAAGAATGTAGGTGTAGGCACAGTGAAAACTTCTAAGTAAATATTTAAATCAGTCTGCATTTTTAAAAAGTCATGATGTATCCAAAGAAGAAGCTCTAAAACTGCAAAAAAGAATAGAAATAGAAATAGAAATAGAAATAGAAATAGAAATAGAAATAGAAATAGAAATAGAAATAGAAATAGAAATAGAAATAGAAATAGGAACCACAATGGCTTTGCAGAAGTACTAACTAATTAATAGTTATCCTAATAGCTAGACTATATCTGTCTATCTATAATAAATGGCAGAGGAACAATGTCCAAAAGGAGCACCATCAGCAAAGTACTTCCTGAGATTTAAGAATGGTTTCAACATTAATTGATATTAACATGTAAGAACCAGAAGCTAGATATCCTGTCTTTTCCCTTTCCATCCTTTCCTAAAGATTTCCATTCAGTGTTCATATTTTATGCATATCCTTCCTCATGAATGAAAGAGCTCCAAAAATTGAAGAATAACCATGAAGTCTCTCTCCCTTTCCAGGTAGAATATGTAAGGATAGGCATGCCTGAACCTTGTTTGCAATGATGTGACTACAACTGAGAGTCAAAGTGGGAAAAGGAGGTGTTTTCATCTGAAAATACAGAAATACATGAGCATTCCAGAATCTTCTGGATGTTAGAGATTCAGTCAGCCAAATGTTGCAGTAGCTGTGTCTCCTGGATATGGGCTCATTCCTGCTGAGCAGGTTCAAGGTTGAGGCTTTACTGCAGTGGGATACAGCTGTAGTGGACTGTGGCTGCGGAGACCAGCCATCCCTGACATGACTGGGATCAGGCTAGTATGACACTTTAAGATAGGGAAGCAAACTTTTATAGGCTCTGTATTCTGCATGTGGACAGCTGAGGGGAACAGAAGACCTGGGACACTGAAGTGACATGGCTTATCCTCCTGGTCTTCAGTGCTGGGAACCCTCAAGTACTTTTCTTAATGCCAGCAATACCATATGAAAGCATACAGAATTACAATAATCATCCCTGCAGATGGCAAATGTGTGGATTTCCATAGGTAAGTCCAAATCCAGTAAAAATGATGCAATCTTATTAGTCACCCGTAAAAACAGAGACGTCACAATATTCAGAAGCAAAGAGTCCAGATGCACCCACTGTCATGGGATAGGTTAATGTTCTGATAGGGATACTGGGAAAGGAGAGACTTGAGCCATTTGCAGTTGGGCTAAACATTGTGGCTGCATATTTGAGCATTACAGAATGACAACCTGTGACAATAGGAAATTAAATTCCATCATCTTGAAGGTAACATTCCCTACTGTGAACTTCGAGATTTTTATGAAGTGCTCCTTTTTCTCCTCCTTGAAGACTATGGGATTGGGCTAAGGATGGTTTATCTGGGGTCCACGTAGGATATTGGAGTGCTGCAGTGTTGAGAAGTTGCTGTGCAGCTAGGGTCAAAGAGTAGGGGAAATGCTAACTAGAAAAGTCAGCTGTAGAATTGGAGGAAGGTCTAGAACACTACTCCTGTCCATCCTTAAGATAATTCCTTTCATACAAACAGCCTAAAATTTCCAAAAACAATTTCTTTCAAAATACAGCTGACCCCTCCTGTATGATGAAGAATGTATTTAGGGGAGAAGTGCTTACAAACAGATCCTTGTGGCACATTCCTTTCAGTCTTGCTGGGCATTCTGCCTCTGTTTACACTGGTTAAATATTTAAAGCCATCTTTACAAAGAAAAGCAAAAGCCCAAAAATTTCTTCTAAAGGGAAAGTCAAGATTGTCCTTTAATATGTACCAAGCTGCATTCCACTGAAAAAGGCAGATGCAGGCTGAGAAGTACTTCTGCTCTGAGCTCATCCTGCTCACTCTCTAAATAGCATTCATGGAAAACACACACACACCTAAAAGACACAGAAAAACAACTTTCCTCAACTCTATCTCCCCACCTCACACACACACACACACCTTTTCAATTTGTGTTTCTTGAAATAGTAATGCAGCAAATATGATCTGAATCTCATTTACATCAGTGGAAATTGAGAGTCATTTCTTTAAAAGGAATGTACTTGAAGCACAGCAAGAGCAGTGTGAGGCCAGAAGAGCTCATCACATAATTTCTCCTTGCATCACAGCCTTATGAAGCTCTACTCCTTTCCCTTGTATCTGTGAAATCAGCAGGTCTGCTCCTGGGAGTAAGGATTGCCATCTTAGGCCCTTAAATCAGCCTCTCTGTGTTTGAAGAACAAGAGAGAGTCTGTGTTTTCAGGCACTGTATGTAACTGTAGAAGAACTTGCTCAAGAAAGGGAAATAAAAAGAGAGTAAAAATGTTCGCATTCTCTGAACAAAATGAGCTGTGATCTGCAATTGCCCTTTTAAGAGTTGTGACTTTTTCTTGTTCTCCGGAAAACTTCTGGCAGCAGCAGCCAGGCTGCAGCCCCTGCGCCTCTCACCCCAGTGCAGAGCATGTCAAGGAAGGCAGGCAACATACGGCTTTAATTTGCAAGGGATCATCTACATTTCTTCTGAACAGAAAAAAAAACCAAATCAAATCTCCACATACTCCATCTATCTTGAATAAACAGCATTAAGGAAAAAATGCTGTGGATATTGGGAGGAAGAGATTCTTTGTAGTCTGCTTTGACTGTGCATACGGCTTCTCCTCATGTCTCTTTAAAACATAAAAAATCCTTGTAATGGGGGCCTGACTTACACCAATGCTGGCCAGAAATTGCTCTTTATTCCTAGCCCATGGTACCTGGGCTAGTTCTACCTAGCTACCTGGTAGAACATTCATGTTACAATAGGTATCACTCAGCAGGAATAAATTCTATTTCTCTTGTTCCCACAACCCCCAAATACAAATAAAAGTACAATTTTTAAGCTAAACTGACAATTGCAAACTAATATAGCCAATTAATGAAAGGCATAGAGAAAGGCAAGTGGGATGAATTTGAGGGTAAGCTGACCTGGGCCACCCGATGGTCAGAGAATTACTTGGTATCTTGTCAAATGCTTGTTAATAACAACTGCCTCTGCACTGAGGTGACTTTCTGAGCACTTGGCTGTACAGCCTTGAGACTCTTTGCTGCAGAAAGTATTCTGGCTGCTGACTGAACCATCCTTAAGGTTTATGTTCAGCTCCTACTGATTTTCTTTGCCAATTACTGCATGTGCTTGTTATTTTTGTCAGCACAGGCATACTTCCAAGAGTCTTCTAGATGTTCCAAGAAATGTCAAAGGCAGGCTTTTAAATTTTAAGGATTTTGTTTTTCTGGCAAGACTAGGTCTGTGAGATGCTATGCCCATGGTCCTGAGGCAAATGGCTATGTCATTGGCATGTTGCAAACAGAAAAGTATCTTACCATGCAACTGTAAAAGCAGCTTGGGAGACTTGTCCAGGTACTTTCTCTCCAGAATTTTGGTTTGTAGACCTCCGTGTCAACCTCTAGGGTCAAACAACTCACTTTAAAGAGCATGTATTATCTGGATTAAGGATTTTATCATCCAAAATATATGGTAATTTTAATATACTAATGTAAGGGTGTACCTTATTTAATCTTACAATTTGGGATGTATGACACTATAATTATCTCTCCTTCATTTCACCGTGTTTAGAATCTTTGTACTGATTCTCCTTCATTTCACTGCTTTTACAATCCTTGTACTGATTTTTCAGCAAGTGTCCCTGTCTGTGCATTGTGAGGACTTGATGTGATGTGTACTGCCAGTACTCAGAGTGGAAATGAGACTGACCTGAGATGTGAATCTGTACTGTCTCATTTGGAAACTCCCAAGAAGCTTCATTAATTTAGTATAAACATTGTTGCCCATCACAGATTACCTATTTTAATCCGTCTCTCTACCCAAATCTCAAAAATCCTTTCTTTCCATACAGAACTAATTGCTCTGCATACAAAAAAAATTAACTGTTCTTATCAGCCAAGATTCATGCTCAACATGAGACAAAAATCAACTTTTAACTTATCCCACTGAATTATGAAGATCTTACTTGTAACCCTTTATTTGACATCTAAATAATGAAACCTTGAATCAACTAAAAACCTAACCATTTAGGCATAACTTTTGTTTTCATTTGGTGGAAAACATAATTTATTTTATCATCTCGATTTACATTCTATTCATTCGGGTGCTCACTGTGGTGGGCTCACTGTAGCCTTCCTACATACACATTTGTGCTTATATTTGGATTTTCTGTATGTAACATAGGTATCTGAGATAAAGCTGAATAATTTCCTCTGGGGAAACAAGTTTTCCTTAAGTGTTGTGGAATGGAAGCATTCATTCTATCCTATTTCCTATTCTCAGAGGAAAACAAGAAAATCATGTGATGACTTTTTGCTTTGTTTCTTTACAAAATTAAAGATTTACATAACTACTTTTTTTATTTTTTTCCCAGACAATCCCCTATCTCCCATAACAAGTAAAGCAAGCACAAACCAACACTCTAAGGATAGTATTGATACATAAAGAATGTAAGAGGACAAGTCTCATACTCTGCCTACCTGCCAGAGTCCTAAGTTCCCCTAATGGCTACTCTACCTAGTAACATCTGCATATTGTTTTGAAGTAACAGCTGCAATTCCTTTTTATTATTATGTAATGCCCAAAATTTTGTTTCTTTTAGAATGGAAGATTGTCTTTCCATGGCAAGGGGGAAGAGTGCCTGTGCTTTAAGAAATACACTGTGTGTCTTCGTAAGAACATGATTACTGTCGTATCGACCCGAGCAAAGGTGGCATCCAGTCCAGTCTCCTCTCTCCAACTGTCACCTATGATGGACACCTACGGAGTCATTAAAAGAACAAGGGAGACACGCAGGAATAATTTCCTGTGGGTATGAAGTGCAGTACTGGGCTTGCATGAAGAAGTACTATATTTTGTTAGACCAAGACACGTGGAAAAATAAGACAGGCTTTTGGTCAGACTTTTCTGTGGGTTAGAATCACCTTTCAGTTAAGAGCCGTTTGTTTACCGTTTCCTAAGATATTTATTAATTATGCCAGCTCTGAAAGGAAGAAGATGGTAGCTTTAGAATAGAGAGGACATTGATGATGTTAATGATGGGAAAAAATAGCATTTATTAGCCAAGCAAAAAGGAGAGACAATTACCTTACAGTCTGTTGATTTGAAGAGGGTAAGTGGGAGGGGGCAGTGTTGTATGTTGAAGTAGAAGGAAATTATAATGTACTATCAGACCAGCATCTCTACTGCGTCCACGGTATTGGGCAGAGTTAGGAAACCTAGTTCCCATGTGCACTTCTCTGAGACAAGTTCTGTAGTTTCCCTTAAGGATCAGGTCTGAAAGGAGAGGGAGAATGTCTGTTTTGTGAGAAAGACTCTCTCATAAACAGCACAGTGGTTTGTTTGGTCTATGAAGATGGCCTCCAGGAGTTCATGTTGGAGCTGAGTGGTTGTTTTCAGCAGTAGAACTACAAGGAACACAGCTGTGCACTGGATGCAGTACAGCCCTGGAACATCAAATGTAAGACCAGGGTATGTTGGTGATTTGATGGCAGGGGGTGTTCATTGCTGTAGTAGTGGATGGGCATCAAAACACATCTTGCATTTCTTGCTCAGGCACGGTTTAAACTGATCTGGTGTTTTGGGCCACAAAGGATTATGCTCTAATGATGAGTTTTGTGGTTTGGGTGTTTGAAATGTAGGACACATGCTTCTGGGAAGATTCTTTCCACACAGGATTTTCTTCTGTTATGTGAAAAATCACTAAACAGTTAAAATGAGCAAGTCCTAGAAACTTTTCTGAACTTACCAGCTCTCAACCCTTATTCTCATCCCACAATACCACCTCCATCCCACTTCCACTTTTTCTTTCTCAGCTGGTCTTACTGATACATCCGAACTTGAAGTTGTTTTTCTGAAGCTGCATTTAGCTTTATGTTAATTACTGCATTTAGGTAGTTACTGTTTCAGAACAAAAAAAAAAAAAANTTAATCCAAAACTGTGTCTGGCTTTCCTTCTGTACTAGTTAGTCTGAAAAAATCTATTATGTACATGTACAAACCTTATCTGTATACACTGGTCTTTCCCCTAGAACAATCTTCTAGGTTATTAGAGATGGTATTTTCCAGTTTGAGAAGTGTTTCCTTAATATTTCAAATGCAGACTTCAGTAGGTAGAATTTCAATCAACTGACGATGCACTTAGGCATCTTAATTACCTCTCCTGTATTGTGTGATGTGTCCCCACGTCTAAAGAGGAAAAGCAGAAAGCCAAGGAGGCTTCCCAAGACTAGTCAGAAATTCACACTCATTGTCTATGAGAAAGAGCATGGATAATAGTTATTCTGATCTAAAGATCCAGTGTTCAGTCTTTTAGGATGAACAGAGAAACAATACTGCTATTTAGGGCTGAATATAAAAGGTTTTGTGCTAGAAAGAAGTTAGTAATTTTAATTACTGATGTAGATCTGAAGAGAAAAGTCTGTAGCTTCAAACTATAAATACAATATTTAAGGAATTGAACTGTTCAGCAGAAGATGGAAAATGGTATTTGTGTGTATCATTTTTTAACTATGGTCCTCTGAGAAGAGAGTTCTCGACAGAACTCAATGAACCTCAGTAAACAAGGACATCAGCAATCAACATTTTTAAGGATGTGCAATTCCTAAACATGATCCCACTCCTGCAGTCGTTACATGGCATAGATTTTGCTATTAATTAGTTTGAATGTGGGACAGTACTGCTGGGAGAAAGAAAGTGGCCTAAATAGCATGGTCCAAATTTAATCTGTAGCTATCCAAGAAATACGGATGTATTTTATTAACTCTTGCCACCTCTGACAGCTAGAAAAAAATGCAGGAGCTGTCTTACTACTAATGGATTTTTGGAGCTTAATTAATATGTATGGCGGAAAGGGTGGGAGCATACTGCAGAGAAGGAAGACAGCTGGTAGGAGAAGTTCCATGCCCGGTTCAGCTCCGAATGGCAGAATTAACCTTCGGACAAATATGAGAACATTTGCACACAAGACGGAGAGCCTTAATTACTGAATGTCTGGAGAACGGGGCAGGGTTCTTCTCTCCAGGAGCACACTTTATTATTCTTATTCAGTTCCAATGAGTACAGTAAATCCCCTATTCAGCCTTCATCGTTTTTCTAGACTATGCATTTCGGGAGAGCCAACAGGACCTCCATTCTGTTTGTGCAATGGGGCTTCAGGCATGCAAAAATAGCCACTGCTGGCGGTCACTGTATGCCCATTCACCTCCTCCCCAGTATAAAGCAAAAAAACCTGACGGGAGGTATTGCAAGTCACACAGCATTCGACTTGAGTCACACTGGAATAGTTGCCCACTGAGCAGAGGGAGGAAGGGAAATGGAAAAGCCCTATTGGGATTATTTTCGATGTCGGGCGGCTGCTGTGGGCACGATGGGAGGAAGGCGCAGATAACACACTGGCAATAGCTCGGTAAAGAGTTACTTAGTGTCTCTGGGGAGAGGCGAGTTTTAGCCACTCCAACATCACCGTGTATGCGACGTGCCACATCGCGGTCTGTGCCTTCGCGCTGCTGCGGCTCCTGCCCGCGCCTCAAGTGACCGCAGCGTGTCTCCCACATTTCAGACCTGCAGAGATACCCCTACTGCGCACTGCTCCCCGCAGCAGAGTCCCGGCAGTGCCGCGGAGCCCTCCTCCAATCCTGCCCTTTGCTATGTGCCAAACATCGATTCCCCCGCCGGGCTTAGCCCGGCTGCTTGCACGGCGCGGGGCACCGAGGGTGACGGGCTTCGGCCCAGTTCGGGTGCGCCGCTCAACAGCTTCAACAATCGTCATCACCGGGGAATCCAAAAACAGCCCCGGGACAGCCGGGGCCGGAGCGCTGCCGACGGACACGGCCCAGCCCCGTCCCCCCGATCCCCCCCCGGCGCGGGGCCCCTTCCCCAGCGCCGCCCCCGCCGCCTTTGTGCGCGGCGCGGGGCAGCCCCGCG
>VZSE01009779.1:148038-384885 GCA_013398275.1 Promerops cafer
TTTTTTTTATTTAAAGAAAAAAAAAAAGGCTTTGGATTTTTATTTCGTAGGGCAGGATGGGAAAAACTGCCGGTAAGAGAATCGAAAACAAACCCCATTCTTCTCCCCCACACAGGTTTTGTAATGGCTTTGCTTTGAATGAGCGGGAGGGCCCGGAGCGGGGCTGCGGCCGGGGGCGCCTCCTGACCCGGGCTGGGTCCCGGCCCCGGCCTCGGCCCGCCCGCGGTAGCGTGGAGGTCGGGATGGGGAGGAGCGCCGCTTCCCGCCGCAGTCCCGGCCCCGGCCCCGTCTGGGGAGCACGGACCCTCGCCCAGTCCCGTACGGGGAGGACGGAGAACCGCCCGGGCATGGCGCAGGGACGGCACTGCACCGAGCCCCGGCCGCGCTGACTCCCGCCGGGCCTTTCTGGGGGTACAAACAGCAGCCCTGCTCGGGGCGGGCCGCTCTGTGGAGGGAGAGCCCCTCTTGGTGCCCGGGGCTGGGGCGGCCGCCGTCCGCCCGCGGCCGGGGCAGCGGGGTCTGGCCATGCCGCGCATGGCTCGGGACGAGTTGGTCCAGTTCGGTGTACGAGTTGGGGTTCACACCGCCCGCACCTGTAGCACCCCCGATGGCGCAGGAGGTGGATGGCGACAGAGATACACCGAAATTCCCTCCTGCTGAGTTTTTTTCTAAGCCCACTTTCCAGTCCGGGGGCGCCCCGCGGCTGCTCCTACCGCCGCCTGCCCCGGTCCCTCCCCGCCGGGCTGCTGCCGGCTGGGGTCAGCAGGATCAGGAAATACGGGCTCAGTGAAAAGAGCTTCATCGGAATAAAACGCAGCATTCAGTTCGGGGCTTTTGTTTGTTTCCTCCTTGCCCCCTAGTTATATTCATACATCGGCTCTTCATATGGGAAACATTGGAGCCATTGCCATTCCTCTGAATTTTAATTCATTGAGATTTAAATCATTACACATTATGACGGTGTGATGATTTTTGCCAGTAGTAAAAACAATGGAAAGGAAAACAGAAAAGCAGAATGCTTAAGCACTCTGGTGAGATGTGAGACCTGAAAGAGCCTCTGCTGTCTTTTTCCCCCTCTTTTTTCGGTACAGAAATAACGTTGCATACTGCAAGAATAAGATACTATGTGTGCAGTATATCTACTACCTTGTATGCTCCTGGGTGTGTGGGATTGTGCTTCTAATACATTAAAAAAGTTAAAGATGAAATTGTAACTTTCAACAGATGCATTTGAATGTGTAGACCTCTGTATGAAAAACAGCAGAATGCTTCTCTCCTGATTGTATTGTTTAAACTTTTTTTATATTACAAATGCCTGTATTTAGGTTCATAAACATTATCTATGGCTACCATACCCTGAAATGCAAAATTATTTTAATTTGGTATGCATTTATTTCTGTTCATTATCACAAGATCATCTATATTTATAGAGGAATAGAAATTTATATATATTAAATACCATATTTTTAATTTCTCTGAAATAAATTGAGGTTTTGTACAAAAGTAGCTTGTCCCTTTACGTATTCCTCTAACTCATACTGTGTGAAAGCAGTGTATATACTACAAGATGTGTGGGATTCCTTTTTTCTTTTCTTATGTTGAGTTCACAGTAACAAGTAACTGAATTCAGTGTAGGAATTCATTGTGCATTTCAGTTTTTATCTCTGGGCCGGTCTAGATTAATCCTTCAAAAGAAGTAATGTAAACTGTTCAAGATCTCTGACATGGTATGGTCAGTGGTGTGAAATCCAAGAGATCTGCTATATGGCAGGAGAAGAAAGAAACTCACTAGTTCTTTTTTGGTGGGTTTGGTGGGGGTTTTTTGTTTGTGGGGGGTTTTTTTGTTTTATTTTTTGGTTGCAGAAAAAGGGTTCTCTCTACTTAGCCTTTCTCATTTTCCTTTTTATTAAAATAAAAAAATATTCTCAGTGCTTAAAATGACACTCAAATCATGTTGCAACATTGTCAGAATGTCTTTATACGTAAAATAGTTTTATTTTCCTGGATTTGGACTGTTTGGTTAATCCAGAGTTAAATGTTCATGGAAGCATTTCAGCTTTATGGAAAGTACGTA
Source organism: Promerops cafer (assembly GCA_013398275.1). Taxonomy (NCBI): domain Eukaryota; kingdom Metazoa; phylum Chordata; class Aves; order Passeriformes; family Nectariniidae; genus Promerops; species Promerops cafer. The sequence goes on from VZSE01009779.1 coordinate 150,113, forward strand.
CATTCTTTAACGTTCCAACACAATACAGTTTTTTTCTTTTTTTTTTTTTTTTTTTTTTCTGTAATTCATTGTTTGAAGTGCCATCCAGTAAGTGTGGGTTTATTAGGAGAGACTGGTTTATTGTCAAACTTGATTTTTGATTTTTAGTGTTATAAGCTAGTAAGGCATTTCATTCTGTAGATCTGGAGGCAGATACAAATTATTTTTGGCTTGTTTACTTTTTTCAAATCATGATGCATAAACAGCCCTCGAGAAGTAATGGAAGCTTAACAGAATTTCTCTAAGGTGAGACAAGGGGGCAAGGTTTTCTCATTATTTTAAAATTTGTTCTAGACAAACATAGTTCCTGCTTTCTCAGATATTTGGACATTTTTTTTCTCCTTTTTGGGGGCGTATTTTAGCTTTTAAAATTGTGTTGGTCAGCACTCTGCTAATAACCTGAAGTACAAGCCATTCACTTTCAGTTGCAATGGAATTCTTTTTGGTCAGTGTGTAATCGCATTTCAGCCCTTTTGGCTGATCTATTTTCTTGCAACAATGTATGTGAGCTGTTTATGGGTGGGAGAACACATTTATTTGTAACAGAGATGTTGTATTTATGATAAAGATGGGAAGACCAGTTTTTTAAAATACTTCTCAGAAATGAATAATGGATTTTTTTCTACAAGAAGTAAAATCTCAGTATTTCCAGTTCATGATTTGCAGCAGATATGGATCCCCTTCAGTTCTCTGGAATTTTTTTTTCAGAACTAAAGCTCCATGTTCAATCTTGGTTATTTTAATAACTATACTAGAGAGTGCAATATGTTCATAAATCTGTTGAAAGAGCACCCCCTGCTTTTTTGTTTGCTAATTTTTGTGACGCTTCACAGGGCAGTAATTTGCAAAGGTCACAGTCATCACTGAATGCTGTGGTGCTATCTGTGTGGCTCATCCACCTTTTTATATTTTATTTCTCAACAATAATGGTATTTCAGATGCTTTATTGATACAATACAAAGATATCTTTTGCATGGGGGATCAGAAATGGTTTACTGTTAAAAAGAAATCTGTCCATTGCTCCAGGGGGTTTAGATGGGGGTTTTTACGACATAGTCTGGGTGATTGATGGGCCATGGTTACCAGAGAAAGTATCAATATAAAGTAAGTAGAAAGTATCAGTATACAAAGAAGCAGTTTTTCCCACTTCTCTTGTCCCTGACAAGGTTAATATAAGAACAAAAGTGGTATAACAAAGTTTTTTGGGCTGAAGTTCTTGTTTAGGCATTCCATACTCAACAGCTTTCTCTCATGGGATATATTTATACCCTGAAATGAAGGGACACTCAAAATCACCATTCCTCTGAAGAGGGCTGTAGCCTGAAGAGCTGGGGATGTTGATTTACTGTTCATCCTTCAGTAACAGTAATGCTCTTTAATGTAATGGCAAATTTGTGGTATTGGAATGAAATTATATGCTGTTTCCATAACAAATCCTGTTGGGAAGGAGTAGGATTTCTGGTTTGTTCATATAGTAATGCCCAAAATTTCTGGTATATGCACATATTTCTGTGTGTTTGTGTTGTGTTTGGGTTTGGTTTTTTTCAATAGAGGGGCAAGACAAGACTGAAATCTAGTGGGGCTTAATTCTGCACTCTGGATGATGCCCACCCTTCTGCTCCCATCCCTTTGCACTTTTAAAAAAAAATATTATTCAAAGACATGATAACTAGGTATGAGAAGAGACCGCTGTTTGTTTACATGATGAGTATTTTTCAAAATAGGCTATGGGCTAGTATCTCATCAATCTTTTGCCAGTCCCAGTCATGAGAGACAACTTCCAGACTGACACTGTAGTCCTTTTTAAAAGGTATGCACCCTGAAGCTGACCAGAGAAAGTAATCCTGAGTTTGGCATGACACACTTTAAAATTGTTGAGAGTACTCTTGCAAGAAGTTTGCATTTGTGTGACATTATCTTCCATTCCAGTGCTGCATAGCTTCGGAGAGAGCTTCAGCTAGCAAAACTCAAGACAGATGAAGAGGTGCTAAGTCAAGTGTTTAAATGCTTACCTATAAAAATAAGGAAACTGAGGCACAGCACTGTTTTTATCATTAATTTACCCTCTAGTGCTCAGGCACTAGAATTTCATTTTATTTGATAGATGTTTCCAGTGACAGCACTACATGATTGGCAATACTGTGCAAAATCTGAATACCAGCCTCACCCTCCCTTGTAACTCTCCTAGATTTTATTGGTTGCTGTTTGCATTGCTGGACCCAGAGCATTGCTCTGCATGTTGTGCAAACTTGGAGTCAATGGATCATATGGATTCTGAATTCAAATGTTGATTCAAAAATGCAAGTCAGTAATCTGCTTAGATCCATTAGAAGAGAGGGTTGCTCTTGCATCCATATCTGTGAGGGTTTTTCATATTTGTAGATCTCTTACCTCTGTTGTTCAGTTGAGCTGTAAGTCTTAGGCAATGATTCATGCTCATTTGGAGAAAGAGAACTTCATTTTTCTTGCTTTGGACTGACCCCTTTGCTGTTTCTGTGTTTACAGCATAAAAGAGAAATGCTTTGTTCTGAAGCTCCTGATCAATTTCAAAATAGTAGTACCATAATTTAAAAATGAGTTAGCAGGTTTAGGAAGACTTGTCTTACAGCTGAGGCCTTGGTTTCCACAGTTTATTTTTCAGAAGTCTGAAAGCATTTTAAGATGTGAAATAGCTTCTTAAGGACAAGCTAAGCATGCCAGGATTAGGTCCTGGACGCATTGCAAGCGTTATGAGCCCCATATTCATATGTGAGTGGTGTTAAACACCGTCACCACCCCGTGATGGTGTTAAAGCAGACTAGATAAGCCCTGTAAGAAAAAAGGAAAGGCATAATTGCATTTATATGCCAACTTAAATTCATTCTGCACCTTTTGTCATTTGAGGTCACTAAATGGAGAAGCAAATGTAATTTCTGTCATATGGGAGAGATTTCAGTGAATTAGCAAAATAGACCTTAATAAACAATATGTAATTGCAAGTATAACATCTTCCAGATAAAAGCAATACCACTTTGATAGTTCAGTTGTAGACAATGCTTTAAAAAAATGTAAATACTTTAAAACATGCTGAATTTGTAGGCCATGACAACTGTGTTTCAGATCCCAACTTGTGTTTATTCTAAACTTCCAATGTAACCACATCAGAGAGTCTTCCAGGCATGAGGTCTTGCCCTTGTTTGCATTCAAATCATCAGCATTAAGTTGCTTATCTTGAGATTGAGTAAATAAACTCGAGTTTTCTACTCAGACAACGCTTAATGAAGACCCAGACCCACATTCAGCTGCTGACCTCTTATGAAGTGAGGCCCCCACAAGCCTTGCCTTCTCCCTGTATCCTAAGGCTTTGTTGCAGTGTGTGAAAAGTATTGGGCATGACTGAGCTTCACTGAGGTGAAAACTTCACAATAACCATTAAACTGGTGTAAACATGCTGCATTGGGAGGCTTCTGTCAGCCACCATGTAAAGTATTTTTGATGCATTGTCTTAGAAATAACTTCTTCAGAAGTGATAGACTTTTATTTTAAATTAGCTGTCATTTGAATGGTTGCATTATTAGCGGTCTGCAGCATTTAATAAGGTGTTATCCTAGGCTAACATAGAATGCTACCCTGTGTCAAAAGTGCAGCACATCTGGTGGAATTTGTCCTCCTTATGGTGTCACCAGGATCCTTTTGGGTGAGAGAGAAGGGTATTTTTGTCTAGTTCTAGTATATCTTGGCTAATTACTTGCTGCAACACAAATTTAGAAATATTTATGGGGTAGTTTAATGACAAAGACCACAAGAAAAATGAGCCTGTATCTCTCAGGTGGGGTGTCTTGATGCTGTTTTGTTGCACAGTTGTTTGTATAACTGTTTTACGTCCTGTGACTCAGTATTAGTCTCTCTGGCTGAGTTTACCTGAGACTGAAAGTGTGGCTCAGCGATGCTCTGTGACTAGTCACGTTGTCTTGTTCGGGTTCAGTACTATTGCTTTGTTACTGGTGACTTAGTTGGAGCTCCACTACCATACAGAGCACTACGGAAGGGCAGGACTGCCAGCCACTGGACTGTGCAGTCCATTTGAGCAACACAAGAACATGCCAGCCCCTACCTGGCACCTTGCCCACCTCTGGTTCAATGCCTGTAGCTCCACTGGGCACTGATCTGTCACTCGCACTCAGAGGTAGTGTTAGCCTTTTCCTGCAAAACTCCATGGATATCCTACTGGCAGCAGCACTGCTGAGGCTGTGCTGAATTGGCTCGTTTTCATGGCTGCCCAAACCATGTGCTGGCTCTTTTTCCCTCCACCTACCTAGGGTGGAGACTATCCTGGCTGCTCTTAATCCCTGCGTTTGATGGAGGAAGTTACAGGCAGTATGTGCCATTACAACATCCCCATCCTATTGTTCTACTGCTCTCTTGCCTGTTACTCTTGGGTAACTCCTCTGGAAGTTTCCTTGCTCCAGCCATTGTCAGAATATAACTCGGTCAGATCCCCATTTATTGTTGAGAACTGACTGGGGGGTGTGCATCTTGTTCATCACAAAATCATTGCTGTTCAAACAGAGAAGTCACTCTCAAGGTGTCTGACAGTTTATTCGTGACATTTCACTTTCAAATACAAACACAAATACTATCCCAAAGGAGCTGATCTTGAGTTAATACTGAGAGTACAGAGTGGGCAGGTAAGAATTTTCCAGTTGTTCAAATTAAAATATTACTGCCCATTGTGGTAAATTCACTTCATGTGAATTTGAGAAGGAAAGGCTGCAACACACTTTTATGATTGCCTTCAGGAAAATAAGTGTTTCATTTATAGCCTTCTCATCTACACCTGCATCTAAAGAGGAAACAATAATAAAAAGCTAACACACCTCAAGATGGGTTTCTCAAAATATTTCTATAAATGAAAAAATTGCAGGAAAACCAGCTCATCACAAAGTCAGATTTTGCAATGACTCTTGTTAACTTCTCAGTACTTATTTTTTCTATAATGGTGAAAGCTTCACTTTTATTTTCTGTGAATGGGGAGGGTAATTAGTCACCTCTTAGCATGAAGCTGTCTCTTAAAAGACTGCAAGCAGTTTATTTATTTACTTCTTAATTAAAAAAATAGCTATTCTAATTCTGAGGGAAGTGAAAGAAAATTTTGCAACCTGCTCGAATGTTTAGCATTTTGTAGGATTGGGCACTTCAGTGTTAACAAAATTAATAGAAGCAAGTGGTGCTCAGTTATAAGAAAATGGATTCTAACCAATTCCAGTAAAGAGTTGAAACTAGGATGACTTAACTTGGTGTCTGAGCACCACCTCCACTTTCTGACCCAAAGATTTGCAGTTCTGGAGTGTTGAAGCACACCAGCTCTCAGCCCACGTGTGACGGCAAATGGGGAGTGCTGTGCTGAGCACTGCTAAGCCTGGAGTCCTTGGTGTTTTGTTGTGGCTGCTCTCCCCAGGTATGAGGACATGGGGAGAGAGTGGAAATCAGGGCCTGGGTTTGACAGCTGGCTGTGGTGTGCAGGCAAGGAAAGGTCAGAGAGGCAGGAGGAAGAGGAGGAAATGCAAAGGGGGAAGGCACTAGGAGATGGATGTCTGCACAGGCCAAGTTTGAGATGTTGGAGATGTTTGAGATGTTTGAGATGAGATTCTTGAACTTGTGGCAGTGCTGGATTTGTGCCTCCCTTGCCAATGGTAGCTGAAGACCACCATAACTCAGATGTGGGAAGGGAATGGCTTTCCAGAGCATGCATAAACCATGGGCAGGTCCTCCAGCACATCGCCCAGAGTCACGGAAGGTGGAGGCAGGGAAACAGCTTGTCTGGGTGTTTTGGAATCCCTACAAGACAAACCTTCTTTGTTGCATCATGGGAGAGGAACAAGCAGAGTGGGCTGCAAACCTAGGGCTGAGGCAATGGTGGGATGGGGAGCAGGGCAATGCGAGGGGCCCAGCCAGAGCCAGCTCTCTCTACATGGCAACCACAAGGCTTCCACAGGTTTCCCTGGATCCTGTTCTCCACTCCAAGATTAAAAATCTCCCTACAGGGGAAAATGGAAAGGAAATTGTGTGGTAGGCTTTGCTATGTTTCCAGCTGACTATTTCCACAGAAGTGGGCAGCTGGGCCCAGCGTTTCTTAAGATATCTTTACAGTAAGAGTAAAATCCCGTCTCTGCTGAAGGCAACAGGCAATTGTGAGCCTCCTGAGGTCTGTAATTCCATCTTGGTTTCAAGATGTATTGGGAAGTACGTGGAGATCCTGGGAACAGAAAAAGGGAAAGTCGAAAATAAAGATTTCTCATCCAAAAGTTGTTCATGGTGCTTAGTTTGATAGAATTCAAAACATTTTCAGTGTTTTTCTGACCCTGTTTACTAAGGTTATATAGGTAGTATTCAGGGGCAGACATTATCTAAGCATCTGAATACTTCAGTACCTCAGTGCTCTGTTTTGTAAAAAAAAGAGATTAATTTGTCAAAAATGATCAGTTGCCAAATACTTGTTTTGATTTTAGGGTCCTTAAAAATAAAAGGTAATAATCTCTGTTTGAAATGGGCTACTTTTATTTCTGTGTGTGCTGACAATCTGAATGTCTAGCAGGTATTTCTACTATCCTTTGGTTTTACAATTCTTTGTAAAAGTCACATTTTATATTTTCTCAGAAGTGTTGTTTTCTTGCAGCAGTTCTGGAAATAGCTTTTCTGTTGCAGCCAGTGAGTGGATGTGTACCATTTGTGAAGGCAGCCTGGAGAGCAGGCACAGGCAAACTGCAAAACAACTTAACTTGTGGAATTAACACTTCATGTTGACACCCATTAAAAATATTCAGAGATTGACTCAGCCTGCCCATGTTGCACAAATAACATGCTTGGCTCTGAATGATTCAAGATCTTATCTGCTCTTAGCACAAGTTCACTGTGGAGGGCCTGATCCTGTTCTCATTAACCTACAAAGGAGTTTTGCTGCACACTTCAAAGAGAATTACATGAGCAGCATTTGCGATGAAGCAGACATGGTTCCTGTATCTTTTCCCTTTTTCCTTTCTCTTTTAAAAAAATTATATTCTAAAGTACAACAAAACAAAACAAGTAGGCTAGGAAGCAGTCAAAATAAAGCTGCTATCTCTTGAGCCGTGTTGTTGCTTGAGAGCTCTGCTTGTTTGGAGTTCTTAAGTGCAAATTTAGAGTAGAAACCAGAAATAGCTGAGAAGGGTTTGGTTATATTTGTAGCTGAGTGCCCTTCATTCCCATCATCTCCATAATGGGAGCCTTACATGGCCCATGGTATTTCTTTGCACCTTGCACAAGTATTTGCAGAGATCTGGAGCAGAGCAGTGTGTGCAGCCGCTGATAATGTATCCGTGTGAACAGCGATGCCTGCGGGGGTCACTGCACACAGCTCCTCTAAGCCCTGGGAAGGTAACCACGTCCCTTCTTTGGTTTCACTGGGCACAGCTTTTGAAAAGGAGGAGACACATATGGAGGAGGGATGGGATAGAGCAACCATTGGGGATTTTGTTTGGTTTTCTGTTTCTTCCATGCTGTCATATTAAATAAGAGAATGAGTTCACCCATATTTTGTCCTTATGGTTTTATTGCTTTGTAGAAGAAAAACCTTGTGGCTCTAAAAAGATGCTGGTTCCTTTGGCAGAGGGAGCAGCATGTTGCTCAGCCATTCAACACACTTCAGGTGTTCTAAAAGCCCTCTTTGTGGTGGAAGGGCATGGCACTCCAAAGGTATCACTCACAGTGGTGTACACCAGTGCTGCAGAAGAACCATCCCTCCCGTGGAGGCCCAGAAAGACTCTTTGTCTCTACTGTCTCCTTTCCTCCATCTCCAGGCCATAACTGCAGCATCTGCCTCAGTTCAGATGCTGATCTCTGCTGCCCATGTTTGTCCATGAAAAAGCCAAACAAGATCTGCTGCTACCTGAAACCCAGTGGTGATAAGATGGTGACAAGCTCAGGTAGTTACTCCTATTGTTTCCCAAATTCAAACCTTTAGACTTCAGTTTAGAGGGTCTTGCATTCCCGTTTCCTATTCTCTGAAGCTTGCTTACCTAGTTTCAAAGCTATGAAGTCATCCTCTGTGGGGGATGCTCTGTGCTGTCCTGAGGGAGCAAACATGAATGAGCTTGCTTCTAGTCTTTGCGGGATTTTTCCCCCCTGCCCTACTGTTGCCCTGTTTGATCCTCAGTCAGCCTTGCCAACTCCTCACCATGCCAGAAGATGGTTTCCTTACCCCCATGCTGCAAACACCCTCTTCCCTCCTGGCTGTGGGCAGGCATCCCTCCAAGCTGTTTCCTTCTCACTTTGGCAAGTCTTTCAACAGAAGAATTGAGGCAAATGACATGTGGGGACATGAACCTCTGTTGTTTTCTCCACCACAACTACCTCAGTTACTGGAAACTTTGCTGTTCTCCAATGGGTTCCGGTGAGTGTCACCATCTCAGCCTGTATCGCTCTCCACAATTTATTGAAATGCAGTGGGAATCTGTCTTCAGTTCAGGCTTAGTGTGCCAAGTGGATTTAAGTTTTGGGTCCAGATGTCTGCTCTAAGGCCAACAGAGTAGGAATAGGACTCAAATTTTCTGTATCTTGCTTGTATATCCTGATAAATAGGTTATTCTAAGGATGTGTCCTCTCTTTTTTCACAAAGAAACTGCTAAGCATCTGAGGTTTCTCATAATGCAAGATGGGAAGGAATCTGAAATTGAAACCTGTTTTCTAAGCCTTAGTAGGTGACCTCTTTTAGGCTCTTGCACTCTGCACTGTCTTCTTTCTGGTGTCAGGAGAACCCAAAAACCTTTCTGAAAAATTGTTTGGATGGTTCTGCTCTGAGTTCCTCTGGTAGATGTCATCAGGGATGTTCATGGCGAGGCCCAGAGACCACCCTAACTACTGGTGTGAAGACTGGGGGCAGCAGCCTGGCTGTCAGATGCCACAGTGTGCAGAAGTTAGTTGGGAATGCTGCAGGGGTGAGCAGAAATGTGCCCTGCCCTGCTGCCTCTCTGCCCCTCCAGACTGAAAAGGATGTAAGGAAGGACAGCACACAAATGTGACAATAGCTAGTTAAAAAAGCCTTGATGTTCTTCTGTGGTGTTCCTAATGGAAAAGAATTATTTTAGATAATCACAAAAGCATGTCCTGTGGCAAAAAGCAATCCCAACTACCTCTGAGTCTGTTTAGAAGATGACATGCTCTTGGCAAATGCTTCAATAGCCACCGAAATGCCCAATGCATGTTAACGATCTAACCAATAAGTTATAGGTTCCTATTTTTTTTTTGATTCGTTGAAGAACATTGACAAAACTGCAAACATATGTTTCTGCTGCTAAAGCTTAGTCTTATCACAGTTTGAAAATGTGGAAAATCGATTACATGCTTTGAATTGCTCCCTTTATTGCTATAAAAGAATTTCTTCATTCTTTCAGGATAGTGTACATTTGGTAACATCTACTGCTAACAGGCTGTTAGGACTTTCTTCTAAATTAATACACTACGAGTAAACTAAACAGAAGGCCAGTGGAATGCTAAACATCCACTTTCTCCTCTGTTGTGGCTGTGCTGCAGCTTGGGAACCCTCAGCCTTGTTGCTACAACATCTGGACAACATTTGGGGCTGTCTCTCAAGTTCACGGGTGTGCACCTCCGGTGAATTTTAACTTTCAACATCTCTCTGCCTCTAATCTATATTTAATGTTTCATGACTAGTAGTCAAAGAAACTTCAGCTAAATATCAGGTTGGAATGAAAATGATCCTTGGGAAAACACTAATTTTCAGCATTCGCCAGCAAAGTATCTGTGACAGAGACATTCCCTGGAGATTTGTAGCCCATTCTCTCACAGTAATAATAATTAAGACTCGTGATTACTGTGCCCACATAATCAAAGATCGCTCCATAAAATGTATTCCCTAAAGGGACGAATTCCCTGCTCCTAACTGGATGTCAGTCAGAGGGATCAGCACCCCCAGGGATCTGGAGTCTTTGCTTGCCCTTTTCATTACCGTGTTGTTAGCATTGTGTTACTTCATATTCTTCTCAATGCAAATGAGTAGGTAATCATGTGTAAATCGTGCCCTCCAGAAGGCACATGTAGTGAGGTTCTTTTCCCCAAATCTACCACAGGGATTTCTCACATGGAACATAATTACATCTCTGCCATATGGGCTCATTTATATTCTATTACAGGTTAAGCTAATACGACTCAGAAATGTGCTAAAATACCTCAAAGTATTTTGAGCACTGTCAAAACACTTGTCATTTCTTTCTTGCCTGTCTGATTGTGAATGATTTTATATTTATTTAGAGATCCACAGTGCCAAGTAACTTCAGAAAAACAAGATCAGGTCAGTCTGTGTTGCCCAGTGTCCAAAAACTACTTTAAATTCTCTCTCATTACATCCTTCCTCAGTAATGGCAAATAGGTGGGTGAACACTGAGACAGAAAAGCCTCTAAGACATATTTACCTGCAGCAACACCTCAGTGGGTTTTAGATTTCCTGGGAGGAAAGGAATGTCCATTTCAGTCATGTAGTTTTATCATCATTAGGCTGGATCAGGTGTTTGATGTAATTACATTGTCCTGACAAAGCTATACTTGCACTTTCGCCATTATAAAACTACAAACTTCTCTGCCCACAGAGGCAGGGCTACTGTGGAAATAACAGTTGCCTAAAAATGTATGGTAATATAAGAACAGGTCATCTTTAAAACTGGAGCCTGAATATAACTGAAGGTTATATAATATTGTTTTCAGAATTGAGGTACTAGATATGAATATGTTATTTTCCAATTCCAGTGGAAATGTTTCATTTCACTATACAATTTTATTTGATAAGATTTTTTAATCATTATTACTTCACTGATTTTTGAAACTAATACCACTAACATCTCTGGATAAAGTCTGAGTCTACTGCAAGCAATCTTAACTTTATTCTTTTAATTCATACATTCAGTATTTTGCCCTTTGAAGTTTGATCAGGTTTCCTTTATTTCGCTAGCTAAGAAGGAAACATGTAGAAGGTAATATGCAGGTAGGAAGATTAGGGCAGAGGATGGGAGAGGACCTAACTGGACCTGCACATGCTACTTCAGATGATACTTTGCAAAAGCAGTGACTTGACTTTTGTTCCAACGAGATTCTTGTAAGAAATTGGATCAGTGTTGAAAACAGCAGCTGTATGTATCCTATAACCAGGAGATAAAATTCAGTCCTGGTTTATAAAGTCCTTTGAGGTTTTCAGTGGTGGAAAATTCTATGTAGCTATAAAATCCATTCTGTAACTATGAAATAAATTCTGGTACCTTTCTAGAATTGAATAATATATTTCAGAGTGTTGCCAGGAAGTGTTTGGGGTTTTTTTGCTTTCTGATTTTATTATATGATAGCATAACCTTTTAGATTATTCAACACTTGAATACTAAACCCAGCCTTTCCTGAATGCTTTTTGCATGTTTTCAGAGAACAATAATTTTTGCTAACACCTTGTGCTCAGATTTCTGTGCAACAAAGTATGTAAGCAACTAACATTAAGTGTATGAAAATCCCCCTTGAAGTCAGACACTTATGTATTTTTCTGGATCAAAGTCTAGAAGCTACAATGTCTGTAATTGTGCAATCACATCAGACTCAGCAGAGAGCGTTTCTGTGGAGTTTACCTTGTTCTTCATCTTTCAAAATCAGCTGAAACAACAGGATTTAGGTCAGAGCTGTGCACCGGTCATTGCTGGGTAAGGAGAACAATCTGACTGTGTTTCTAGTGTAGAAGGGGAAAAATTCAGTCCAGTTATGAGTTTATTACCCAAGAAGGGTATTTTTCCAGCCTTCGTAATTCCTGAAGCAGTATAAAGGACACTACAATGATTTCAAACATTGAGGAGGCATTAACAAAAGAGTGGTCTCCTGGGTTATAGAACAAAGAGAAACAAATTTCAAATCTCAGACCTAGCTCCATTCACTAATGTTTTAATTCAGCTGTCATAGATATTTGATTAAAGAACTGCTATACAATTTCTCTTGCAAGTTCTATGGCCCTGATTGTGTAAAAGCATCCTGTGCCCTCGGAAAAACAACCTCTTCTTACATGCACAAAAGGGTGTCTCTTCACACGACAACTCCACAGCTTGCTTCCTTTTTCTTCAGGCAAGGTTTTTCATTTTCATTCCAGAATTTCATTTATTGTAAAATAACAATGGTCACTGTGCACACTGCACTGAGATTGCTGCATTCATGTCATGGCCTTATGCTCATCCCTGGGCATCCACCACTGCCCATTGCTGCAGCTCAGTTGGAGTGGTGGCACAAGGTGACAGACATCCTGACAGCCCCATGTCACACCACACCATAAGCAGGGGCAGCAGAGTGGGGCACCAAAGCAGGTAACAGTATTCACAAATATTCTGGACAACAACCTTTCCAAGAGAGGGAATGACTGCTGATGTGCCCTCCTAGAGTGATCCTTTATTAATTGCCTGCTGGAAGCAGCAATTTGGTGATACTTGCATTGTGTATTTGTCAGCCATATGTCAGTATGTCAATATTTTCTTCCAGAGGGTGGGCAGCCATGGATTTTCAGCAGAGATATCTAGCTGGTGCTGCATGTATATGCTCAGTTCTGTGTTCTGGGTGAGGTGTTTATTTGCAGTTGGTTCCTGGATGGGAAGTTCTGGCCTGCACTGGAAAATGGGTGCTTTTCATCATGCATATGATTTTCAGGAATAGGTAAATCAAGACCTTTCGTATGAAATTTTTATTCCTAATGTGATGTTTTAAATAAATTATTCCTGCATATTTAAATAATCTCATGATTAAGTTTGGATCTTCTTTGCCATTTGATGGATAAATGTAAAATTCTTTAGCTGTCTAATGTGATCTACTGTCTGCTAATACCCAGCTCTCTGAAACCCTTTGTAAATCATTATAGTTTGCATCATCTGTTTGGCGAACACATAGTGTCTGCTAACACCCAGTGTCTGCTTTCCAAAACTGTGTAGATGATAATCTGTTTTAATACCTGTACAAATCAATTAAATTTATTTTGTACACTGCTCACTAGCTGCCAAATTGGGTGGAGAATAGAAACACTTAGCAGGGGAAGCAGATTCAACATAAATGTGCATTAGATGAGCCTTGCAATCTGAGTGGGGGGGGATGTGAAATTTAGCATTTAATTTCCTCATCGACAAACAGATTAAAAAATGGCTTCCAGAAACAAAAATATAGGGTAGAATTGTGGAGCACTTACTCATGTTGCTGAGCAGATTCATTTTGGATTTATCCCATTGGAGGTTAATAATATCACCTCCAGGGTGGCTGAAAGGATGCAGAGTTTCTTGCAAGGCACTTTGATGCTTTGTCTGCTGCAGAACATAGGCAGCATACCTTCAGACCTCCTCATGGAGGAGTCAGACTTCTGACTCCTCTTTGCTGTTTCTGAGCACCATCGCTGCAGTGTCGTTCAGAATCCCGTAAATATCCAAACTGACTGGTGGCAAAACTGATGGGTGTGCTGCTGAAGTACCAGATGCATCCTACAAAAGGATTTGGGTTCAGTCTTCAAGTCTGTATATCCCAGCTTTCAAGGCTTCATTTTAAACTGTGTGAATTCTATCATTTGCAAAATGAAGCTTTCTTTAAATTAAAATTATCTACCTCCACTTCCCCCTCACACCTAGCCTCCTGTAGATAAATTGTAGTTGCACTGGGAAAATTTAAAGTTGACTGTGACCATAATGGTTTTTACTCACTACTAAAATCCATATTTAAGCACTATCACAGATGGATTCAAGAATAAATTGCTAAACATGTTTCAGAATACGGGGGTCGGAGGATGGAAATCAGTGCCAAGAAAACTGTTGTAAAGCAAAGTGTCTATCAAGTGAGTGCTGCCAAAATTTTGCAGCATAAAAAACTACAGAAAAATCATTGTCAGAGGGAAAATGGATTGATTCATCCTAGTATTACAGTAGTATTCCTGATTGCAGGTAGTTGAGGACAGTTTTAATTTTAGAAAGAACAGTACAGCCTTTGTTCACTTGGTCTCTCACTTATGGAAAAAAATAATTTTCCTCCTCAGATACCTTCATAATCCTTGTTAAAATACTCCATGGTATAAAACTCCTTGGGTAGGGGAGAATACCAAGCAAAAATCAGTAAGCATTTCAAGATTTTTCCTCTCAAAAGGGAGCATTATATGCCCGTACCCTTCTAGTTCTTTTGGAGAAGAGTTTTCTGGATAATTCAGAAAGAGTGCAGGCAAGTTTTTTATTTAAAGGTAAATGTAACGGAACTCTTTCAACTGATTGAGAATTTTTATTACAGGCATGGTCTGATTTTCCACTAGTTTGTATCCTGCATGAATGTTTGCACCAATAAAAAGAAATTGTTAAGTGATATGCATTTTTACTGTGCCCTTGTTTAGCAGTAATGCTCATAATATGAAAGGTAGAGCAGCATTCAAGATGTACATTTACCAGGATAATTATTATCCTCAAATATTAATGTGATTTGAATATAAATGAGCAGAGGATTGCAGAAGCAATGTCATGTCTTCGTCTCCTGGTAAGGAACAAGAGTTCTAATGTTGCAGCTCATGGCTCAGAAGCCAGTGTCATATTGACCATGAAGCCCTCAAATGACAATGACCTCCATCACTGCTTGTGTGAGCTGGACTCGACCTGGTGACCTGGAGGCTGAAAGGCCATACATTTTCTTTTATTTTGTGTGCCATTCACTAATAGATACTCATTTAAATTCTATTCAAGCTCTTATATGCTACACACCACTGTAGCTGAATGCTTTCAATAGAATTTTTCTGAGAGGACAGAAGGTAACAAGACTCAGGTGTTATCGCCAGTTTTCCTTTCTCTTCCTGTACATGGACATGTTAGAGACTCTATATATATTTTTTTTCCTTTTTTCTTTTTTCTTTTTTCTAATGGAAGTGGATTAGGGAGATTGTCAAACACACAGAGCTGCTCAAATGATGTCCGCAGCATTGACTCTGCTTCCTGGAAAGCTCTCTGTCTTGCAAAAAAGACATTATTCCTTGTTACAGAGAGATCCTTCATGCCAAAGTAATTCAGTAGTCAAGTACATTGCTTGCCTTCACAAAATTTTTAAGCCATTTAATGGGAGCATGAATCTGAAGAGAATCTCTATAGGCAGTCAGTGTAGTGAGTGGTCAGACAATGTTTACAAAACAGTTCATGTCACTGATGGGAAAGAAGGGGGCTGCAAGTCACAGTTTCCATAGGCTGTCATTTTCTTGATGGATAGACTCGCACTACCATAATTTTTCATATGGGTAACTCACGTGACATGATCACGTAAACTCATGTACATAATCACGGGTATTTTTTACATGTCTTTTCTATTTCTCATGCTTGAGCCAAAGTTAGTGCACAGGTCTGTACATTCATCTGCACAGAATAGAACACATTGAACTCAGGTTGGAATTTAGCACTGTGAGCTTTGTCCTGTCTCCATCAATATAAGGTTAACAGACAAAAGGGTGCACTTTGGCCATTGCTGCATATTTAGAAAAAATGCATGGATTTTAGCTGTGGGATAAATTCAGAGAGGAATGAGAATAACTGTTAGGATCTTCTACTCAAATCATATTTAAGGGGTTTAATGCTAGTTAAAGGTCTGTGGTATACTGACCCCATTTTCATGTAATTATTCAGAGTGCAGAGACTTTGAGAAAGACATGGGGCATGTTCGTATACAGTGTTTTAAGGCATATGATGTGCAGGTGGAAATATTATGGGGACAATGAGGCAAAAGCTGCAACTGTGACCCCACTGATTTATGGCTCTCAATACAAGAGCTGGACAAGAAAACTGCACTATGAGTCATCCTGACTGCATTTGAGGGCATGATGTGCTGAACTGACTACTAATGGCATGTTTTAATTCTGAGAATTTTGAGTCTGGGTAGTGATGGAAATAATCCAAATAGGGACAGGAGAAAACTGGAGGTGAGTGGTGCACTGCAACGTGGCTGTCCATGTCATTGACACCACATGTCATGTGATCCTGTGCTCCTGGTGGGGGAGAACAACCCTGGTGCCACCTGACAGCATGGATGGTTTAACTGGTTGGCAGTAGGTGCCCAGCACTGCCATATTATCAGCAATTCCCACAAGAATGAATTTTCATATTTACAGAATATATTGCTTTTATCTTCCAGACCAGACTGCTTTCACTCCTTTTCATTAGAAAGGCAACTTAAAAAACAACAACAACAACAACAAAAAAACCAACAAAACGGAAAGTGAAAATTAAATAATTTTAAAAGACATTTCTGGTCAGCGAAGAGGAGGAAACCATCTTGCTCTGGTACTATTCTGCATCTGCACTGAAACACAAGACAGCAGCTGCCTTGGAGCTGCCTCCACAGCAAGGAAAGACATTCATCTACATTTAAAGATTCAGTGCACAGAAAGCAGAATGACGACATCTCCTTTCATTTCCATGCCCAGCAACATGCACTCCAACACACAGCTATGCTTCTTCTACAGTATCCCTTTATTTTCCTTTATCTCTGCTTTTCTACCCCTTCCTTCCTCAAGCCCTTCTTTGAGCTTTATATTTTCTGGAGTTTAATTTGGAACTTATGTTCTTCAGTGAACAAATCCTTCTCCCTTTTTCTCTCATCAGAGCCTTCATTGCTTTACATCCGCTGGGAAGTGCTGATCCAGTTATCTCCCAAATTATATTTCAAGAGTCTGCAAGCCTGTCTTCACAGATAAACTGGAGAGCACCCCAACCAGTATAAATACAGGACATAGCCTTTTCTTTTCATAGCAGTAGATGATGATTACCCAGTTTTGCTATAACATCAGTTGCTACCAGAGGGAACAGTATGCCCTACCATTCCCAATATTCAGTCATTACATGGTGATTGTTATTGTCTGTTATTTTATATTAAAGTAGCAATTAGCCCACTCAGAACTTGATATCTCCTGTTCAGAGAAGATTGTTTCACTCCCAGACTTCTCATGAACTAAATATAAGACAAGAGAAAATAGATATATCCAGCAAGTAGCTCAGATATCGTAGGAAATGGTTATTGATGCAATGAGTCACAGCAATGCCTTGTTATCATTTCTGCAGGCTCCTTTTTGGCTACAGATGGCAGAAACCTCTCTTGTTGGATTTTGTTTTGTTTGGAGAGTAACGAGCTCTCCCTTGGTCAGATCTATACTTTCCTTATACCTCTGCATCTGATTCAAGATCAGTGAATGTAGCAATGCATCCGTTCCTGAAGGGAGATACATTGCAGCAAATGCAGTGTCTTCAGCAAAATGTTGACTAATTTCCTCTCACTAGAAGTATTAGAGTAAATATAAAGCAGCCATGTCCCTGGACAGTGGTGTGCTCCGCTCAAGCAACACTTCTTCAACAGTTTCTGATATCTCAATTTCACTGTCATCATGAGTTTTGTAGACTGGGACAACACTGCTAGCACCCTAGTAGTCCTGCGAATGTACTTAGGGATAAGCTGCCAAAGAACATCTTCCTGCATTAATGTAATGGTGTGTACATTTGCTCTACTTGATCTCACATAATCCATCAAAATCTTCATGAATAGAAAAGGTTGAATCAGCCTTACTGATAGAAATTACATTCCCACTGTTATCTCCCTGACAAATCAACCACTTCACTGCTGAGGGGTCCATATTCCTTTGATTTACAAGGTGCTTGGTAAAATTGCACTTCCTGGGAAAGTAAAGGTTTAAAACCATTGGTCAGAGAAGGCATCCAGTCAGAGGCTCTGCTTGGTGTTTGCTTTTGGTTTGCTGTGATTTCACTTCCTGCTTTATTAGAAGAGAGTGACAGAAGAGAAAAAAAAACAAGGAACAGTTAAAAGGATGTGAATCTCATCTTCCTTTAAGCACGCCTTACTAGGAAGGAGATTTTTTAGTTGTTTATAATTTTCAGTTTTTAAAAGGAAGATGTTAAACTTTAGAGTACATTCAGTGTCAGGCACTGAAGTGACTGTTTCTCAGCATCAGACAGATAAACTCAGGAACAAGGTTGTGGAAGCAGGCTGTGGGATATCTGTAACCAAGCCTTGTAAGGACTGCTCAAACATCTGCCACAGTGGGGTTAACTTCAGCAGCCTGGCTTTGGATCCAGGGGCTGGACCTCTCCTTGTCCCTTCTGTGGTTACAATTGGGATAATTCAATTAATATTGTTCCCCTGAATTCCCATGGCTACTTCTGCATTCCTCATTCCATCCCTAACCTTAGAATGCCTGCTGTAATTAACTGTGTGCCACTGACATATTTTATGAAATAGAAAAGGAAGTCTTGGTAGTGAGAAAAGTGGTTCCTGCCAACACTGAATTTTTATCAAAATTTAATGAAAGCTATCCTGTAAATAAATCCCCAATTGCAGGTGCTGTGAGTGATGATTTTTCAGTGTGGGATGAGAAGGCTTCAGGAAGCCTCTTGGACAAGGTGAAGGTTTGTGCTTGGACACTGCCTGGCCCTTGGCATTCTCAGCAGCCCAGGGCTGGCACATTCCAGCTTAATACTTGGTTCCCCAGCTGGGAAGAGCTGTTTGAGAAGAAAATGGTACCAGAAGTCACATGCTCAGGACTGACATCCACACACACACCCGTAGAAAATATTTGAATCGTGCTACCTTAGACTCAGCCCAGAAGTCAGGGTAGGGTGAAGTGGCTTAAATACCTTTTCCTTCTCTTCAGTAAAGAAGCAATAGGAGAGCATATGCTTCAGGTGTGACATCCACTGTTTCCCACCTTTCTTATTGCTTCTTTACTGTCCCCATCCATTTCTTGGCTGGGTTTCATGTTTCACCTGGTCTTTGCTAGAAAACAGTTGAAGAAAAAGAGCAGGACTTCTGTGCCTTTTGGTGCATTTTAGCTAAATATTCATCACAACTGAACAAAAGCTGTCCTTTTGGGAGCTGAATGATCTAACATCCATTTTAATACTTTGCAGTTGTGTTTCTCAAAATAATTTTAAAACCACTTAGGATGGCTTCAATGGCAGCTTTTCAGAAAAAGAAAGCTATTTGAGTGTTTAGAGGAAGAGTTACATTTCCTGATCTAATATTTTTTCAGTCCTCATCACAAACTGTCATTTTTCTAACTCAGAAATCTAGAGTACTTTAACTATTTAAACAGTGTTTCATGTATTCCATGGACAGCTGGTATAATAGCACGAATAGAGAGCAAAATCAACAGAAATTGATCCAGGTCCTAGTTTTGTGACATATCTCTCATTCACACCTGATTGTAAGATGCCCAAAGTCCTAAGTAGCTCCTCTGGCACCATTTCAAAATAAATAAATGAGATTAGCTCTGTACCTTCTGTATTATTCTTATTTTACTAGTCTGATTTATTGAGAATAAAGTTTAAATTGCTTGGAGGAAATTACTCAGATTAAATTACTACTCAGGAAAACTTTGGGATAGCAACAGTCTCTTTGTTTGAAGTTTACACAGCGAAATGAAGTCCTGTACCATATCTAGGGGACTTTGAAGCCCAGAGCTATCCCTAGCAAATGTTAGTGTTGTGAATCTGCTCTCTACCACCTAGGTAAGATACTCCTTCCCTGGCTTTCTCACTCTTGTTTTTCTCTTGGCTTATCACAGATAAGCTTTGAGTACCCTGCTGTGTCATGACCTCGATGGTAGAAGATGTTTGAATGGAGGGCAGAAACCTCTGGGCAGTGGCCAGTGGTTGCCTTGTTACTTGTCTGCCTTCTCCTCACTGATTTCCAAAGAAGCCATCGCCTGCTGCCTAGCACCATCCTTTAGCTTTTACATCAGACCACTTAACAAAATGTCTTCCTGTGGGGAGAAGATTTACATGAGGAATTCTCTGGAGTGGGAATCAGGATAGCCCTTCAACCAGCCCCTCATGCCTGCATTTTGTGTTGCCACACTGGGCTGAGGACTTCAAAGCATGCTCAACTCTTTGCCTGTACTCCTTGCCCTGTCTTATTTTGGACCTTTCCCCTGAGAGACAGGTCCACTAGTGATGAGAAGATAATTCAGATAATTTGGTCTCTTGGGACCCCCACTAAGGGGAAGAAAAACAATTCTTCAACAGCTTTCCTGATCTGCATGGAAAATTCCAGCTCCTTTTTTGCTGACCCTAGTGGCTTGCCACATACGGCTGTAAAACTTTATGCTCTTAATCCAGAAAGGCAGCTGGAATTTTCAGCCATAGGCTGTCAAATGTCATATTCATAACACATTGGATTAAATGATAATAGCAGAATAATTCTTTTAATAAGATATTTAAGACATATTGAAATAGAAGCTTTTGTGAAACAAATGCATATGAATTTTACAGCACCAGAGCAAGAGAAGAGATTGTTATTGGCAATTCAGCAGATCTGTCCTAGTAGTGTTATGCACACACTCATGACCTCAGATTCCAGTGAAAACCACCAACCCATTCATCTGGAAACTGATGCTGAAAATCTGCCACTTTATGATGCCCTTACAGTGGGACATCGCTTACCTTTCTCTCTTTTGCATAGCAGGCCTAGTACATGCAAAAAGTAAAATTACTATGTGAATGTGAACTGAAAAGGAATGTTTAGATCACTAAGCCCAGCTACTTGTTACTGCATTTGACCATTTAATAGATGCTCAGCCACAAAGGAGCCACAAAAATCTTGCCAGCTCCCTGTGACAACCTGCAGGTCTATAGCAAAAGGTCCAAACACACTGTTATACATCACAGAGACAGCTGAGGGGATCAAGGTTCTTCACTTCTGATTTCAGTTCTGATTTCAGTTTTCATTAGCAGTTATCATGTTAGTTATTTGTCAGATGATCCTAACAATTCTACCACATTATCCTACAGATAAAGGTAGATAATTCGATCACCCCCAATCTGATTTTGGGAAAATTCCTTTGCCGCCCCAGATCTGTCAAGTGGCAGGTATAACCCTCTGGGTATACCTCAAGGGCACTCTAGATGTTTATATTTCAGTAGAATCACCAATGTGTCCTGTCCTGTTTCTGGTTGAGATCTATCTCTGATACTTCAGATGGGAGCCAAAAAACTCACAGCAGTGAAGTTGGTGGGAAGAAAGGAAATAAAAGGTCTTTATAAAGGCCAAGGAAAATGTGAGGCATGAGATTATGTAGCTGGGATGCAAATGAACACAATGAACAAATGCTTCCTTCTTTTGAAGACAAAGGACAAAAGGACTCATCACAAGTTTAACTTCTCCTTAGCCTACCACTCAGTCCCATTCAAAAACGTAAGACTCTATTTTGCAACTGATGAGGGTTTTTGCATCTCTTGGCTGGTCAGGAGTTCAACTTGCCTCTGCTCATCAGTTTGAAAATATGTTCCCATAACCTATGAATCTGCTTTGCATTTTATTTGTTGTACTCTTAAGCAGAAGAAATTCTTTCTTTCACTCATTATACAGGACAGACACTGTACAACTTTCATGCCTTTAGCAGAATTTTCTTTTTTCTTCATCAATTTTTTTTCGAAATGTTATGTTCCCAAGTGGGAGCGCATACCTGGCTGGTTTAATTGCATAAAAGAAGACTGTCACCTGTTTTATTTAGTGATCTGCTTCTGTAAAGGTAGACATATTCACACTGGAGGACGTTAGAGGCTGCTTAGCTGCTAAGAAGCTGCTTAGCAGCCTGTGCCCATAAGGATGATTGTTAAACACTGTCCAGCTGTTCCCATTCGCACACACAATGGACACAGTTGGATGTGATGTGCAGGAGCTTGTCTCTCCCCATCTTTGAATCAGAACAAGATGTTCACTGACCTTTCCACAAGTGACCTTCGGTCCTTAATCAGGAGGATATCTTCCCTGAAAACACATATAAGCTGAGAAATAGCCACATTCGCTGGCCATAAGCGTAATAATGATCATTCAAATGTTTCACTTTGATTGCAAGTAAGAACTATGCATATGTAGGTAGATAGAAATATTTCATGCTTTTGGGCCTCCCTAAAATAGTCCATAGAGTTAAAAAAAATAGGACTTTTAATAAGCTCTAGCCTGTTTTTATGGCGTCATGTCTTTAGAAATGCTGTAACAATCTAGAGGGGAATATCTTTTCATTATTTTTTCATAACGCTGTGCATAAGACAAAACCAAATTTGAGCAGTTTTTTCAGTTGCTGTTAATAAAGGATGCAAGAGCCCAGTGTCTATATAATGACTTACATCTGTTGAGAAGCTATTTTAGTCAGTCAGTGCATACACCACATTTACAGTCTCCAAATACCTGTGGTCTAGCCACTTATTTCAGTCTGCTGATTATTTAGCTAGAATAATCTACCCTTAGCTCCTCCTTCCGCCCCCTCCACCCCAACAAGAATCAAATGGAGAGCCATTTAAAGAAATCCAGACTGAGCTTCTGGGCACCTCTGTGACCCCAAGCCAGAGCTTCCCCATAGCTTTGCTCTGCAGGTTTGGGCAGGCTGTGGCGGGGGTGGCTGTCACAGCAGGTTCAGACCCACTGGGGCCAAGGGTTAGGGGAAGTGTCACCAGCAAAGTGATGGTTTTTGCTGGGTGGGGAGAGGTGGGTCCCCAGTGCTCAGCTGGGTGATCCCACACAGAGCCCAGCATGTAAAGTCTGGAGCTCACCCACCCAGCACGGGCGGGAAGAGAGGGAGCAATAGAGGGAGGTAACATATTTTTTATATATAGATTTGTTTCTTCACGGGCAACACAAAATGACTATTTCCTCCTTTTTTTTTTTTTTTTTCCCCATCCTGCTAAATTAGGGAAAATTTCATATTCTGATATGAATGCAGCCTGGCACTGGATGTTTGATTATTTAGTTATGATTTTTTTATTTTACAAAAAATTTTTTTTCATTTATTTTGATCATTACCTCTAAAATTGCTTCATGCTTTTAATATCTAAGTTAGTCTCATTCCTGAAATGGAGCATATCTTTCTAAAGAGCCCCACAGATTAATATATGTGCTTATTTCTGCCAATTATTATTTTTTCTGGGTTTTTAGAGAGGAGGTTCACTGTTGGCTTGGTGCAGGATTTCATAAGGCTTTTTTTGAACCAATTCTTTTAATGAGCATTGGAACTGGTCTAGAAAACCATGATAGAAGGTAAATCCCTTTTAAACAAAAAATATTACAGCTGAGTTATCTGTTGCCTCTGCTGGGGTTGGTAGGGTTGTTATGCTTTTGTATACGAATTGCTTTGGGATAATAATGTTTTCTACTTGCTTATACATTTTTCATCAGACAAATCAGGAAAAAGGCTGTATCATACAGATCTGTAACCGTAGCTGCTTTCCTGTCCTGTAGCTGCAAGGTAAAGATGAGATATGTTTTCATACTCGGAGAAAAAGGGTCAGAGTTAGAGGGGAAAAAGAGTATGAAAGTGCAAAGCCTTGGATATAAGTAGCTAGCCCCTAAGGCAGGTGCTAACAAGACCTTCTTGACAACCACAGAGTTTTGTGCATAGCAGAGGAAAAGTTACAGCTGAAAGAAAAGAAACAGGCAAGGAATAGCATTGTACTGTATCTGACTGGGATTATAGCAGCTGAATGAGTCATTGTTATAAAATATGGGCAGCGGAGCGTCCTTTCAAGTCTCTCAACACAGACTGAATGCGGTTTTGACCAAGATGACAAAATTCATTTTGATTGAATAGTTGTCCATATTTTTAAATGAAATGCATGTGGGGCCATTAGCTCAGCTCCCCGTCGAAGGCGGCTGCGCCGCAGCCCTGCCATATGTTTGGCAGTGTTTGAAGCACCTGGCATCCTCCAGAACAGACAGTCACATTTGAATGGGGATAAATATTGAACCGTCTCGCAGCTTTCTCTTCCAACTCCAGGGTAGGTATTTTTTACATTAAAAAAAAAATACATAGCACAATACAAAAGGTTAGGCAAAAATTTATGTACATAAAGCGTTTTATAAAACCAGAAAGGAAGAGTAGGACAGGACTGGCAGGGATCCTGGACTCTCCTGTGTCTGTGGAGAACAGGATGGGCAGGGACACAGATTTCTTTCTTTGTCTAAAGACTTCAGGGACTGGAGAGTGCAAAAAATACAAATAATAATTTGTTCTTTTATTATGGATTTATCACAGTATTATTAAAGCTAATATGCAGTTTCTCAGCCTGGAATAATCACTCCCACAAGTCCCATCCCTATCAAATTTTCTTCTCTTTAATACCATTAAGAAATTGATATGCTTAGCTGCATGCTGCGATCAGCCACGTCCTTTGGCTGAAAAATGAGCAAGTTATTTCGTCGTCAAATAAGGTTTAAATGTTTGGTGATCCATTAACCTGAATTTCAAAAAATACGAATATTGCATGTCCTTGTGCTTCTCCTGGGCCATTTTTGGGGCTTCTTTTTTTAAGTATTAGCACAGATTTATGGTATGTTTTGTGGTTTAAAGAGCTATTGATTACATGGGGCACAGTTAGAGCAGTCTCAATTAGATCTACCACCGAAAGGTGAACTCAGAGTGGAATAGGTGAAAACAAAGACTAGGATAATACTCAGAGAACAGAAACGCCATCATATGACAGAATTAAAAAGGACTTTGCCAGTTTTATGTTGCAAAGGAAAGTCTTGGAGGAGGCACCATTTATTTCTCTAAGCGTGTCTCCAGGAGCAAAAGGACGTTTCTTCTGAAGGGCACGAGGGCACACGGATATAAACCCTGTGAATACATTCACGTTGGACACAAAAACGTCTGGCAATGAAAGGAGCAAGAGTCTCAGCTGGACTTCTAGGAAGTTACTGGGACCTAAAACCACAGTTTGAAGATACTTTTTGATAACTGTATTAATGAAGTGTAATGATATCGTTGTCTACAATAGCAGGTAAATGACGAGAAAATAAATGCCTTCTTCAAACACTTTATCAAGTGTTCCTAATACCAAAAGCACCTTTCAAAATACATTGATGAGGAATACTGAGGGCTTCCCAACACACTTTCTGTCTGGTCATAGTGCAACATTTATTCTTTTCTTTTAAATACAGTGCAAAGGTGGAAATGAGCGGAGTGTTTATGTTGTTTCACTCCTTCTGAGAATCATTTTCAGATCCCACTTGAATCATTTTTCTGCCTACAGCTGCTTCCACAAACATCTCAGTGGGTGGACTCTGTCTAAGAAATCCTTGTGCTTCTGCCAGGATTTCTTTTCTGTTCCAGCTCCCCACCTTTTAAAGAAATTATGAGTAGTACATGGCAATAATGATTCAGAAAGGATGCTGTCCTTGGGACATAGTAGTTTCTGACAGTGTTTTATTAGCTAATGTGGATGCCAGCTCTGTAAGAGGAACATTGCTGTTTATTTTTCTAGATAGCTATTATGACTGTTCTGATTTTTTTGTTTATAACATTAATCTTTGGTGATCCATATCCTACAGAGTGTTGAAATACAAATGAGTAAAAAACACAGCCATTTTTTGTGTTGTACTTTTTTAAATCTAAAAATAGGCAAAGTGTTATAATTCAAACAAAAATCTGCTAAAATGAAGGAGTTGCACATCATCCACATGAACCATTTTTGGTCCAGCTGAGCACTGATGACCATTACCATGGAAAGGTGTGCATTGCCCACCTTGCTCACTGTGCCCCTCATGGACGAGCCTGCAGGAATGCTGAAAAAGCAGGATCAGAATAGTGTAGGGATAACTGCACCATGTACTAGCACCAAGCACTACTAGAACTCCGTAAAAATAAAAATAAAACAAGGGTATGGTGATGTGATAAAAATACAACTCTGCATATCAATGTTTCATTCATAAAAGGAGATTCAACCTCTGTGGAATTATAGTGTTGCACTAACAAAAGCCAAGCAAGGTCATTATCTGCATTTCCAAGTATTTGAAAAATAAAATGGAATAGCCTTTTCATCTATATATGTTATTTTGTTTGTTCTTTAGAAACTGTAATAACAGTAGCCTCAGACTGTTATTTTCTTGTCCTTATGGTACCAAAGAAGAAATATACCCTTTGAAAACACACCAAAATAAAAACAGCATGAAGGAGGAATTCCTGAGGCTGGTAGCCTGTAAAAAGAGCTACCATCTGTGTTCAGGTGCCAGGAGCAAAAACACATGCCATACTGTCCTATCATCTCTGCTTAGGCTCCAAGCCTTAGCTGTACCAGCTCTGAGTTTTTTGCACAATCCATATTTCACATGGATAAGTCAATAATCTCACCATATGGTATCATATGTATTTATCAGATCACATTGTCTACTCCTTAGCTGCTATATAAGGCATCACAATAACAGTACTGTTTCTCGGTACAATAAATTACTAATACATTTAACTGAACATTTTCTCCATCATTTTTTCAAATCAGTATCTTTAAGGGAATTCAGGGGAGGTTTAAAAAAATGTGTACATTTTGTTAATAGCTTATGGGTTTCTCTGCTTAGATTCCTTTAAAAGACTAGGCAGAGAAGAACTTCATTGTTTTGATTCAAGGTTTTTTTGCTTTACAAAGCAAAATGCTGATAAAAGCTGTGGACTTCTTTAGTAATTGTATGTAAGGTCTCAGATACCATCACTAGCTTGAATATTTTTGATTCCTACTTCCTGGGTTGGTTTGTAGGATATGAGCTGCTTCTCCCTGGCCACGGCACTGCTTTAGATTTGTTCTGCTATAGTTAAATTGCTACCTGGGCATGTTTGTATTGTTGCATGGGCACGGTGACCTTTGGTGGTAAATCATTTTGACTGGGCCAGATTGGGTTGAATGGCAAGGAACAAACAAATGCATCTTTGTTTTCAATTTAAGAGACACAGCAATTTAGATAATTTAAAGTTTGGTTGCAGGAAAGCAAACTGTGTGTTTATATTTCATTACCCCAACTTTGGTATATCTAGATTGTGAAATTTGTTTATAATATATAAAAAGAGACATATTTATTTACATGCATTTGTATGTGTGTGTTTATTTATGTGTACAGCAAAACTCATGCACAAATAGATGTGCATTACATACATGGTAATAATATAGCTCTATCATTAGGGAAACATGGGATATCTATTCTAAGTCAGTCATGTAGGTCCCTCTGAGGTCTTTGGAGAGACACAGCCAGTTCCAGAGAGTGATCTATACTCATCAATTCAAAATGAGAGGTTGCCTGCTGAGAAATCCTATGTGACTAATTCAGAGCAAACACATAACATTCAGAATGCTAAAGTTAGGGACAGGAAACCCAAACCAACTGTGTTCCCAAAAGAACACTCTTTTGTGGAGCTGACTGATCATGCACCACTTCTGGTTCCTACTCTTGTTTTTTGTGGTGGTGATAATAGTGATGTGGATACCACCAAGTTAGAAAATATGTTTTCCACTTTAAATTAGAAAGTTTTGTGGTTTTTTTGAATGGTTATGGTAGTTATTAAAGAGGAAATTGTTCATGTTGCCAATTCATCTTTTTTTTTGTTTGTTTGTTTAATTTTCTCCTTAAAAATGTCTTTGAAGCATATAAGGGTATAAATGTGACTTGATCACTGAAATCACTGGGTGGACTTTAAAATCATGAGGGCAGAAGGAAAAGGGAGGAGAAGAATTAATGAGATCTACAGTAAAGAGAATTATTAATCTGCTGAAATATGTGCCTCTGTTACTATTGGTTCTGTGAAAAACTGATTTCACATGTTATAATGTGCCTTCTAAAACTGAAAAAAAAGGAATGGGTGTGGAAACCTAAATTTTTACAGCATATGAACACTTCAATCTCTTAAGAAGGTATGTGTAGAATAAAATGTAAATTAGATCTGGAAAAAAAATGCAAACCCATAAGAGAATCAAAATTAAAACCCAAAAATTATGTGTCCTGGTTTAATGATAAGATTTGGCAATAACACCTCTGGGAGCTTCTGAAAGGAAAGCTCAGATTCTTGGCTTAATGTGTAGCACAGAGATTGCCTTGAATATAAATTTTTTCTCTGCCTTTCCAGTACCTTTTGAGAGCCAAATTCCAGCACTGTCTGAGAGAATGTTAGTATATCTCCACAGTGATTGTTTAAATCAATACTTCATGCTATAAGCAAGGAAAAGAATTCTGATGAAGGTCTTTGCTTAACTAAAACAAGTGGAGAACATGCTCTGTCTAATGCAGGCTTGCTCCTGAGCTACTGTAAAATAGCATGCAGTGCTTTGCAAAATTTGAAAGATGCGGTAAGTGCACTGAAAGAAGTGATAACTGCACTTCTGGAGATAGTAATAATCTGGTAAAAAAAATCATTAACTAAGTTAGGACCATTTTGCTGTTATCTTGGATGAGAGGGTTTAGGGCTATGGTAATTTGCAACGCTAATCTAGTTCAGTGATCCGAAGGCTGTGACCTTTGACAACCCTCCTGGTGATGGGAAGAATAGAGCATCTGGATGCCAGAAAGATAAGAAGGTTGGGGAGGCAGCTGGGTCTGCAAGAAAAAGCAACCAAACTCCATTCTGTGAGGTTAGTAAATATGTCTTTTGCTTAGGTAGATGATGGATCATTTGGAAGCATTAGCACCTAATTTTTGAAAGTTGCTCTTGAATTAATATGCTTCAGTTTCACAGAGGCCAAACTACGAAACTGTGCCAATTTTCATAGCTTCAAAGTGATATTGCTTTCTAAATTAGATAAACAGAGCTTCCAAAAATTATGTCAACTATGTGTCAAGTTGGCATTAAAAAAAGAGAAACACCCTATATCAGTGTCATTGAAATAAACAAGTTAACAGCTAGTCATAAAGGACATGAAGGGAGTAATTTAGGAGAATATGAGTTCCTGACTCCGGAATTCCAGTTCTCTGACCCAAACAACAGCACTCCCACACACTGGGGAATGTGAGTATGAAATAGCATGGGAGTGCCAAAGCTGGAAAGCTGTATCAAAAAAGGCCAAAGACACAGGAAACTGCAGATTTGGATCTGAATTTAAAATTAACCACTCTGGCCTCTGCCTAAAATTAAGTCAAACTCCCCTGAGTTTTGTGTAGAGCTCAGCATCATATGGCAGGGATGTCATGGAGAAGAGGCAAAAATAAAATGTCAATAGACACCCAGGATGGCAAGAGGGGTAGTGCTAGAGTTGAAAGATGCTGCTGAAGACAGGGATTGTTTTCAAGGCAAATGGATGCAGAGAAGGACTTGGAGAATTGAGAGGGGATGAATAAAGTGGAAAGAACTTATGTTTCATGATGGTTCTCATATGCCATCAAAACATTGCTCAGCTCAAGTGATTAAGGCGGGTTTGGCACAGAATTGCTCTAAAATGAAAATATGGAAAATGAATGCTGCTTTTAATTTTGCAGAAATGAATCCCAGAGATTATTCGGATATCAGTGTCATTTTTTAACCAAGCTGCTCTATTTTGAAAGCACAGACACCTCTCAGTCTCCCCAGGGAGATAAGTGTCCTCTTTAGTCTGGTTCCAATCTCAGGAAAAAAACAGAGAGAGAGATAAACTACAAGTCGCTTGTATGAACAACCTCATGTCCAAACCTCTAGAGCTTTATCCATCACTGGTGATATACAGTCTTAAAACAAAACACTCCATGGGGTGTAGAAACAATTATTAGCATTTATCACTGCTTTGGTATACTGACCTCACTGAGCTAATAATACAAAAAATAATAATGATGATGATGAGAAACTTCAAAAGATTTATAGAGGCCAAAAACTTGTTTCTTTTTACTAAGGTCTTCAATGTATCTCTGCCATTTTTGGAAGCCATCATTTTTGTGAAAATTCTTTTTCAAAGTTTTTTTTTTTACTTTGTTAATGGTCTTTGGATTACTACAGCTAATGAGACAGAAAAAAATCTTTATTTTGTATTACAATTAAGGATTATTTGAGGAACACTTGAAAAAGAAGCGAGCCTTCCCCTTGTTATTACAAAGTATGTCCATCATGGTTTCAGGAAAGATGCATCTTGCTGTATAAAAACCAATCAGATGAAGTGCTCTGGCTGCAGCTGTGATTGTAATGGGGAGTGACACACCCTCCAAAGTCAGAAAAAAAATTAAAGAAAAGACTATCCTGAATTCTTTTAAAGGTCAAATGTGGATTCAGGTTTGCAATTAAAAGCCAAACGCAGGAGGACATCACCATGGAGTCTGGAAATTTTCCATTTGGGATCTCTATTTTACAGCAGATTCATCTCTCTGTAATGCAACTACAAGCAAACTTTGACATGAATACCAAAGAGAGAGGAAAGATCCAGATCCATATCTGAAGTTTACGTTTGCCTCATTTCTGGTCTCCTGACAGAGGGACAACCATAATAAGTGCAGTTCATAGAGGATCTGGAGCCAGTGCTATGCCTTCTTCCTCTTTTTTCCCTTTCCCTCTTATTTTCTTTCAATCCAAGCCTGGCTGAAAGATACGACTCCTGCTGTGAAAACAGCATATGTCATCAGATTTCTTAACAAATTTTCTTCCATGACTTATGGTCATAGAGAGGAGTTTGAAGACTTTCCGAAATACATCCTCCTTAGTCCTTCCTTCAATCCTTTTGGAAGGCTTGGGATGGAAAAACTAGACCCTTGAGAAAAAAATAAGAAAAATTACAGGAAATTGTTTCTTTCAGAATAAAAATAGAGAAAAGGATGGAATAATGTCTAAAAAGATGTTATTACTGATTTATTTTATTGCTACATTTACTGTTTCATTTCAGTGGTTTAAACCACATTCAACAATGAACAGTATTCCCAGTGAAATGGTTAGGTATTTCCAGTGCATTTATTCTCTAACTAAACTTTCCAATGTTATGGCAACTATAATTCCAATATTTTTTGAGCCAAATTTATTGTTAGCATATAATACTTCACTGCATGTGTTACATTACCATGAATGCATGTATGGGGATGTCTTGGACGTTTTCAAGCTTTTCTTTTAGAAATATGGGAGTTTTGTATTAGAGCTCAAAATACCTGAACTGTTTCAGACCTGTATGGTTAACATTTCCTTTAGTTTACAAGACAATATGGCAGTGCTCTCCAGTTTTGTTTTTCCCCTGGTCTATGTCATAGAGTAACTGTCAGGGAAAATTACTTTTTCTTTTATGGGTAGAAAACCTCCCTTTAAAGCACTGTCTTCTACATAATTTTTTTTAAAGTATATTTTTGTATTTTCTACACATATGTAGGACCTATTGGTGTATTCCTCATCGTTAAGGCAAAAAAATTACCACTACATGTATTTCAATCACTCCTCAAATTTTATATTTTCAAAAAGAGAAGGAAGAAAACTTGTTTGGTGGGTTTTTTTTCACGAGAATTTTATATCACTAGCACATGTAAGAACTCCAGATCTCCTTCAGGGCCACAGTAGTTCATTTAGAAAGTTACCTGTTCATCTTTCAGGAGTCTTACAGTTATCTTTAAATACCATGTTACAACCAATTTCTTTCTCCACTACTAAAATGCTATAAAATCTGTGAAAAAACTCTTAACTCTACACCAGAACTTCAGTCAAGACCAAATATATTATATGTAATCTAGTAAGAACATTCTAATGATTCAAAGAGGAAGAACTGTATTTTTTAATGTTACAAAATGAGAAACTCAAGTAAAGGACTGGAAGAAACATCACATAGAGGACTTAAAATACATTGACAGAACGGCTGGGCCTTGGGGCAATGGAGTTGCTGTTGAGCAGAAGCAAGACAATGAACAGATTTTCAAACTATTTCAAACTTACACCAAAGCAGGTTGTCTTCACAGAAGAAGTCTTCACTGGCAAATGCAGTCTACACAATTGAGGTATGACCTCAACTGAGGCTGTTGTTTGGATTTTACAAAAATCCTTTATTACTTTTCAATTAGTACATTATGGTGGGACAGAAAGAAAAAGGCACTACTGCAGGGGAAGAGCACATTCAGGACTGCACTACTTATTCTGTGGAATAGTATTTTTCTCCTCACCAAAAAAAAAAAAAAAATCTAGATCTTCATTCTGCTACATAAAGGTCAAGCAGTTTTGCCAAAGATTCTCAGGCATCAGAATTACCCCAAATGTATGCAGCAGGGCTGCTGCCTGTCAGTAAAATATTTGATGTGAAAGATTTATCTGTGTTTTTCAGTTTTTTATCCTGAACTAACAGTGCTATATTATGGATCAGGCAACTAATACCAGACATTTGTGTTATGTCATACAACATCCACTTGACAGCTCACAATTTCCCACTTAGTCAAGTTCCTTTGTCACATAAGTGGTGTTTGGGAAGAAAATGCTTTGCCAGTTTCAAAATCCCCTATCTAAACAAGCTTATACAGTGGTAGGGTTTAAAAGTATGTGTCCTATTCACATGCCATTCATTCTTTTCAGGTTTATTCCTAAGAGAGATCCTGCATTACACATACACACAGCTTGAGCTGTATAACCTTTTCCAAGACCAGCTTCTGCAGCCCTGTCTGGATGTTTTCTATGTAGGTACCATGTCCTCTGATTCACAAGCAATTGGCAGCCTTTCATGCCAACATTCACAATTCCAATTAAACTCTCAGTTGTTTGGCACAATATACATTTCTCATTTAGATTATTCTCATCAAATTCTGCAGATGGAAGCCGCAGGGTATTTGCACATATTCTCAGGATATTTTTATTGTTACTGTAAGGTTTCTCCTCATCATTCTTCAGTCCCTTATACACTTTGCATAGTGGTAAAGTGACAGTTGCTGAGCTGGGTTTTTAAAATGCATGTCTATCTGTCAGGTCCAATGTGTGTCACAGTGGCATGCATTAACTTATCATGCTTGAAAGTACAAAAAGATTATGCTGCAGTGAAATGTTAACAAGGTCATATCATATACACACTAGCTCATTGCACTTTTCTTCCTTTCATTGCTCCTGTTAGGCATTATTCCATGTCATGCATAAATAATGCTGCTCTAGAGAGAAAGTCAGTGTACTTTGCTGCCATACCATTGAGCCAGTCTGAACTTCCGGACTGAATGTCAGAACATGGCACTTGCTAAATTATTGGTACCTAGCCATCAGAGACAAGTATAGTGGATGGATACAGGTATTCATGAATAGATTACTTTCTGCTTTGCATCACCTCAGCAGCAGCCATATTGAGGTAATTTTCATAAAAATGAGGGTAAATCACTGTCTGGCACCACACATCTGATTTTATGGGACTTTTGTGCAGTCTGTCAGACTGTACTGGGCAAACCATGTGGAAGGTCAGAAAAGCAGAACAAGTGAGCAATTTGTGCACCAAGGAAATATTTCACAAGCAGAAAGTTCCAGCTACTCTAACAGAGAGCCAGAGATAAATATTTTTCCCTCAATACAATTCTGCAGTGCTGTGGTGAACGTGCCAGTACATCTGCTGAAAGACCTCAGCTCCTCCCTACTCCTCTGCTCCCAAAGATCACCGACAGCAGGCTTGGACCTCTACAGAGTCCCAGCTCCAGGTTTTCCAACTGATACCATTTGCTTTCTCTGAAATCTGTCTGTGTGGGCTATCTAGGCCTGCTGCCTGCTTCCCACCCCTTTTTATTCCCTCCAGATGGAAAACTGTGAATTTTAGGCTAGACACTCCTAGCAGGTGTTTGGTAAGAGATTCGCTTCAGTCTTTGACCCGCAAATAAATTACCACCCACATGCAAATTTCAGATTTAATTGTAAGTAAATCTAATATGATCCATGGGCTTTTGCTTTAACGTCTGTCACAGTCTTTTTTTACTGGTGTATTTTTTTGCATCTAGGTATATTTATCAGGAAATCTTATTTTGTCCAGGCCTAGGTCAAGTCAAAGTAAAGTTATCTATAGCAAATACTTTATTCCCATGGGTAGGAAACAGCAACAATGGTCAATTACAAATGGAGCCATAGAGGTCAGCAGAGGGAAAAGGGGAATAGGGAAATTTTGTTGTTAGTAGAAAACAAAAACACCTGCTGTATTATTATGACTAATACCACAAATACTGCTTGGTTTATTTCAGCTTTAATGGATTTTTTTGCACAAGTAGACAGTCATTTTAGTTTACTTGATAATTATGAGAAAGGAAATCTAATGCAAAATGAGGCTCAAACCAAGATTAATCTGATTAAAGTACAGTTGCAGGTAATGCTGGCTCCCCACTACAAGCACATCTGTGTCCAGTCCTAGAGCCCCCAAACTTTCTGTTATCACTATCCAGAAATGTTTGGTATTATAATGGCAAAGAAAAATTTAATGTTGGCTTCGTGAAATACAGATGAGTCACTTTGGCGATGTAACTCTTACAGTGTCTGGTGGCCTTTGTAAAAAACTTTGACTCTATGCTTGTAACACTGTGAGGCTTTAATAAATCTACAAGGTGATTAACACAGGCATGAATAGATATGTAGAGAGTGATCTATCGTTGTTCTCTGTTAGGCTGCTAACAATAACTGATATTTATAGTTCTCAATTTGAAGAAGAAAAATCTCTGAGTCCAGAAAGATGAAAATTCCTGGAATAGAAGACTGTGAAATAGGTAGCAACTCCTCTGGGTGTGGCATCCGTCTGTGGGATTCCATTTCTTCCCTGAGACCATGAGGTAAAGCCATTTTAAACTCAGGACTTCTATTTCACTGTAAATCCCAAACACCAAATGATCCTCTCTGGGGTAAACCAGAGAGTGAGAAATGAAGCAGGTGTTTTAGAAATCAAAGACCCTCAGCTCAGGAGAAACTATCACCTCATGAGGGCTCAGAGGAGAAGCAGCCACACTTTTCCTACTTGCCATAGATATCCTCATTGATACAAAGCAGAGTTGCCCTGGGCTTGATCAGGAGATGCAGTTTTTGGGACTTTGTGTCTCACTAGCAGCGTTACAGTGGGACTGTGGTAGGAGTAGAACCCTGAAAGCCCAGGAGTATTTGGGATGAGGGATTTCTCATGCTGAAGCAGCCAAGCCACAGATTGAAGTTCGTCCTTCAGGCAAACCATGAGACAGTTTTGTATGTAGCCTGGCAGTTTTCTGAGGCACCTTGGACTTCATTTCACTGCAAATTCTTCTTAGATGACTTCTTTACATAAAACTCTTCAGCTTAGTTAGAGCTATCACTTTCAGATCAAAAATATTTCATCAAACTATCCTAGACCAGTTCTACCACTGAGTCTATTTGGATTGTGTTACTTTGAGGGAGTCTCAATAAAAGCAGACTATCTAATTTCACTTTAGTTTATAGTTTCTAGCATGTATGTTTGAAAAATGAAACTTCTGTCCCCAGTACACTCTCAGTTTCAACATTTGTTTCATTTTGGGAAGTAATTTTCAAAACTATGAACAAATTGGTTTAATTTGGTTTGCATTTAGGTCATCAAGATATCAGAAATGGACTTCAATTTTCCTGTGAAATTGTTCAGATTTTGACAAAATCTCCTCTGGAAAAGTACCAAAGGGTATTTTTTCTAGTTTCTAATGTAGTCTTTTTCTGCTACTCAGAGACTGTTAAAATTAATCCATACTTTCAAATCAGGAAATGTTATTCCTGCCATGAATTATTTATGAATAATTAAAGGCAATTACAAATTTTTGTCCTGTATCTTCTATTCATCCTTTTCACCTGAGTTCTTCAAATTTCCAGCTTAACTTCTTCCACAGAGCAGCCATGGTGGTCCTACTAGATATTTTGTTTGGATGGGCAAGAACACAGCTGGATCCTTCAAAAGAACTTAAACAAGAGGATGAGAGATATGAATCTGAATTTCCCAGGACTCTCTGCATTCTGCATAAGTGGCCTGTTTCAGGGTGTCCTCATGTAGAACTCCAAAATAATTTGGACTAACCAAAAATAATATTGGCACATGCAGACATGTACCATCACCAAAATAATTTGATCAGGAATGAAAATCTGCTGTATGCACCATTTTACACAGTTACTGTTGCCTCACAAAGTTTTGCCTTGTATGTGACTTGCTACTCCATGTCAGTTTTAACTGCAGGCCATTACTCCCTTGTTTTGTAAACTGTCATTTTACTTGATATATTTAACTAAAGGCTAATGATGCTTGCCATTTCTGAATTATAACTAATGCCTTTGGACTTGGACTTCCAGATAACCTCTGGAAATATATTAATTTCTGTAGTTCCTACAGTGAAGAGGAATATTAGCAAAAGGCAAAATTTCAGCTCTTTTACAAGGGGGAATTCAGCACATAGTCACATATACTTATGACTTCAAGAAAGCAACAAAACTGGGGAAGGTTTATTTTTTGTGGTGAAGGTGATGTTTGATTGCTGTTGAATACTTTTCATGTATTTTTAATAGTTAAAATTCAATATTCACTGAAGGATCAAAGCACAACAGGCCAAATGTTACTCTCAGATGTATATGTTTGGCTCATACTTTTTCTGGGATCATCTGAAATTTGAGGCACAGCCTTTTGCACTGGGCACTTTGTAACCTGGTGGAAATGAGGAGCTGCTGCTCCACTCAGCAGCAATATCCCCCTGGGTGCTCTCTCAGTGCACAGCCTTGTACCAGTGGTACCATGGGGTTCACATGCAGCTCCCAAAGAGGCAGGAAGCAGGCAGGAGAAAGCAGCAGATCTTTCTGGTGTATTGAGTTTCTTAGAACTGCCTCAGGTTCACAGTCCCTCACTCTAGCTCTCACAGCTTCTGCCAAAGCAGCTCCCCCTCATTTTTGTACCTTCCACACCCTCACTTCCCATATTTTAATCTGACAACTTCATCTATTGTAATTAAGTCCCACGGTGCAGTCCTGGTGGTGCCAGGCACTGGGGTGTCTAACCTCCCCAGGCTCTGTCCTGGGCACTGAATGAGTCCCCCTGGTCCTGCCAGGCAGTGCAGGGGACCTGTGCCATGACAGCTGCCCACCGGCCCAGTTCCCATACCCAACACATCCATCTGGCAGGGGCTGCAGGGATTTCTGTTTGGGCTAAACACCACTTTTCCTACCATGCCAGTTAGTGCACAAGGTCCTGCATTTTCTGTGTGAGCTGGTCCGACACGACTGCGCCTTGTAAATCCTTCTGGATTGTTGCTGTATTAGACCAATGATGCCCAGTTGTTAAAGACAGCAAAACCTGACTTTGAAATCTATCAACTGGGACATTCATCTGGGACGAAAAAGACAGGAACTTCACTTCTCCATCTCCCAATGCATGTTTAAATGCATTTTAACTCTGTCACAAGCGTTGTTGGAACACCGCTGACTCCAGAGTTTCTTCTCTACTGTAAGCATGGGAATATAAAGTCATTGTGAGAGTCACTTCCTTTCTAATCAAAATCATTTTTAATTTATCCATGCATGGTCAAGCAGCAAGAGCAATTTCCCACACATTTATGCCAGACTAACATGGTGGCCATGTTTTTGTGCAGATCTCGGTTCACATCCCCCGGAGCAGAAAAGGAAATTGAACATGATTTCTCACATTCTAGGTCAGTGTACTAAATCTGTGGCTGTGAACTGAAAGCTGGAATCCTCATCATGTTTAAGGAAATAATAAATTATATGCCTAGAAATTGGGAAGAGTAATGCTGAAAGTACATAGGTTTTGCCTCTCTGGTTTTTGGACCATGGTTTTCTCCTTGTTGAGCTGTCTTGCATTAAGTGCATTGTGAGATACCTGTCAGCATCCCCACGTCAGTGGGACAGCAAATGCACTCTGCTCAGGGCTGCAAGTCCCAGTGCCAGGGAGGTGTTAACATTACAGTCAAAAATCTTGTAGCATCCAGGTCCTCTCTGGGCTGCTGTCATGAGCTGGGTTGGGTGACCAAGTAAAGAATCTCTTTTTCACTTTAGAATTTTGAGGTCACCTAAAACTGTGGGCTGAGATAGCCAAAGCTCCAGCTTGAAATGGGCAACCAGTGGAGGGTGGGTGCCTCTCTGCTACTGCTACTGCTGGAGCAGGAGATGAGCACCAGGGAAGAATATGTCCTGCAACAGTAGCCCTAAGGCCAGCCTTGCAGTCAACATTTGGGAGTGATATGGGAATAATGGAGTGTGGAAATAAAACTAGGCCAAATATTGAGCGAACATCTGGCATGGGTGCTTTCAAACCATCATCTGTGCTTCATTCTGCTTGCCAGCACACATCATTAACTTTTAATGTAAAGAACAAACAAATGTGTTTGTGAGCAGGGTGATTATCCTCCATACATTTTTTTCCATCTCTAAACATGTTAATTATGGTTTACCCTAAAATAATCATTAATGTTAACATTCTAAGCAAATATTTCTGTACCTTGGAGAATCTCATGAGAACAGTTTGATTCTTTTCCAAGCATTTGAAGGGCTTGTGTTTATTACACCTAAATATTTATATGCACCCTGCTGTGCTGTCACCATTCCCAAATGTTCCCAAGGTGTTATTCTATACCCCTCTCTTCCTCAGTTTCACAATAAGCCTACCACTCAGAATCTCTGTGAAAAGCAGATGGCTATTTTCATCTCCCAGATGAGGATACTATTTACTTTATTTGGAATAAAAACCATTGAGAAGGCAGGAGAACATGCAGAAAATTGCCATAATTCAGGAACTGACTCAAATCGGTTTGTTTCATCACTGATATTAGGAATGGATTTTTTAACCTCTGTCTTATACTGATCTCACCATCAGAACCATCAGTGTACAAACACACAGTTCCAGGATATAACACGTTTCAGCTATTATCAGTTGAAATCAGAAGAATTTGCACATTGGTTGTTCTGAAGTTAATTTTGCCTAGGAAATCACATACACAGTCCTGTTTTAAAAAGTGAACAAAATGTATACTCAAGTACCAAAGAAAGGAACAGAAATGAAAAAGTCAATTAAATTGAAGCTTTTGGTTTTGATACTGACTAGTTTTGGAAGCCTGCAATGAGAAAATGGTTTATAAGGAAACATAATTTTAGAAGATAAATTATGAAATATTAAACTAGAGTTCCTGTATTAAATGAAAGATTTTCTCCAATATAGAAAAGCATAGTGAGAAGATTATCATAGGTTTATACAAAAGTGAAAAAAGAAAAACGTTACTTTCTAGGTCTTCATGATCTCTGAATGAATCAAATTATGCTTATTAAATTTCTGCAGTACATAGCAATTTTTACAAATTCAAGGGTTAACAAAAAACTTTTCAAGTCAGGATAGGCCTCTAACATACTAAAGAAATTCTTATTGTACTTGTACTCCAACAAGCCATGAAATATTTAAACACAAAAAGCTATTTCCCCAGTTACATGGCAACATTGCAGCTTTAAATATTAAAAGCAATAGCACTGTAGCATTCTAAGCAAGTACAAGAGTTCATTGGCACCAGATACCTCTCATCTCTTGCTGGAGTGGTAGAAAAGATACTTTATTACAAAAACAAAGAGAGACTACTGAGGAAGGCACACTTCCCAGATTCCTTCCAATCAGAGTATGGAGAAAAGAAATATCTTTCTGATTTATCTATCTAGGTATTTATATAGCACCATTCTCTAGAGTATCTGGGTTTGTGGAGTGAGTGAGGCAAGAGGGACCAGTTGCTTGTTATGGGAATAAGGTACATAATCCCCTCTGAGTGTGTATAACCATAGTTAAAGTAAATAGCAGCAATGATAATTTTCCAAAACACAGTGAAAAGGCATATATATATATATATATATATACTGAAAGTTCTTTGTTATCAGGTCAAAAAGGGACAGAAAAATATGCAAAGAGCTGGGAGTAATATCTGGAGAGAAATTCATCCATGCAACTGTGATGGTAAGTCTTGTTTGTTAAGATAATCTCTTTATCCCCAGCCAGGTGGGGAAGATATTGTGGTAAATCAATTTGGAGGCCAAAAGCCAGAATTAAATATCCCAGGATATGCCTGCTACTGAGTTCAAGCAGAGAACCTTCAGAGACAAGCGCAGCAGCACAGCTGTTAATACAAGACTCTTGGCTTTCTATTTCATCTTAAAGTCTAACTCAAATACTAGTTTTATATTGCCTACTTGGGTTTTGTGCTCTGTGCAGCATCTTTCCCACTAATATATTTTTTGCATCAGTTTCAACCTTCTACCCACCACAGTTCTCATCTTTTCCTCTTCGATATCTCTCCTTCCCTCACTCCCCTTACACTAGCTTCTTCTAATTGCTTTCTCACACATTCTAATCTCTTCTAATTGTTTTCTTCTGTCTCCCCTCACAGCCAGCAGTATAAGAGATCCCTTATATAAACAGATGACAAAAATGAAGAAAAATGCCATAAAGCACATATCTGGCTGCAAAAGGCCTGTAGTAGGCCTGTAGTAGGCCTGCAGTTCTTCCCATCATGGTCGCTCCCTTGGTGCACTTGTTGCTGTATTGATGACTAAGCAACAGAAAGCCACTAGGTCCCTGCCCTTTGCTGTTAGCCCAGAAGGGCAGCATGGCCAAGGGAGGTGGTTTAACACCTCCTGTGTGCTGTCAGCACCTGGCTTTTGTGGTGTACACAACACTATAGCTGTGTCCCAGATGCTGGGACTGAGTGTGGGCTGGGCACCTGAGGAGCCATGCACACTGATGTCCTGCTTGCTAGGACAATCCCATGGCTTCATCAGCCATGAATGGTGGTTAACATGAGAAGGAAATAATATCATTTTAAAGGACAAATCCAGGAACTGTAGTAGTGACGTCTGGCATTCCCTCTGCTTACATCTTATTACTATGATTGATCCAAAAGAGAACAAAGTTGACCCTTTTATTAGGTACACTTGGACTGTCTCTGTGGGCAAGTCTGGGCAGAGGCAAGCTACTCTGCCTGTGGCCCAGGAAAAAACACTGGCTCCAGATTCATAAAGTTAAAGAATTCCAGCACTGAGCCCTCATTATACAAATGTATATTTGTGCAGTTTCTGGTCCAGAGCAAGTTCACCATTGCCCAGCTCTGCAGACAGAAGGAGGTTATGCACATCTGCCTGCCCCTGTGCATCCCTAAAGAAATTTGAATGCCTGACATGGGAAAAGAGGTACTGAGGGCATGGGAAGACCCTGCCATTCTTCCTTCATCCATGTGAAACCACAGGCACCCCCAGCACTGGCTCAGAGCTCTTTATTCTGCTGCTGATCCCCACGTGTCAAGTTACAACAGCTCCCAATACTGCTCTTCTGTAACAGGGACCAGGAATATCTTTTCATTAAAATACTGAAGATAAAGACTGCTATCTACTGTAAATGCAAAGCCTAAGCTGTGAAATCAGCAGAATTTCCAGTGCTTAAGAAAAAATTCATCAGAAACCAAACTTGACTTTTTCCTTCCAGCTTTGCCTGGAACAGTCTCATTTGTCAAGGAACGCTACATAATCACCTCACTGCAACTTCCAGATTTTCCTGGTACAAAAATAAAAGTATGGAATGCACCTATCTGTAATACTGCAAGATATGAGAGCACAGCCAGTTTGGGAATATTGTTAGCTAGGCCTCATTAATAAAACAAGGCTAATGATTTGTTCATATCCAGGACAGTAAGAGGACAATGTAGAGCAGTTACATTAATGGTAAGTAGATGCTTTGGGGGAAAAATGTGAGTGTTAATGGAAATTAGTTCTGTCTGCTTCAGTGTTTTGTATAAGACAGCGTGGGTGATTTCACTGACCAAATCAGTACATTAGGGACACAGAATTCCCTGTTCTACATATTAAGATAGGAACTAGGAAATTATTCAGCTTAATATAAGAATATATTATTACCTCAGTGCTTGAGTAACTCTCCCAATCTCATTTCCCCACATGAAATCTTTTATTCTATCTTTTCACCCTCATTTTCCAGAAGTCTTGAACTTGCTACTGTAATTATGAATGCAGACATTATTGCCGTGAAAATAACACTGTGAAAATGGTCTGTGAAGACACTGTTTGAAATGGTTACTATTTAAAGCTGACTTAGCTCTAATTCTGCAGTGCAAAATTACATAACATGTGCTCTTCCAGAACAGTCCTGGAACATTTTAAACTAGTGGTAGAATTTTTTTTGCAGTAGTGTGGATTTTCTGGTCAGAAAGCAGACTGTGTGAGCTGTGCTTTTCTCCCCCCAAGAATCCATGTGCCAATCATCAAGTAAAGTCGTGGAGTTCCTTTAGTCACCTTCATGGTTATTTGGTCAGTCAGTAGTGGCTATATTGTATTTGGATTAGTTAATTACTTTATTTGCAATTCAGCAGTATTCAGAGTCTGAACCTCCAGTTCAGAGCAAGTGTTTTGCTCCCTGTGTCCCTCTTCACAGCTGTGCCAGTACCAGCTGAGAGTCTGGGAGTCACGAGCCCCTGGTTTTTTCAGCCATTTTGCTATACCAGATGTATTGCACATGCTGACAACTGACCTACAGACTCTCTCTAGGGTAAAATTTGGAGCAGGAGAGAGAGTTGAAAGTTGTCCAGATCCCCTGAGATCCCATGAGCAAATTATGGTGACCTGAAGGCTGGCAGATGAGCAACCCGTGTGCCCTTGGTGGCTTGGAATCATTTTGTTACGGGGGTGCAGCATAAGTACAAACATGGCTAAGTCCAGGATATTATCTGCTGAGCAGTATCTAATTACTTAATTTTAAACTTTCATCCATGTTAAAAAAACCAAAACAACAAAACAAAGAAGAGATATATGATGCACTATCAATGACAGTGTTAGATTACATGAGCTAGAACTCTCCTCTTTTATATGATATAAAAGATGGCTATTTTTCCTCCATATGAAAGCACTCTGTTACGAGTATTTTGAATATATCTGTACTAGTAAATGAAATGGAAGAGGGTCAAGCAGCTGAGTCCAAGACCTGGTGACTTAATGCTTCTTGGTCCACATGCTCAAACTCTGTTTTTATTAATTTGAATGAAAATGAGGTGAGAAACACCAAGGGGAGGGCAGGGTAAGCTACACAGGAGTGGTAAACAAATGTACAAATGTATTGTATATTATGAAGCCTAACATCATACCACCTACCTTCTCCAGGAGATTCTGATTTTTTTTCCCATTCATGCTTTTTGCCCAGATAATTTCTTATTTCCAATTCCATATCATTCAGAGCTGACAGATGCACAAGTTTAATATTATTTTTTAAAAACAAGTTTTGCAAAGCAGTTACAGTTCTTTGTTTTTCTCTTTGTCACATACCTGAATCCATGTTGAAAAGGTTCTGAGTGGTAGTTAGTCTAGGGGAAAAAATGGGAGAAAATCGAAACGCACACCAGCATGTCAGTATCAGAAAAATC
Organism: Promerops cafer; assembly: GCA_013398275.1. Taxonomy (NCBI): domain Eukaryota; kingdom Metazoa; phylum Chordata; class Aves; order Passeriformes; family Nectariniidae; genus Promerops; species Promerops cafer. Next base: position 193,247 of record VZSE01009779.1, read on the forward strand.
AGATGATAACCCGTGGGAACAAGAAAAGAGTTTGTTCTTTTTTAAAAAAAAATTTAGAGAGATGAAAGTAGTTGGTCAAATTCAATTTTTTTGACCAATCCCAGTTCTTTTTACTGGGGTAGAAGAACTGGTAAAGTAGCTCAAACCAAAATTGTCCTTTTTTTGGACTGTTATTTCCCCAATGTTTGATTATATCACCCACAAAATTTAGATCCACAATCTGTATTTCACAATCTTATTGTGCTCTGTACATCAGGATTTGGGTTAAGCCCATTAATAATTACTGTTATTGCTCAAGCTCTAAAAACAGACTTTTCTTCTATACAAAGGGTCAGTCTCTGATCTTATTCTTGATTTATATATACATAAATCAGTGATGGTTTGAGCCTCAGTTGAACTGGCGAAGAGGGGGAGCTGCATGCAATGCCAGTCAGGCAGTAGAAGGAAAAGAAAATATGTTAAATTGCTCTTGTGGCTGCCCTGTAAATCTGTCCTGTAAATTATTGCATCAAAGTCCCAGGGAGCTTCAGTGGTCAAAGTCTAGTCTCAAGTCTGTGGCAAGGTCTAACAAATCACCCTGTAATGCCCAGGATGAATGAATACTTTATGAGCTTTTGAATTGTCCATATTTCACCTCCTGGACACATTAATACTATTTCTTTTTTAGGGCCAGACAGGGCCAGAGGCTCAAAGACCTCGCCTCTACCCTTTGTTGTCTTCTCTCTGTTGCAAGGCACAGGAACAGCCTGCAGTGCTCTCCCTTCTGGTCAGGCTTCCCAGGTTGTTTTTGGGCCCCACCTTCTCACTCATGCCCTTGCTATCAAAACCACCTCATTTCTGTGGAATGTTTTGGCAGATCTACTGCTCCAAAGCTTCTCCCACCCAGTCTGACTACCCTGGATCAAGAATCCTCTCTTAACACGGGTGCTGTGCACCCTTCCTTGTGTGTCCTACACCGGGCAGATTCATTACCAGCGATGCCTTTTATGCCTTCCTCAGGTTTCTGCTTGCAGTTACGCCCAGAGTTATAAACAGACCTTGTTTCTTGACATGTGTACAGTCTGTGGTGATATTGTTGTTTCAGAATATTTCTGTGCCACAAGTGCTGCAAGTCCTGTTCACCAAATGCTTCTTTTTCTGCTTTGTCCACCTCTTTCTGTAGGTTTCTGGAAAACATCAGAGAGTAACTTAATGTCAGTGGGGAAGTCCAGGTCTTCCTAGCACTTGACCTTCCAGCCATTAGGGTTTATGCTGCTTGTGCACTTCTCTCTTATATGTTTACTTCAGAACTTATTTTCTACAGAAAGAAATGAGTACAGAAACCAGAAATATGTTACCCTTAGCAGATAACCACCAATTTCCCATTATAAATGAAACAGGGCTCCTTACTAAAATGTCATAAATTTTATACTAGGACAGAAAAATGAGGCCAAGAATTTTACTCCAATTTTTATAACTGTACAGAAATTTAAAGGAACTTTTCATCAGCAGTCATCTCAGGATGGTTACACTTTGTAAGTAAGTCCTGTGAATTTTAGGGTTTTGTCGGTTTAAAACTTCAGTTTTTCAAGATGGCTGCAGTCAGTTTTGGACAGACAGAAGTTTATACTACAAAACAGCTCTTAAAATAAGAGTAACTGACTTTAGTGCAGCCATTAAATATTCACATTGTATAAATCACACCCATATCTATAATTATTTCCACCCACAAAACTATTTCTGCAATTTCCTTTAAAAAAAACCCCTAGATAGTTCATTTCCATCTGTTAATGTTTTTGAGACATTAATGAACTAACTTAATGGCCTTTATCAATAGTTCTCTTCTTCATGGTTTAAAAAACAAATGCATGTGCATGGTGCATTATATAAGGCAAATTCAGTAAAGACGCATTGACTTTGGAACACACTTACAAAGCAAATTATGCGAGATTAATGCAGAGGAAGGCAGAAAGCAGGAAGGTAGCAGCATAAGAAATCTGAATATGAAAGCATTAAATTCAGAAAAACCGAGCCATTTCAGCATGGTCAAGACTGTACACGAATGTACAAGAGGAATGTCTTTCTCTCCTCTCCATCCCACTCTGACTTCAAGGCAGTGGGACCCAGGAAACTCAGGACTGAAGGTGCTGTTTACAGTTCAGTGGCTGTGCAGAGCCTTGCTCTAAGTGGTCAGTCCTCCTTGTCAGCTGCTTGTCTGCAATTCCAAATCAACAAGTGTGACAGCCAAGGAAAACACCAGATTTTTCTTAATGCCTTGGGCACATCATGATGCTGTTGGGACTTCTTGCATCCTATGAAGGAGCATAGGGGAGGGATATGGTGTCTGCCTGCCTCTCTGTGCATTAGCTACCCCCTCATTTTTCTGTGCTAGAGGCTGTGAGAATTTTGACCCAACACCAGGGCCTTTGTGTCAGCACCACAATCCTCACGTGGTATCTGGATAAACTGATCTAAATACAAAAGCCCATCCCTTGGTATAAATAGAACTGTCACAGCAGATCAGTTTTATTTACGTCAAATTAAACAAAATTCTGCTTTTTGGCTGAGAGTTAATAGCTTTCAGCCAAAAGCAAATTCTTACCTCTGAGTTATATAAACCTCCTAAGCAGGCTGTTTACAATACAAATACTAGAAGGCATGCAGCTTCTGTTCAGCGGTGCTTCCAGGTAATGCTAGCAGAAAGATCAGCTAAGTATCACAGGAATAGCAAAATGATGCTTGATGGTGGATATGAGCACCTCACAAAGCCCTGCAAGGAGGTACCAGGCCGAAGGCTGAAGCTAGAAGGCATTTATTTTTAGGCTCTTGCTTTTTAAGGAGAGCAAAGGAACCGAGAGGGGAAAACAGTGTCAGCAGTTCACACAGATTGGCTTTTCATGTTTGGGAGAAGCCGAGCTAGACTGAAACTATAACTATGATGGGATTTAAGAGTAGGCACAATAAAGACATCCACAATCTATACCTGTAACAAGGAAGGTCACTTCTAGGAGTTTTTGATGTAGTGAAACTTGAAAAATATATTCATTTTTGCCCAAAGGCAGAGGCTGGCATGGCAGCTTGGGGACCACAATGGTAATTGTTCCTAAGAGGAAAAAGAAAATGTTCCATAAAGTTCCAATTGCCTTTAAAAGGGAGAAACATTTGAAGGACTCTTCAGTACTGTTCCAGGTTCAGCAGAAGGAAACCTCTCACATAGGGCTGCTTTCATCTGCAGGTGTTGCTGCAGTCAACACAAATTGCAGGAGAGAGGAATAGGTCAGGGGTGGATGGAGGTGTTACTGTGACAGCAAACCAAAGCTGGAAAAAATAGAGCTTAAAAACCAGAAAGTACAATTTTTCTGTAGAGGCCTGAGCAGTTTAGAATCCAAAAAGGGCAAAAAAGGGGAGAAATGGCAAAGAGGCATCGGGAAGATTTTCTTTTCTGGGAGGTTGGTCTTTATCAGTTATTTTGTTGCATTGTTGATTAATGTAATTGAAGTATATATAACTGAAACAGAAAGGGAAATAAGACTTCTTCAGGGACCCATTAATTTCTTAAGGATAAAGTGTTTGAAGGTTCAAAGGCTTTGTAAAGCTTATTTTAAATTTAAAATTTCCATTGCCAAGGGATTGATTACCATTCTTGCTTTAGCTTTGTCAAAAAATAAGTTGATCCCAATCCTTTCAAAGTTTTATGGTGATGTACATACAATATTCAGCTAATTGTAAGAGGGGACTATCTTCTGTACTCAAGGACAGCTATTTCAAAAAAGGTCTGCAAATGTTCTTTCAAATGTTTGAAATCTTGGAAACTGTAGCACTTGGATCCACTGTTGGAAGTCATCGTATTTTGAGGTATCATAATGACTTTTGAATGCTCCTTCTCATTGGGAAAATTATGTAACATCATACATGTCAATATTTTGGAGTATGCGAAGTACTGGATAATAATGTAATTTCAAGCCACTTAATAAAAATTACATCATACTGAAAAACACTCTTATGGCAGGGTGAGACTCCTGTTTCTCTGTTAAACTTTGTTTTTTTTAATGTGAACTCATCACTGTGACTCATTTCTCTCTCCTCTAACTTGTATCTGTGTTTGTATGAGTCCTGGAGCAGGGACAGACTTTTCCTGTGACAACCACTACAGTGGGACTCCCATTTTCAGTTGCAGCAATTTTCAGTTGCAGTATTCCCATAATAGCAATAAGTAAAGGGTTACTATATTTTGCTTATTTTATGAATAAACTTGCAAACAATAACAATTCATACACATGTACACACACAAACAGAAATGCTTAAAAGTTTTCTTCACATAAAAAATGTAGTTATTTTTATCATAGCAGTAGTTAAAGACCTCAACCACTTTTCCACATCAAATCAAAATTATTTATTCAGTATCTTACACTTCACTCAGTAGGACTGCAGTTCACTCTGCCATGTACTAATTTCTAAAGCTTCACTGTACATTTAAGGAGACTTTCAAAATAAAAGCCCACTTGGAACGGTTTTTTAATCAGAAAAAAATTTACTGTTTATTCTTAGTTTTCTACTCTCCAAATGTTCTAAAACGGAGCTGTTATTAAAGATGGTGACATGAAATTGGCTTGAGCTGCAAACTGTGTTTATGCACTCCTGTTTTGGATGGGTATCATGTATCCTGGCTCTCTTGTCTGACATGGAGGGATTGGTTTCTTGAGGCAGGAAGAGATGAGAACAGCAAAAGAGACAGTGACATAAAATATTGATAATTCTCACGATTTTACTATCAGTCTTAAAATATTTTATTTTTTCTTAAATCCTCATCTGCATAAAGAAGCTGTTAATGGCATTCTGAAGTCCCATTTTAGGAAAAAATATGTAGGCAACATGATTGCAATTGCTGGAATGAATATGAAAACTCAAACCCAAAGGCAAATAAAAAGCATCAAAATGAGCCATTTTGAAACAGCACGATTTTAAGGCTCTCTCCTGAATTAGACAATCAGTTCACAGTATCTTTGGTGCTAGAGATTGGTAGCATCTGTTAAAGCTGCACCATGGGCATGGATTAGAGATGGAGGGAGCAGTGAGGCCGGCAGTGCCTGCTGGGGAGCCAGCTAAGGAGCCCTGAGACACCTCACGCTACCTCCACGCATCAGAAAGATTTTTATGCTTTTATGTTTTGGTTATTTTTTCAGCCAGACTGACTAGAAACTGGTTATTTAAGCCACTGCAAGCTAAGAGCCTGAGGAAGGCAATGTTCCTGCATGTATTCCCTGGGAAGGCACCCCATCGTCTGGAGGTGGAGGGAGGCAGTGTAAGTCTTTAAGGCTATATTAAATAGGCAAAGTCACTGTTTACAGTCAAAAGCTGCTTTTTAAGATTTCATGAGTTCTTTATTTACAGACAAGCAAACAAATTCAGGTCACCTCTTTATCCTGCTTAATTTAGGAAGGCAACTCTTCAAGCAGATTTTCTTCCTCTGTTTTTCCTGCTGGAGTCATCATCATCTTGGGCATTGAATCAGGAAAAATGAGAAAGAGGGAAAGGCTGAACTTGATTAATCTGATATTTTGTATGAATCTGTCATAACAAGGTATCCCACAGTGCATTCCAGTCTCCCAGCACTGCTGCAAGACAGACATCTCACCTGATGACTCTCACAGAGAACCCCACAGCAGGTTAAAGGGGGAAGTTATTCTTTTCACCTATAGGAAAAGAATTAAAACCCCATCACAGGCTGTGTGTTGTGCTCAAGTTTTCTCAGTTTTTCTTCAACAATAGCCACCTGTCATCAAGTTTGCTGGGATGAATTATAGCTGGTCTTGAAAGCATAGCCCCCCCTCACTGGGGAGTCAATGATCATCTTGATGAACGACTGATCTACACTGTGAGCGTTCTGTAATGACGATCACTTGCGTGGGCTGCTATGTCCATAATGAGGCAAAACTACATTATAGAGGAGCACAAATAATAGCTCCTTGCCATAGGCAGCTCGTGGTGTAACCTAAGTGAATACACACAGCACCAGCATAGCAACAGGCTGGGGGGAAATTTGAGAGGAGGGAATAGAAGGAAATACTGTTCCTGGAAAGTATGTTTCACAAATAGAGCAAAAAATGTATTTCTCTAATTCCTCATGAATCTTCCAGGTTAACTCTGATGCTAGTGAGGTTTCAGCTGGGGTAAGTTACAAGAACACAGGAAAAATGTGTTGTGTGGTTGGAATTTTAAAGAAATAAAATCAGTGCATTTTTGGACAGGTGGAACTTGCTGTTTAAACTCTTTGGCTTATTTTCACAGCAAAATTAAACTGGTATGGGCTCATATACTGATGATAGCTTGGTGAATCAGTAGGATTTTGGGATGAGCTGATTTCTGGTTTGCGTCAAACCTCCAAAACAACGTTTATAAGTTTATCAGTTTATCAGTTTATAAGTTTATGCAGTCTGAGCTCATATGGCTCCTTTCTGATGAGAGGAGGTGAGTGGGGGTCTGCAAGAGCAGGGCAGAAGGCAAAGGAGACCCATGCTGAGATGGCAGGGAGAAGCAGGCAGGGTGCAGCTCTAATTTATACACATATACATCCACAGCACTGCAGCTGCAGCTACACGTGAGCTTGTGCTGATGCTTTTTGTTCTCCACTAAACAGCAAGTGAGTCTTGTGTCTGTAACTATCAGCTAGAGCTGTATGATCTCTGGGTATCAGCTCCACCAGTGTTTGCACTAGGTTTGGCAATGGATACAGGGCAACTCTTCGGTCACATGCACATCTTCTCGTGTGTGCCACGGAGCTCTGTGGGTCTGGAAGCAAGGGCTGCATCTGCAGGCCTTGGAGAAAGTGATTGTGAAAGTGGGCTGGTGGGAAGGAGTGGGATGAGAGCAGACAGAAGCTGGCATGGTGGATGGTTGATGGACAAGCACCAGCTCCTCTCTTACAGCAAAATACAGGAACAAACACGGTGAACAAGCCAGGATGCACTGATGCAAATTGTCTTAGGCAGAGCAACTTCTCCCTAGAGTTATGCAGCTGTGAGCTGCATGTCACAATAGAAAGGGCCAAACTGTGCCTTCTTATACTCTACCTGTTCTCATGAAAATAATAAAGTACAGTAATAGCAGAACTGAAATAGTCATTGTTCCTCTGAGCAAAAGAAAAAAAAAAACTTTCAGAGAACCTTAAACTCCAAAATGTGTACCCATGCTCACTTCAGTCAGAACCTGACCATACCTGCCTTCAGAGCAACCCACGTACATTTTAGGCAGCTGTCACTGGTGTATGCTGCTTGCTACAGCATCTGCTGAATGAAATACACAAAAGCCTTCATGTATTTTAGTACTAAGTGTGATTTTCTCTATTCATTTGACACTAAACACAAAAATAAGCAAGCCACAATTATATTCCACTTGCTCAATGAATTAATCTTTGGGTGATGACAGTGTTAAGCTGTCTTTAGCCACCCTAGTCACACCTGGAAGAGGCTGTCTGCTCTTTCCCACAGCTCAGGTGTCAGTCCACTTATCCAAACCGCAGAAAAACAAGATTCAGTTTTCTTTCTGAGCAGATTTTAACCCACATTACAAAAGATTTCCAACCCTTTGGGTCAGGTGGTCCTTCCTTCTAAAATTTGCACATTCAGTAGGTAAAAGAGGGAGAAGAATTCTGTGTTGTAATGATCCCTGTGCCAGTGTAGCACTTGTGACTGTGCTATATCCATGAAAGTGGAGCTGGAATCCAGGTCTCAAACAGCCCAGATCTGCCTGTGAAGTTCTAGAGATATTCTCAAATTTTGCCTGTAGCAAAGGTGTCCCTTGTCATAGATTATCAAAAGCACAAAAGGACAAGGCAACTTCAGTGGCACCAGTGTTAGGGGGGAAATCACCCTCAAACAGGAGAAGAAGCCAGAACCTGGTTCTTTGGAGTCCCCATGAACCACCAAGTGGGTGGATTAGATGTCCAGCCTGGTCCCTACTCGCATCCCATCAACAACCCTCTGTGGATATAGTCCTTTGCTTTAAGGTATCTCTTTACATTTTGGCATTTTATGTTTCCTAAAACAGTACCACCTGTGATCTATACTAGTCTAAGCATTTTAATGACTTTTGGCTAAACCTTCATAGCTAATAGTTAAATTGCCAAATGCTCCATAAAACAAATATGCAAACAATTTGCTAGTTAATCATCTATCATAAACGGACATACACAGCTGCTGAGATATATAATTGCTGTTTCAACAGGGTTGGTACTTTATTTACATAATTCCCTTACTGATTTTAACGTAGATTTTTTTTTTTTTCAGGGAAATACAGAGAGTGGGAAATGCTAACATAATGTCTCATTAAATGCAGCATGTTAAAGAGACAGTTCTGGTCACAGCTGGTGGATAACAATAGTGATTTTCTTTGATGTATTTTTAAAAATAATTGAAGTTTGTATATCTGTATGCTTACATATCTACATATATATATGTGTGTTGTTATTTACTTATACAAGGTATTTGTATGTAAAATAGGCATACAAATGTTTGTGTTAACATATTTAAATTAAGATCTGTTAACAGTGCAGAAAACAGTTCTTTTATGCAAGTGAGAAAGATAAAACATGAGCAATAAAATATAAATCAGCATTTTTTCTTTGATTCTGTTCAGTATTTTTGATTAAAGAGAATATCAGCTGCAGATAGAATCCAAGACATACACATTAATATGTTTGCTGGCAAAGCATATTAAGTGGTTTAGTGGGGGTGTGTTTTTGTTCTTTCTGGTTTTGTTTTCTTCAAAAAAAATTCCAGTTAAAAATGTAATGTATACCTTACTACTCTTTTCTAGTGAAAATGTTAGAAAAGCGTTATTGATAGCTTTCTGATTTTATGTCTCCTTTTCTTTGTCAAGCTCTAGAGAGCTGATGAAATTATTCTAAGCCTAGAAAACTTTAATGTTAAAATGATATCTTCTTCAGTTTTAAAAATAACAGTAGCAAGGAGAATACCTGCATTAGCCAGAGCTGCCTTCCTTCAAATGTTCTTTTATTTGAATGGAAGTCCTGCACATACTGACTGGATATTAACAGTATTTGCATCAGAGGAACAAGGATCTTGAGAATTAAAAAAATATAGCATGTGGTTTGTAAATGGTGAGGATTTGAGGGGGGTTTTGTGGGCTTTTTGTTTGTATTTCTTGTTTGTGGGGATTTTTTTTATTCCCCCCCTTCCCATCATTCTGTGTCCTGTTTCTCTAGATCTAGATGTGAAAGACAGGAATAGGTTCTAGAAGAAGATTCCTCGTTACTTTGGGTGCTACATTCATGCCTGTAGGAAGAGTTTAAGCTCTTTCCTTTGATAACTGTGCAATGAGGAAGCTGCAAAATCTCAGGACTCTCCAAATTTAGCAAAATGGTTTACTGACTTCCTAAGCTCCAGCTTTTGTGTACACCTAGACTTTGGAGATATTGATAAGAACGATATTTCCATTCCTCAATTTTGCCTCTTCAATACTGTTTTCGTTTTGATTCTTGAACTCCTATTAAATTATCTCCAGCACAATGCTGGAAGAAAAATATTGGAAAACATGCTTTTTTTTTACCAAACAGTAGAGCTAATAGCTATGGTTTTTTTTCCTTCCCTTACCAAAGCTTTTTGATTTTCAACAGGAAGAGCTCTCTTTCAAGTGCTAGGTAAAAGCAGTGTTCAGTGCCTGACTGCTTTTTTTCCTCTTAGCAATAAAACGTAATTTCAGCTGAAGCTGATTTCTCTACATCTACCAACACTGGACAGAGATCATCAACATTTCACTGGCTTACAGTCACTGTAATCTGACATGAATTCAAAAAAGCAATTGAATGAAGGGTACAGGGTACTGTATTCATATCTGTTTTTTCCACATACCTAACTTTAACATGCAGGTCTCTAAGTTACATGCCTGTAAGGTCAGAGATTGGACGCTAGAGAACAATGCCAGAGCTGGCTTGGTTTGACTTTAATCTGGGCTCTTTGAAAATATTCCTTATGACAGTCTTTAACAGTATGATTGTTATGCTTGTTTTCTTCCCATAGGGTCTACTACTGTACTTGCTGCTGTTCCACATCCCATGTATTTGCATTCCTGAAAATTTCGGAGTTTTTTTGCCTCTTCATTCCTTTGATCTCATAAAAACATCACCTCTCCCCTAAGAACTTGGGAATTGTTTTATATGATCAGTAACATTACAACAGAAAAAAAAAAAAAAAAAAGCAGCTCTTTGTGATTTTATTTGCAGAGGAAAACATTTGTGATTCTTAACAACAAAATGAGAACCACAGACTGAAAGTGTTCTGTGGTGCCTTGTGTGACCCAGGACATATTTTCCATGTCTGGATGAAGCAATCCTTCACAATCCTTCATCCAGAGATGCACCAGTTTTCATGCTCTGAGCAATGGCCATCCTCTGCTCTGAAAGAGTCAGGGTGCCCACAGAAAAATGAGCACTGTCCTTTCACATGAGTAGCCAGAGAACAAAGGGACTCAGGCATTTGCTATCTCTTCAGCGCTTGACTTTGCAATCTTGCAATCTTCTTTTAAGAGCAGTCTAATTTAATTTCTTCCCTTTCAAAAAAATGCCAAGCTAAAAATGTCCAAGTCATTGTCCAGATCATCTCTGGAGGGATAAAGACTCCAGGTTTCTGGTAGTGGGAGGCTTGAAGTAACCAATAGCTACAGCATGCTGTTTGAGCCATCTCCTGAAAGGACTGCCATGCTGTTTCCATCAGTGGTTTCCCAGGTATTTGCTGATAGCAGACTGTTGAGGATCAGGTCTCAGGTCCTGTGCTGGTGGAAGTGTCTTACAGACTAGCGCTCCCCTTTCATCCTTCCTCTCCATTTATCTGTGGCACCTCTGCTGCCTTCTCCTGCCACTTGCCTTCTTCCTCTTCTGCTTCTGCCTCTCATTAGTCAGAAATGACACAGGCAGCAGCTGGTGTCGTGGGGAGGACTTCTTTATCCAGTGTGCTCACACATGCTGGGGCTTTAAAGTTATAGAGCTGGCAGTTGGAGCAGTTTGCATTGCTGAGCCTCTCAGTCCCCATGTGAACTAGTCCCTCCTGGGCCCATATGGACAAAACAATGCTTTTTCCTCCCTTAGCCTCATTCTCAGAGCCAGGAGAATTAGTTTTGCTGAAAGTTTCTCCGAGAAAATCATCCAGAGCCATACATCCAGCATAATTTTCTTCAGTGCTTAAAGATGGTTAAAAAAATAAAAGTTCTAAGCAACTGCAAATAAGTTCTTCTGCCATCTCTAACAAAAAGTTGGAGTGAGGGCTCATCTCTCCCGACCTGTCCAAGCTACCAGGTAGTGAGGGATTGATTGACTACCAGACTATTACAAAGTAAGTCCTCAATATGAAGTATGTGTGTGTGGATGTGGATTTATACGTTTTGCAGCCAAAAATGTTCTAATTTTTATTTTTCTTCATAAGGCAATTTCATTCCTTTCAGTTTGTCAAGCAGTAATATGGACTTGAACCTTAGAGTCCTATCTCTTTTATTTTTTTCTTAAGCCGTTGGGTCAAACTCTGTCCTTTAATGTACCCACCAAGTCCCACTAATGTCAGCTTTCCTTCAGAGGATGAAATAATATGATTTAGTCCCAGAAAGCACACCTCAAAGTCAGAGGCTTTTAGAAGCACGCTTCTTAGACCAAAGGCTTCAGCAGGTGGATTCCAAGGATTTTATTATGAAGAGCTTGACATGGAATGAAAATTCTGAGCCATGAGGACGTGCCCTTTCTCTCTGCCAGGCTGTCAGCAGATGTGCTGGATGCTGAGCTACAGGTCCTCTGCCTTTGTTCCAGCTGATACTGGTGGTGGTTCATGTGCTGCCAAGCATGCTTTCAAACAAAGATCATTCAGCAAATACCTTTTACAATAATATTTTTTTTTCTAGAATTAAACAGTGGGTGAGGTTTGTAATACCAAGAAAAGTGTATTCAGAATAAAACAAGTCTAAATACCTATAGGTCATTTAAGTGTTTATATATGTTAATGAGGGAAATTACTACTTTATAATCAAAACCATACACTATTATGTTCTTGCACACTAGCTTATCTGTAGACTTTACAATTTCAAGGTATGTTCCTGCTAGTTTATGAGGGCAAATTTTACATTAAATGCTTTAAAACAGTTATTTATTACTGCATACACCTCTGCTAATAAAAACAACACTCTTCAAAAAGTGAAAAATAGGTCCTAGCTTTTACCAGTACCATTGCTCCAAATAATATTCAATGGGAAACTTCTGAGTCTTAAACTGAGTTAATAGTAAAATATTTTCCTTTCTTCTCTCCTAAATGTTTTCTGTTTACAATGATGTCAGGTTTCTACAGGCCAACTGAAAGGAACACATCCCATGTTCTTGTAGAGCTTAGAGGAGATTGAAATGGTACCAATAAATTCTGTCTGACTATATTCTGTCTAAAGTGCTCTTCTCACCTACTGATGAATATGGTTTTGTAATTTGGTTTTTGTGGTGTTTCTTGTGAGAAGTGACTATTCTGTCTGTAGACAGACACAGTGCGAGCTGGAGGCTCGGCCATTGCAAAGAGGTGAAGCTTCATGAGTTCTTTGGATCAGGGCTGATTCCCCTTAGCAGTGCCCTTTGAATAAACACACCTTGTGTCAGGTCACTGTAAATCCTCTGAAAATCTGCTGATTTTGTTTCTCCTTCACCTTGTAGGGAACTGAACTCTAGGTGCAGCAGACAGAAGAAAGAACACTTGCTGTCTTCTAAAGAACAGTGTTGTTTTTATTAAATCATTTTTGTAAGTAGGGGATTGGGTCCTCTGTGTGTGAGAAAACGAGAGGGTTCAAGGTGCCCTGAAGGAACGAGTGTAGGCAAAGCTGTTGCTGCAGTAACTGCTGAACAGGGTGATGTTGCATTATATGAGGAGCTGAACACAGGTTTGTGGCCAGCAACACCCATTTGTCAGGAGGGGTCCTGAAGGAAGACTAATCCCATCATTCCCCCCTCCCTCACAGGCTTAATTTTGCAAAATTACAGTAACAATAAAAGCAGTTATAGAGCCTGGTGAAAAATGGGTGCAATCCTTATTAATTTGTCTCCTTGTGCAATCAATGAGGTTACAGGTTTCAGAAGAGATTAGGAGATATGTTGCTCCACAGTTGTCCAGGAGGGCTGGGAAGATATTTTCTCATGCTGTTTCATCATAGTGTTGTTCTGTGCAGACATTTCACACCTCAGCATTTTATTAGGTACAACACAGATGCTCAGCAGTGAACTCCCTCTGGGCAGCATCTCCTAGTGACACGTGAAAAAGCTATGCATAGGGAATTGCCAAGAAGGCAAGAGGAATGGGGCACTATCAACACTCACAATTCTCAACAATAATGGAAAAACGCAATTAATTTTGTTGAAAGCATTATGTAGATACAGCTAGAAAATGCAGTTTAAGGCATGGGATGCTTTGCATTATATTTCTATCATTAGAAGATAAAAGTGGCTTGCTCTTTACTCTGACATGGAAAGTTATACTTTTCATGTCTCATGTGATCTTACTATAGGCTGTAAGCTGCAGGACTGTGTGCACGTGCATGTCTTCAGAAAGCAGGCACTCCTCGAAGAGCTGACCTGTGTCCAGATTCCAATTTTTTACTGTTGTTTACATTCTTGTGCAGATAATATTTATGTGAATGTAGAAAAAAAGATGGGTTTTGTTGAAACTGTAGACATACAGGGTGAGAAGTGGATTCAAGAAATACTCCAGCCATCTTTCTGTCCTTTCCATCTTCCCCATGCCCCAAAACATGCCAAATGCATGTGTCAATGTCACACCTATTGCTGGAGATTTGGTGCAAATTTAGTGCTTCATTGTAGTATTATAAAATCTTTTCCATTACTAGTGGTGATTTTTGTACTGATTGTCTGAAGGAGGCTTTTATTCTGCAGCCTCTTTGACTTGTGTTCAGCAGCACAACCCTTAGGCTCCTTCTGGCTGGTACTCTGTGATTCCCAAAATGATGATGCCCCAAGCAAAGTGACCCACAAGAAATCCTTCCTAAGCAGCTTGTTGGTGTCCTCCCCCTGCTCTCCCTTGTGGCTGCAGTGGCTGCAGCTTTCCATGACACAGCTCTGGTCACGGCTCTGGTGCTGGCCCTGCAGGGCAATCCTGACCCCTCAGGATTCAGCACGGTCTGCTTGAGTTGTCATCTCACGGATCATGGAATGTTAGAAGGATTTCTGACCTTGAGCCCCAACAGGGCAAGGGGAAAGAAGGGCACGGGGAGAAAATTCTGGTGCTCTTGTATGAGCTTGCTTATCCTTTGTCACAGTGTAAAAGCACTCCAGCATTTACAGGTGGGACAGCAATGCAGCCTCTTTCCCTGCATCCACACAGTCCCTCTTGCCTCTCTTGCATGTGCCAGTGTGCCAGGCAAGCCTTGCTCCCTTCAGAGACACGCTCAGTTCATTTCTGTTCAACACCATCAGAGCTGGTGTTGCCAATGCTTTTATGGGTTTAAAAACATTTTTTCCCCTGTTCCTTCTATACTTCCTGGTTAGGGATTGAATTAGAACTACTGAAATGCTTCCCAAGAGTTTTCCAATAACACATTGACGCATTTCCAAGATTTCACTGCCAGGAGTGAAAGGAGTCAGATGAAGTTTGGGCCAATATCAATGTTTACAGATTCTTGAGTGAGCTGAACTGAATTTGTCAACCTGAGCTGTCTGATATTCACTGCAACACCTGTCTATACAAAGACAGTTTTAGCTCTCTTGCACTCATGACTTCTTATATCTTGTCAGTGATTATGGCACACCTCTCACTTTAGAAGGTCTCACAGACAACTTGTCTTTGATCATGTGGAATAATCACTTTTTTAATGGGAAATTAAGGCAACAAAAGTACCAAGTGTGACTCGCTTGCTTAGTTACAAACATATAAAATGGGTCAGAGCTAAATCTCAGCTAATCACCCTGGGTTCCCTTGCTAGTTTAGGGAGCAATCCACCTCACCTCAAAGCAGGTGCCAGACACCATCCAGGTCACCAGGTCCCAGTAGTGCCCCCTTCTCTCTGCTGGCCACCAAGACAGGCCAGGGTGCGCTGCTCAGGGGTGCAGTGTAAATTTACACAGTGAGATAAGATAAATGCTGAAAAAATAAAATTGTTGAAAACTGTCTTCTGGTGAAGAATATGGTGAGTCAGTACACTGGGAAGCAATTAATAGCAATTCTTTGGGGATTTATTTTCTCTCCCACTCCCTTCCTTTTTTTCTATCCTCAGCTACATAGCTATAAATAGAGATGAGCAGTTGAGTGCCTGAAGCAGTCACTTATCAGTGTCATCTCACTGAAGTGTACCACTAGTTTCTTTATTGAAAATGCCAATTGATTGTAATTTTTTTATTGTGACTGAACAACTGCAAAGTATTTATTAATTCTTGGACTGGCATACACAGGCAGTTAGCAGCCATGCATACTCACCACAATAATCTTCCAGATTGTGGCAGAATCTACACATGAGAGAGAGAGAAATCTTCACGCAAGGGTTGATCTGAAGGATTCGTTCATTTTAGATCACACATCATTGATTATCTCTTTTCCCTTTTGCAAACTTCATTCATGGGAAACACAAGTTAGGAACCTGGCGGTGCTGCAGGGATGGGTCATGGCAGCCTTTGCCTCCTGTTCACACCAGTGATGTAGGAGAGACCCAGGGCTCAAAGGATGCTCCACGGACAAAGTGAGCCCTCCTAAGCATGGTCCTGTGGAAGTTTCTTGTGCTGTCTTCACCTAGGAAGAAGGGTCTGGTTGTGTATGAGACTGAGGAGGGTGGAAGTTACCTTAGGGCTCCAACAAGCATTGTAAAAGTACTCTGACAATTAAAACAATGCTGCTTGTCTGTTACAGCCTTTCCTTCCTCACATAACTCATGGTGACAATGCAAATGTAAAGCCTGGTGGAATGGGGAAGATACTCAAGTGCAACTTGAGTGAGATAAGAATAGTGTAATAAAAATGAAAATAAAATAAAATACAATAATAATGGTAAATAATAATAATGTTAATAGAAAGGGGAAAACCAAGTGATGCATAATGCAATTGTTCACCACCTGCTAACCAGTGTCAGAATTCAGAATCCAGAATCTTCTTCCCGAATCCAGACCAACCACCCTTCTGGGCAACTCCTCTGGTTTCTATACTGGGTATGACTTACAATCACATGGAATATCCCTCTGGTCAGTCTGGGTCACCTGTCCCAGCTATGCTCCCTCCCAGTTTCTTTTGCGTGCTTCCTTTCCAGAAGAAATGAGACAAGGAAGTTCTTGACTTAAGATAAAAAGGACTTAGAAAAAGACACCAAAAACATCAGTGTAAGATCTGTACCATTCTCATTCCGAATCCCAAACACTGCACTGTAACAGCTACTGAGAAGAAACTCTATTTTAGCTGAAACCAAGACAGGACCTTACACAGAAAATTGCCAACAACTGTGATCATCCTAAGAAAAATTGAAATATATATTGGCAGAAAGGGCTGATAAAATGAACAGGGAAACCAGGTCCCGGTAGCAGAAAAAAAAGGTGAAAAATTTGGAGTTACTGAGCTTATCTCTGCCTGTGCCAGGAAGGCTGGGTCACACTTTTTAGAGTTACTGACTGCATTTCAGTGCCCCTTTTTGCCACTTTTTAAAGTGGCATTTAGGCACTTCTTTCCCCTTCTGTTTGATTGGTGTCCAGTTGATCAGCTGCAGTAGGTATCAACTGGATATCATGGGATGATGGGTAGTGTGGCCTGGGGGCATGTGTAGCAAAAGGAGGAAAATGATGACATTGAGCTAAGACAGTGAAACCACTTCCAAAAGGCTGCACCAAGGGCCTCCTATACCCTACTTCATTAGCTATTTCATGACACGTACCACTTGGTGGACTGGTTCTTTATCTGGTGAAGTGGCAACTTTCCAAGTTAATTCTGACATTTGCTGTCACTTTTGACGCACTTCAGAAGACACCTTCAGTCCTCATGCTGAAGCTTATCATTGAGGGCCTTTTACTTTTTTTTTTTTTTTNTTTTCTTTTTTTTTTTTTTTTTTTGGAAAGAGAATCATCCAAATTAGGAAATCAGCAATACCACAGGGCTGTAACAAGCAATCACACAGCAAGTTTCTATAAGTGGTATGCAATTAATTTGTAATTCCTTAATAGAAAAATCAGGCAAACAGAAAAATAAGTAGACATTATGTGGCACTGCATAGGAGTAAAAGCTGTTGTTAGAATTTGTTTAATAAATAAACTCTTTGACAAAAAGTAATCTTAAAACATTACAGGAAAAAAATCACAACAGAAATATTCCAGAGGCTCTCTAGGCATAAAGCCTGGCAGTATTTTACACAACTGGTAGCAAGTTGTGATTTTAAAGAAAATGGAAGACTAATGAGAAGTATTTTTTTAATCACTCTTTGTCTTTTCATATCCTTTTACAGCTTCATATCCTATTACAGTTATCTTTAGTTTCATAATCCAAACATTCTAAGTTATTTGTACAATTTCAAAATATAGAGTTTCTCTAATTTAAACAAACCAGACAGCAATCATAGCCCTGTATATATATTTTACATTCTTCTGTCTATTTTAATGGTGGTATCTAAAATAAAATGATAACAACTACATTTTCAAAAAAAAAAAAAAACCTCCAGAGGTCTATGAGCTAGTAAAAAGTTGAGTTTCTGTGTTCTTAGTGAACACAAAATAGAAATTTAGGATTACAGGTATTCTATAAGAAAATACCTTTTTTGGTCACTAAAGGCAGGAACGCAGCCAGACCCTGAGCAGTAATTGGGCTCTGTCAGTTGCTCTGGTCTTTTCCAGCAGTTAGCAAATGAATGAGTCATTGCCATAATGGTCTTAAGTGGCCAGTTGGGTCCAGACAATGGGGAAATGCCTCTGGAAAAGCTTTTCCAAGCTAAGTACTCAGCTCTCTAAAGTTCATTGCTCTTGGCTATGGATGGAGAGCCCTGTGCATGTGTTCAGCTGGAAGACCCTGATATGTGTAGTGTTTTGCCTGACTCTCCAAACTGAGGTTAAATGCTGTCTACATATCATTATTCACACAAACATTTCAAAACACTTTCCCAAAGAAATGCTCTGCTGTGAGGGTGGTGAGGCACTGGAACAGGTTGCGCAGGGGACTTATGGGTGCCCCATCCCTGGAAGTATTCAAGGGCAGGTTGGATGGGGCCCTGGGCAACCTGGTCAGGTGGAAGGTGTCCCTGCCCATGGCAGGGGCCTTGGAACTAGATGATCTTGAAGGTCCCTTCCAGCCCAAAACATTCTATGATTCAATGATTTTAAATACCTCCAGGGTTGGTGAATGAGTCACTTCCCTGGGCATCCTGTTCCAACACTTGGCAACCCTTTTGGTGAAGGAATTTTTCCTAATACCCAATCTAAACCTTCCCTGGCACAACTTAAAGACATTTCTTTTTGTCCTGTCACTTGTTACCTGGGAGAAGAGGCTGATCCCCACCTCTCCACAACCTCCTTTCAGGAAACTTTAGAGAGACATAAGGTCCCCTCTGAGCCTCCTTTTTTCCTGCCTAAACATCCCCCTCTCCCAGAGCAGCTCATAAGACTTGTACCGAGTATAAATGACTTGAACACATTGTTTTAATCCACTAAATATTTTACCCTTTCTCCAAAAAAACCATAGGTGTGGTACACAAAAGCAATTAATAAACTATTCAACTCAGTCCTATGACATTGTGCATTAATACGTGAATCCTCTGACCCCCTACAACAGGAATGTTTTAACAATTAAAGAGGAGTTCTGGCATAAATAGGTCAATACAGAGCTCTGGATCTTCTTTTACCATCTGAATCTGAGTTGGTAGTCTTTCACTCTCTAATTATAAAATCCCAGAAACTGAGGGAAACACAGAGAAGCCTGAAATCCTATAAATAACACATAGCATTGCTTGGCTTCTTTGGGGTTTCTCAGGTGTTGTCATGTTCTGAACTGTGCAGCCAGCATTCTTCATACATTAATAATCAAGAGAAGAGACATTAAAGAAGAGGAAATATGTGAATAATAGAAGAGACAAGGGAAAAATAATGAAAGCAAATGTCCTTCACCTGACATTGGGCATGATCATTCTGTCCCTGTGCAAATACATTTCTGGCTTCAGGTTTGGTAATGAGGCAGTAACTTGCTTTTGAGTGTTACTGAAGGCAGATAAAGATAGCTGTACTTCCCCATAGCAGGAATCTAGTTTTACATAGTACTGCAGAATTAAGCCCTTTAGGATAACAGGCAAAAATTACAAAGGCCCCCACTTTGTTACGTGGGGTTGGTGGCATTCACAGGCATTTGGAATCTGCAGTAAAAGCAGCTTGAGAAAACCAAATCTGCAACCTCCCTCTGCAAGTCTCCCAGTCCCATCTGTCTTGGGAAGGCAGAGTCCCTGCTGGTAACAACAGATCACAACCATCAACAGCCACAGTGAAAAGGTGAATTAATCATTGTTATACCCTGATCATTTTGTATCTTTCTCTGACCCAGAACCCCAGAACCAACATCCTTTTTTATTTGTTCTTATTCCCCTCCCATCTTTCTTCCCTGCAGTAAGAATTCCCCAAGCTCTTGTTCCTGACACTGGCTGCTGCCCAGAGGTAGACAGGCAGGATATTAAATTCATCAGCACTGGTGTGCCTACAGCTCAACTGTGTGTTTTGCCCCTGAATGAGGCAAGTGGGGACCCTAAGATCTCTTTCACTAACCTGCCTTGCTCCCACTCCATCCCATGCCTCCCTCTCAGCCACAGAGGTACCAAAGCTAATGGTTATGTCAAGGTGTGGAATCAGCATCTCCACAAAATTTTTACACTTCAGTAGCTTTATTTACAGATAAATATAACTTAAGTTGTCAGAAAAAATGATTGAGGAAGAAGTCAGGTGAAGAATATAGTTTCCCTGTGCCAAATGTGGTCTTTTGAAAATGGCAGTTCAAAATCAGAGCTACTTGTTGTGTGATGCACTTAGAACTCTTCAAATGCAAAGCCCTAAACCTGAACTGTCCAACTTTGTTTTGAGTTTTGGTATTGTCTGAGGATAAGCCGAACCTAATCTGACTTCATATGTCTAATAATTATCCTCATTTAGAAAACCCCAATACTATAATTAACCTAGCATAATGTGCACCCACAGAAGATCGTTCATCCCAACTACTTGAGTGTTTATTGAAAAGGGGGTAATAGCTCTTTTTCATGCCTTCTTCACTGACTTTAGACATAAGCTGTTAGACCTCCAAAGTCTGGTGAGATAATCTCATCCACAGTGACTAGCTGGGTACTTGGAAACTTCAAGGGATCAAATCTCATAGACCTGTGTGCCATTCAAGTCCCTGAAACTTGCTTGTGTCCAATGCGTCAACATAACATCTGGTATAGGCCACACATTTAAATAACTTTTAAAAGCAATAGGCAATGCTAACAAAGAAAGTACAGTATGAACACCAGAATAACTGTTAACAGAGATACATTTTTCAGAGTGGAAACCACAGGTTTCTCTTGTCTTTTAAAGAAGAACATATTAGATACAGAATCCATATACCAAAATGGATAAAGGCTGGAGGATGAAGGGATTGAGAGCAGCCCTGCTGAGAAGGACTTTGGGTTGCTGGTGGATGAGAGGCTGGACATGACCCAGCCATGTGCACTCACAGCCCAGAGAGCCAAAGGTGTCTGGGCTGCACCAAAAGCAGCGTGGCCAGCAGGGCAGGGAGGTTTTGTCCCTCTGCTCTGCTCTGGTGAGAGAGACCCCACCTGGAACACGGCACCCAGCTCTGGGGTGCCCAGACAAAGGGCATGAAGGACGTGGAGTGAGTGCATAGCAGGGCCATGAAGTTGATCAGAGGGATGGAAACACCTCTCATATGAGGAACTGCTGAGAGAATTAGGATTGTTCAGCCTGGAAGAGAGATGGATTAGGGGTGACCTAATTGCAGCCATCCAGTACCTGAAGAGAACTTACAGGAAAGACAAGGCAAGAAAGATTATTTACAAGGACATGCAATGACAGAACAAGGGTGAATGGGTTCATATTGAAAGAGAGTAAGTTTAGGTTCAGTATTAGGAAAAAATTCTTTACCATTGGTTTGGTAGGCACTGGAAGAGTCTGCTCAGGGGGGTTGTGGATGCTCCATCCCTGGAAGTGTTCAAGGCCAGGCTGGATGGAACTGAGCAACCTGGTCTAGTTGAAGGTGTCCTTGCCCATGGCAGGGGCACTGGAACTAGATGAGCTTAAATGTCCCTTCCAACTCAAATTCTATCAAATTCTCGTAGTTGGTTGAACTTGGCACAGCCTATTGATCTTAATCCTACTAATGTTCAGTTAGAAGTAGTGATTAAATCTTCTTAGAAATAGAATAAATATTTTTAATTACGAGAAATAGGTCTCTGAGAAGAATATTTATGCTCACAGAGAGAGAAGAAGAAATAAATGCCATGTGGATATTACACTGGATCCCAGCACAACCACTATCTCGGAGTCACTGGGAGTCACATTCTTGGAAAACTGCCATTTTTATTTAGAAATAGGTTTGACTTTTAGAAATGGAATGCAGATTGGGGGCATTATTGTTGGCACAATGCACATTAGGGTTTGGGTTTGACCAACTATAGAAACAGAGTCCAGCAACAAGTGTCCATTTGCATGCTAAATATGGATTTGTACAAATAAATGACAGATTACATATAAGCACTCATCCATTCTAATCTGTCAAAAACCAGTTCTGCCTTATTTGGCAAGCATGGTTTTGAAGTCCAGCTGAAAATATTATCGTTTTCCCATCTAGCCTTAAATAACATGCAAACAAAATAAACTGCCATCTTTCTATTTCAGTCAAGAAATATATCTTTGTCATATTAAAACACTTGGACTGTGACTGTGTTTTTTGTGTGACATGCAGGGACTCCATTCTGGCAGAGGATGGGAAGGTGTCAGGAATGCCAAGTAGAGACCACAAAAGTTTCAATGTAATATTTTTGGCTGACCCATCTGAAATCTCATGTGGATCCTTAAGTACTGAGCTCCTTGGATTTGGAATTTGTTCCTTCCTACTCAGCTCAAGCAGAAACTGCAGCAGTCTCCTAAGTTAAATTTGTATTAACAGGACAATAGTTTCTGTCTTCATTTGCACAGACTTGATGGGGTATTTTATTGACAGTAATAGTCTGTGGATAAGTTATCTTTTTTTGCATGTACAAAAGGGAACATGTAATACCTATTCTGTATACTGTTAAGAGACTTATTATTCTAGCATTTTGCTTTCTTCTCTAACTTCATATCATGCCTCAAAAATATTTATATCCTCCTTTTGTGAGTCATATGCTTCAAAGTTGGAAAAAACCATGACAGTTAGTAAGCTCTCCTAGGAGTAATCCATTAATAAAATGGCTACAGATTTCTGTCCAGTATGCAGCCCATTAGCTGGAACTGCTCTACCCTGCAGAGCTATGGATGCTTTCTGCATGATGAGAGAAGATCCCTGCATTCTGTGCATGGTGAATAGACAAAGGAAAACACGACAAGAAAAGCCCAGTGTATCATCATCCTGTACTTAGCAGAATTTGATCTTTAGGGACTACTGAAAATAGATTCCATGCAAAGCATGAACTCGGAGCCATGAGCATTTCTGATTACATCTTTGCATTCATGCTCAATGCAGTTCATCAGTTCTCATTTGTGAGTGCACCAACTTCCGAGACCTTGTGCTGCATCTAACTGGAATGGCACTATTTCTTCCTTCTTCTCCCTCATGAATGTAGTTTGAAGAGTATTCGCTGTGAGTTTTATCCTTCTTTGTAGTAGGATTCTGTTGACAGTAGTCACCGAATTAATGAGAACAGGTGTCTTTTTGTATGTTCTCCCTCCTGTTCACCCTGTTCTCCCACCCCCTCAATCCCTTTATTTGAGTAGAGATCTGCTATTTCTTTTTTCATTAAGAATGTGCTGGTTTTCAACTCAATTAGCATGTAGCACTAAAAGAGATTTGTCAGGTGTTGTTACCTGAAGCTCCCCTACTCACTGCAAAGACTGTTATACCCTGCTTCTCCTATACATCATGTAACCTAGTCAATAGCTAAAACATAGTGTCCCAAACTGGAGTTCATCATATTTTATCAATGGCATATGAAGGTGAATTCAAGTTATGGAACATATGTTTGCAAAGGCATCTGTCCACCAATGTCCCAGCAAGGGACACAAGAGGATGTGATAATGAAAATATCATAGCTTAGTTTTCATTCTCTTTCACTAAAACAGAGGAATATCAAAGAAGTGGATGGATGTCAGCATTACAAATCACAACACAGAAAACAAAGGTATTTTGATTGCATATTTGATTGCTTTTTGAAAAGCTTAAGGAGTATTTAGAAAGAAAGGTGGCATTCGAATGGGCTGAAGAAATCTGCAGGATGAGATTGTGTTTGGTACAGGTGATGCTGAAGAGCATGATAATGAACATCTGATTTTTTCAGTGAGGGTTTTATGTTAGGACAGTAGGTTGTAAATAATACACCCATAATCCAAGAATATTATATAGGAGTCTAAGTAGTCCAACAGGAGAAAGAAATAACTTCAAAGCAGCAAGGCAGAAGAACAGTACTTCCAGACAGCTAATTGCCTGGGTCATAAGAATCAATACTATCTGCAAGTTACTGAGTTTGTATTTTGGGAAAATGTTTACTAATTTTCACTTGTTAATACTTAGTGTGCAGTGGTTTCAGCAAGACAAGAATATTTTCGTGTATTTTGAGTAAGAGCAAAAAATAATTTAGAAATTCATGGTATTTATAAAGAATATGATCTTTCCTAAACAATCTCTGCCATCTTGATAATCAAATACTAAAAGGAAATTTTCCACTTTTTTTTTATTTTTGTCAAACAATTGTCATTTTTAAGGTCCTTCAGTTGTGAATTACTTTCAAACTAATATAAATAATACCAGTTCTCTTTCAATTTAAATAATTTTATTAGTGATTAGAAAAATGAAACTGCCCAATTGCAAAACAATTGAGTTTAAAATTGAGGCAATGAAAAACAGTGAACTAAACTTCATGTTTAAAGTAGAAATTAACAATAGGTGACAACTTCTGAGGTTGATTTGATGAAGTCATAAGCTAGCTAGTCCCCCTTTTCATCTTCTGTTTTTTCATATCCTGCGTTTGAGTTTTCCTTGAGCTGTCTGGACTGAATTGAGCACACCAACATGTTTTAATGGGCTAATATACAAAATAAAGGTAATATACAGGAAGGTACATGGCCAGAGAAGGCAGTGGCAAAAGTCAGGCTTCAACATCATGGCTTTCAACTGCTCTTTTGAAAGTTCAGCAAAGCAGAGTGTACACACTGTTTGGAACTGCAAAATTCCACTGTAAAACTTCTGTGAATTTAACCTGGTTTAGAACCATAGGGCAACTCCAGATTTTCTCCACACCAGTGTTGGGTCTGACCCTGTGTAAAACATGGTGGTGCAGGTCACTCCCTGGCAGCAGGGACTTGCTTGTGCCCCAGCAGGTGGCACCAGGTCCTGTTCTTCAGGTGTCTGACAGGGAGGAAGCTCTCTGCTTCTTCTGTCCTTCCCTGGTGCAAAGCATAAGGAGTGGGAATTGTAGGGCCTTGTGTATCTATGGCAATGACAAACAAACACGGCCCTTGGTCACAAATGTCACAAATAAGTATTAAATTTTCTCTTCCCGGGAGAAGAGATGTCACTTTCCAGTGGCATCTTTCTTCCAATGGGAAGTCTACTTCTCACAGGGGTCTTCCCTGGATAGCACAACTTCTATAAAGAGAAAGATAAAATACACACTGAGAAGCCTCAGATTTTGTCCCATTGACAATATTTCCCCCCAGAATCTTGAGCTGTCAGGGTATACATATATAATTTCCCTCACTATAAAAGGTTAGATTTCAAATTCACATGGGATTTTCAGATCCTGCTTGGATAAAGGGAACAATAAAAATCAGAAATAAGTATTACATGCTTCAGATAAAATCCTTTCAGGTCATTTACATGGTAAATATTAATAGCTGTGATATAAATTACATTTGCTGTCTGATTGCACTGTAATAACTGCCTGGTCTATACCAGACAATTAAACACATCATGCAGACTTAATTCGCACTATTAAACTTTTTACTAATCTTTGACATCAGTCATGTTTTTCTGAATTTTTGCTCATTTTATGAGCTATATAAACACTGGCAGATCCAGTCATTTGCTTTAGCTCATTCCTGACTTTATCCCAAAATTTTGAGCTTTGATTTTGTAATTCCTTTTAAAATCTTCATTTGGGAAGGTTTCCTATATATTTTTAAAAATAAAATTCTTTTCAAACATTGTAAAAACATTTTGGTTGAAATGTCAAGATAATCTGTTAATTTAGTGTAATTGATTATTGATTCTGGGCAGATGCATCAGAGTAGTGTATTACATTACATTGTACATTACATACGTACATTAAAACCAAAACCTTTGAGGATAAAATCCTTTAGGACTGATAGCAACTTAGGTAACATTTTCTAATGCTACTCTAAGAAACTGCTCTTTATAATTATTTCTAAAATATGTAAACAAAAGGTGCTCCTTCAAGCAGTGTTGAAATATCTATGACAAGAAGGAGAGAAATGGAATGGCAGAAGATCTGATTTACTCCATTTTTTATAGCTGTGGATAGTATGACCAAGTTATATAAATAAATGACTCCCTGCCGAAAGGTCTGAATTTTATAAGCCAATCCAACAAATTCCAACAGTTTTAGTTAAAATTGCTGGCTTTTCAAAGGCAGTTCTATCATGTCTGGAAGTATTGCAGGCAGGTCTTTTTTTTTATGCTTTTGAAGTCAGATATGTGCATTTTGTCTTAATGTCTAATGTCCATAGACATGTGTATTTAAAAATTATCAGCTTAATATAACATGTAATGGGTCATGCATAGTGTTTTCCAGATCATTAAAACCACCCAGATCACAATTAAAAGTTATTCCAATTATTAAATGAGGAAGGTCACAGTGCTGCAGAGTAAGCTCAGCCTAAATCTAAATGATCTGAAAGCTACATAATTTGCTCTAAATACATATGTGCATATCTCAGCACACAGCAGAGCAGTATACAGAGTAGAGGAGCACACAACAACACAAAACAAGCCTGTGGTGGGTTCAAGAAGAGACTATGTGGCCCAAAAGGATTATACTTCACATATTTTCATCTGTATTTTATGTGTTTTATTTTCATTCTCCAGGTTCTCCCTTTAGTACAATTATTTTCAAAGAATTTTATTGGTTTACTTTACTGTAAATGAATCAAAAATTAAACTGTATTTTTTCCTGTGAATTAATTACAGCCTGTTGAGCAGAAATATATAATTAACTTAAAAATATAATTAATTACTTATTCGGCTATTATTTAAAAAGAGACAAGTAGTATGTAGTATCATGTTAGTAAGGATTAGTACTTTTCCATGTCCTCTTTTGCCCTCAAGAATTAACCTTATTCTTAATGGTTGGATGTATAAAAAGAAGACATAACTACTTACAGCATCCTGAGATGTAGCAAAACCAAAGAAATAGCTTGAATGGACACCAGTGCTAAGATCCCATGAGATAAAGCCATTTTTGTAAAGCTGTTAATTGTGGTGTCTAAAGGATGCCTAAGGATCAAAGTTACTGCCAATAATGACACATAACTCAGAGCATCCTCACTTCTCTAAAATCTTCTGGTCTATAGTCCTTGTAACTCAATTGCTCTAAGTTAATTATGAGTTCAAGGACAAATGTTTTCAAAAAGAAGATCTCAACAAAAAATCTATAGTGACAGATCCACAGGCAGTTACACTGTGTATGGTAGTAATTGCAGAACCACCCTTTCCTTTGACCCCTACAATACAACAAATAGAAAATCATTCTGCTCCACAACTCAGTGCCTAACTCCTTGGTGCTACTATTGCCCTGTAAAGGGGATATTAGGTGTCTGCACCTAATAACCACCAAGATGGGGTTACTCCTAAAAGATTTGCGCTCCAGAAAACAGGCTGTGCTCATTGCATGTGCAATTAAAGGTGTTTCAAAGCAATCAATTTAAAAGATGCATGGGGCTGTAATCTATCCTGAATTACAGCAGTTCATGCACAGTGACACAGACATACAGGCCTCTGATCCAGCAGAACGAGTAAGTGCCAAGGAATGAATACCCTGATTAGGCTGGGAGGATCTCTGCTTGTTTTACAGCCACCAGTAGAAAAATCTTTCCTCTTCTGGTCTACTGAGAAATGGTTTCCTTTTGATAAAAAGTGCTAACTGAACTATTTGTATGTGGACTCTGAGTTAGTGAAATATGAAATATTTGCTGAAGATGAAGCTGAGTCACAAAACTCACTGCATTCAAAATATACTGCCATGTGGGTGTTTTTCTCCTGAAATGTTAAGACCTGAAAAGCTAGTGCTTTTATCCAACATGCCATCCAGCCATGTGAACAATTACTTGCTTAAAGCAAATGACATCTAGATACTGGGGAGAGATAAAGTTAAAAGTCAATTCATTAAAAATACTTCTCTCCTCAAAAAATGATTTGGTTTTTGAAGTAAATTGAACATAAATGGTAGGAAGGAAGAAGAAAAATGTGGAATTTTATCATACCATTTTAAGTTTGATTATGTCACAGAGAAAGCAAATGGCAAAAGAGTATAAAGGAATCTAATCCATAAAGGAAGAGAAAAAGGTTAAAGAAGTCAACAGTAATTAAATGGTGTTTGAAGCTGAAAGAAAATTGATCTGTGTTAGCTGAAGGCCATTCTTGCCTTTTGGGATGTTATGCATCAGTGAAGAGGGGAAAGAAAGGTTTTTCTGGTTTTGATATGGAAATATATGTCACATCATCTTAGCCTATGGTGCTGTGACTCAAAACTGCACTGAGTTTCTGGTACACTGATTCTAGTGTCCTACGCATGCTTGTGGGTATTGTGTGAAGATAAGATGCTCTAACAAAGCTTGGCAAGGTCAAAAGGCATGGGAGCTCCAGCAGTTTGTATGTGGTTTTGTCTTGGGGCAAAAAATAAAAGCAGCCTGAAGCAAATGAATCTAAATAGGGGTAGCACTGACACATCCATGCAAAAGCTGTGCAATATCCATGACTTGGGATGCAGTGATCCACCTTCCATTCAGTCAGTGTCTGGCAGTTTGGCCAACTCTTCTGGAGGGATACTTGGAGGTGCTGACATTAATTGATACGATAGGAACATATATTGCCACTGAATCATATGGAGAAGTTTTTTAGAAGTCAGCAGTGCTGCCAAGTACTTTAAGTTTTGGCTAAATTCTTCAGAGGCCGCATTTAATATACTTCTGCCGGGACATGAAGAAATGAAGCTAAATCTGTGACTAACAAATGCTATCAATTACAAAAGCATAGCTAATGCCACTGTAGTTTCCAGGTCAGGTGAGAATGCACTTTATAGAAACCTTTCATTCTTCCAAAGATCAGTACCACTTCCAGTCACCAGGGCCTTGTAAGATGGGCCACAGACTCTGTTGTGAGATGAGGAACACAGACGACAACCAAGGCTCTGCACTGTGGACGAGAAGAGCTTGTGGCAGAAGAAAAAAATTAACTGTGATAAAGAGTTACATACACAGCAGTATTGCTGGTTAGAGACCAAATCTTACCGTGATTGTTTTGTCAGAATCTCTGTTGACATCACAAGGAGTACTGAGTGTGTAATGAGTCCGGAGAGCATGTTTGGCCATAGCTACTTAGATTTGTGAAGTAAGTGGACTAAAACAAGAACAGCAAGTAATTTGCATTACTTAAAGAATAACAGACAGACACTAAATGTTCTGAGCTACAGCTTTTATGAGCTTTTTGTCACTAGAGAGAGCTGTAGATACATACAATTAATAGCATTTATGTTAAAAAATACATTAATACAAAATACACATCTGGAACATCAGTGAAGAATTAGGAAAAACAACAAATAAAGCATAACAACCTTTTCTCTCATAAACCACATTTGGGAATCTTTCCCTTCTGTAGCGAATGTGGCACGAGCGGCCTGCCATCACCTGGGTCAAGCTTGTCAAGGATAAGAATCATTTGAGATGTCCACTTCAAGCTTCCATATATAGGAGATACAGGATAGAAACATTTTTCATGTACTTTAAGACCAGGATGAATGGCAGTGTTTGCATTTTCTCCAGTTAAGATGGCAAGTTTTCACTTCTATAATTTCTTGGTTTGCTAATAACTTAGTTGTAAATTCACTCAAATACAAAAAAAAATCTGACAAATGATCGTTCAACAAATGACTTTGGGCTTGTTTCAGTTAAAAGTAATTTAAATTTCCAGTGTTTTCTGGTGGTCAAAGTGATGTTGCTTCCTTATCACTCTTTAATGATGAGATGTAGGTAAACTACTGCATCCTATCTACCCAGCTACTTTAGATATAAGCTTAATTTTGCTTCTCTTTTTAATTCTGCCGATCACTTTGACCACTCCAGTTATTTCTTTAGCTGCAGCAAAATCTCCTTTTGCATACCTTAGCACTGTAAGTCCAACTTCTCACCAGTTTTTAGGACTCCCAGTCCTTTTTGCCTTGCCACGGTTCACACTGAAGTCAGAGTATTCCAGAACCTATTGTTAAAAGCATATCCACCACCTTTTTCTCCCATGAGAAAGAAATAGACACCCTATGAGCTATGAGGTCTAATTAGGATTAATTCAACATTAATTTCCCACACTTAGAGATTAAAGCCACAGGAATATTTTATACTGAAACTTGGTATACCTAGGGCTAGTGAGACATGAAAATCTTGCTGCTTAAGTTTTAGGCATCCTGAAACTTCAGGTATACATTTCTGTTGAGGCCATCCAAGAAGAGCACTGTGTAAATGGATATTGTTGTGCTGGCACCTTTCAGGCAAAGGAGGCCATGTCCAACGCCTGCAACTCAGTCAGGCATGGAGGGGAGGAGGGCTCTGTGCAGCTCTAGCACAGGGTGCTTTTGGCCACCCTGCGTACTCACCATGCAGAGCAACCTGTTTATTCCCTGCCTGTCAGCCACCGCAGCTGCTCACGGGCTCACTCCTAGCTTGTATCAGTGTGCAATGCAATTATCCTTTGAGGTTTAAAATAGCTCACATTTGCTATGCACAGGTGGTTTAGGGCTGTACAGAGTGTACAAACGATCCGCAGCTCCTTTGGCATCAGGGTTTCTATTCATCTGCCTAAATGCAATCACCTGCTGGGCTGGCAGGTACATCTGAGCTGTCACCGTGGGCTGGCTGTGTAGTCCATGGGATGCACTGTAGACCTCTAAAGTGGGTCAGATGAATCATTGCTCAGAAACTCTCTCTTCTCTCTGCTGAGCTTAAGAGGAACTGAGGATGACTAATTCAGATGCAAGCATCTACATTGCAAATGTTTAAGGTTAGGTGATGTAAAACCCAAGAACAAAGATGAGCTAAATGATAGGCAGCAATTCAGTGGGAGTTTTGAGTCTCAGTAAAATATAAACATTGGATTCAGGTGCCTAAGTAGTAGTCAGTGATATAAATCTCTTTGTTGAAGCAGCCCTTTGACCTAAATTGAAAGACACACAAATAGCAGAATTTGGACTTTTGAATGAGAGGTCCAGTTCTCCCCTCGGTACCTCAGAGAAGATTGCCAGGACCCAGGAGGCAGCACACCAAGGCTAGCCAGACCCTGCAGCAGAGCTTTGGACCCTGAACAACCTTCTGAAGTCCTGCATTTATACTGCTTCTGTCAGAGGACTCAGACTTATCCTCTATGTCTCTCAAGAATGGTGTCTGGATAAAATATTATTTCAGTATCTCTTTCTGTTTTCTGACCCTGCTCAATTCAGTTTCAAGCTGAAAATCCACTGAGTTCTGGCAGAGTCCTCACCATGGTCATGGTGTGTTTGGATCCATACCTTCCAATGTGTTCCCTAAAGATCAGGTTACAATGTCTTGTGGACTGAGGAAAAAGAGAAAACACATTCCTTTTTGCCAAAGTTCCTCTTTGTGTTGATTCTTTGAGCAATAAGGATAGTCAGTATGGCTTTGCAGCTGGCAGCATTCATTGTTTAAGGGGGACAGCTGAGTGCTGCTGCTGTACTAAAAGCCATAAATGTGTATTTCTGAGTTGTCATGTAACATGTAACAGAGGAAGATGCAGGTGACGAGATCGAACATAAGACCTCCCTTCCAAAATAAATATTGCCACCTAGGCAACACTTTTAAAAAGCTGTGAGAAAAGGAACATCTTCAACAAGAAGAGACGAAACGGATATTGTCCAAAAATAGGCTGACTTTTGATTAAGGCATGGATATGGACCTGAATTATTCTTTCAGCTGTTCTCCGTGCAAAAATACTTTTTATAATAATTAACTGATTGTGCCTAATTCCATATAGTGTATCAATTAACATAGCTAAATAATCATTCCTTTGTATGGCATGAGGCCATCCTTCTTTAAAAAACTGAAGTAAGACAATAGTAAACATAGTAGGAAAATACAATAAATTCTGGAATTTTGAATATAAAAATTCAGTAGGGTCAGCACAACAATTAAAAATATGTCTTAAAGGGTGGGACTTTCTGAAACTCTGTAGGACTACTAGTTGATCCTGATACAGGAGGAAAATATCAGTTCAGAAAAATTAATTATTTGCCTCAGTGTTCACTATGGAAGAAACTAAGGACATTTACACTCTGGATAAATTTTTTTTGTTTTGTTTTGGGGTTTGGGTTATTTTTTTGTTTGTTTTTTGGGTTTGGCTTGGGGGTTTTTTGAGGGGATGAGTAGAGCATCTCCTTGAAATTGAAATTTCTGGAAAAAGGATAAGGAACAAATGGTCAATTGAACACTAAGAAAAAATGCCTGGAGCAGATGTTATTCAGCTTGTTGTTCTAGGACAATGCAAGGATGCAATAGTGGAACTATTAGCAAGGATGTGTAATTTCTTGCCTGAAATTGCCTTAGCAGCAGGACTGAAGAATGACAAATGGGGTGTCAGTTTTTAGAAATAATTCCAGGGAAGATCTGAGGAACTGCAGGCACACAAGATTGGCATCTATACAGGGTACATCAGTAGCATGTTTAATAAGAATAGAAATAATGCACATCTGGAACTACTCCATGACTTTGTCCATGGAAGTATTGCTTTATAAATACAGAATTCTTTAAAAAATAAAAAACCATGTAGATAAGGGTGACCTGGTAGATACAGTCTACTTGGATTTCCAAAAAGCTTTTTACAAAATCCCTCAGTAAAGATTTAGCTTTTAAGAAAACTAAACATCTGGGGGATGTTTAAAGGGGAATTTTTTGTTTAGATGAATATCTGAATGAAAGACAGAAAACAGAGGTTAGGAGTAAATGTTTAGTTTCACGTTGAAATGAACTCACCAGAAGAATTCTGCAGGGACTGTTTGATATATTCAAAATGTTCTTCAAAAGGGATAAGCACTGAGGTCAAGTTTGCTAATTATGCTTAGTTACCCAGAATGTCAAAGGACAAGGCCCAAATGTAAAGGACTCACTAAGCAACTGGGCAATAAAATGGTAAAGGAAATTCACTGTTAATAAATGTAAAGTGATGGGCATGAGAAAATTCTAACTTCATCTAGAAAGTGGTAAGCTCTGAGATGATCTCACCACTCAGGAGCAAGACCTAGGAGTGAAGGAGGGTAACTATGAAAGTGTCATATAAATATGAATTAGTGGTCAAAAAAGCAATTCAAACATTAAGAATCTTTTTGAAAGGAACAAAGCGAAGAACATCACTATGCCGCTATATAAAGCCATGATTTACCAATGTGCTAAAACTCTACAAATTGTGATGTCCTTGTTCCAAAATGGTTTCAATGTAAGCATGTTCTTGGTGATGAGGCCTGAAAAAGGTTAGATCAGGCATCAAGAGCAAGACAGAGAATGTTTCCTTGCAGACTCTTCCAGTGTCAGACCTAGAGGGTGTGCAATGCAGGCAGATGGAGCTGAAGACACTTAAAAGCTGAATGTGAGGCCTAATGCAAAATACCATACAGACTTGACATGCTCTTATTTTTTCAGGAACACATGTTTACATCCACTGCTGGATGCAGAAAACAGCTACATTGACATTTGATCTGAAGTAGTAAGGTCATAATTATATTTTTAAATTATTTAGTGTTGATATGTGTTCTGAAGTGGACAGTTTGTAAACTAGGGGGTTTAAAGACTCTAAACCTCTCCTTGGGGTAGGAAGCTGGGGATGGAAGTTGTGAGAATTACTGTTTGTACAGTAGCTCCAAAGTCAGTTCTCATTTTCAGCTTTTCTGTTGGCAGTTCTGTTGAAATACTGTTGGCAGTTTCACACTGGAAAAGGCAAGGACTGAAAGGACATGGAAAAGAAACAGCTCATCAATGAGACAAAAGGATGTCTGAAGGCCAAGATTAACAGATTGGATGAGCAGCAGTAAAGTTTTCTCCTCAGCTCTCTCTAGATTACTTAGTTTGCATAAAGATGGAACATTCAGCTATGCAATAAATGCTTGTGTGGTGTCTTCTGCATGCAAGTCCAGTATCAGCAAAATCCAGAGTCATGTGTTCTGCTTGTTGCAAAGACAACCTTATATTTTCCCAGTCAATATAGGATATTCTCCTGGATATCTCATGTTTAAATGTCTTTAATGCTCTGTTGTGTTTCGCTATCCATTTTAATAAAGTATAAGGTGCTTTCACTTTCACTTGTGCCATCAACCTCCCCAGTTCCACTGAACCAAACCTCCAGAAACACTTAACTGCCAGAACACAGAAGTTGAAGGAGGATTCTTTTTATTTTTTTACTGTAATTCCATACTCACCAATACTGTCCTTTGCTTTTGTCCTAACATTTACATAATGGTGTATTTGACATTAGAAATGGAAAATACTTCTTCTGTGCTAATCAGTGTAAAACCATAACCAGCTAGTTGGAGCCATTGTTTTCCAAACTCTGATCTAGCATAAGTAATTCCTTCTAGAGTTCACATATAGAAAAGAAATATGTACTTAATTTTGAGCACAAGAGTAATCCCAGTGACTGTAACTGTGTCTGAGATAACAAAACTCCCCAAATTTCTGCCCAGAAGTTTTTATGGCATGGGACCACAATTCCTTTATATTTTCACTTGTTGCATTGCTCAGAAACCATACATTCAGGGTTTAGCTCTAATTTATGTTTTGCAGATTCTTGTAGCCTTATTTTATGGTGGGATAGTTTGCTTTGATATGAAGTCAGTTACCCTTGGAGGAAGATATCACTTACCATAGTTGTTAACTACTGATCCATGTAAGGCCATGAATATTTGTTGACTAAGCAGCATTTCTTAATAGTAATGAGAATGACTTCTGTCATATTAAAAGTCTTCAGTAATAAGTCCTAGACCACATGAAAGAATGAAAAATACAAATAATTTTAGTTTTGTGTGTTTTTGATAAGGATATAGTAAAACTTAGCCTCTGGTTAATTCACAAGAGATAATGGCAACGAGTATAAAAAGCAAGTTCTAAATAGTACATGACCAAATTGTCTTGCATCCAAACATGATTCCAAATGGTTTAATTCTGGTGAGAAAAGTAGTTAGTACATGGTCCCCTTATAAAACTATAAGCTCAGAAGTTTTCAACCAAAGGAAGTAGTTACAACACAAATCTTAATCATGAATCTCATTGCCAAAGTATGTTACAGAACACAAAACTATAAATAAACTTAGAAAATAATTGCACAGATTAAGGGAAGAGTCCACTAAGTCCTACTAAACCCAAATGCTTGGATATAAGTTTCAGCTACTGTAGAACATCATTCATAGATTGACAAGGACCAGAAGGATGTAGCAGTTAAAGAAACATGAGAGAATTTTCATCTGGGAATCTTTTCCCAGACAGTGTCAAAGCCAAAATAATAAGGTTTATGGTCTCCTAGTTACAAGGAGTACTAGTCAAAGTTTCTTCTATGTGTAAACAGAACAGGTCTAAATCACCTTTCTTAGGTGGACAACCACTTTCAGGGGGGAAAAAAAAAAACCAACAAAGGAAAAAAAAGACTTTTAACAGCTTCCTTAACAATCTTTTAAGGACAAGTTACATCCTAGTAAGTTGTTGCAATACCCTAGCTGAACAATCCAATATTTGCAGTTAATATTACTATAATAACAAAAAATAAATGGTTTGGGTTCCTCCCACTCCCTGCACACTGACCTGCTCTCCTACTCTAAGTGTTTTTGGAGAGCAATTATGATCTAAAGAAATGTTTTGTTCTGGAATAAACTCTTTTATTCACAGTGGAACACGCCTGAATTTTACAGATCTCCACCAAAAAAAAAGTTTTTTGTGAATAGTTGGTGAAAGAAGCCTAAGGAAAATGTGTACCTAATCCTATTAACTGACTTAATTTAGAATTATTAAAAGCCTTGATACACAGGATTTAACACAATCTTTCTAGCAGGGTGTGATGTAATCTATTTTTGTTCCTCAGTTAGCAGATGGCTTACCTTTAAGTAATTTCCAATATGTTAGGAGATCAAAAGCCATCCTTATGCCATGGAGGCAGTAATCGTTTCTCTCTGCTGGGGGTTGCTTGGTACTGTGGTGGGGATATGCAAAAGCTGCTGGCATTTCCAAGCATAGAAGGCCGACATTTCTTCAGACTTTGAAGTTAATAATCCTTCAGAAGTTGAAAAACTGAGAGATTTTCAAACCCCTTTTAATGTTCTATATGCCATGTGCTAAAGCAAATATCTGCAAGTAATCACTGTGGACTAGTGTAAGGCAGCAGCACTGCACACACGAGCGTGGGGTGCGTGCTGGCTCGTGGGGGGCACTCTGTGCTGCTGTGGCAGCACTGCCCTGGGTGGGGAGGGTCTGCCTGGTGGCACAGCTCACCCTCAGGGCCCCGCTGTCAGCTCAGTGCACACCAAAAGGCCCAACTGCAGCTGGACCTGGAAGGCCACAGAGCAGCCCTGCACAGGGGCTCAGAGCATCCCCGGGCTGTGCTCTCCCGTGCCCAGTCTGTTTGTGGAAGCACCATGTCACACACTCACTCTGAGTGCTTCCTCTCGGCACAGAGAGCCAGGCTTTGTTTTCCTGTAAACAGGAGACAGCCCTAAAATGCCTGTTAGCAGCTGGGTTCAGACAGCAGAGGGGAATCATTGGGATTGCTCACGACAGGGTCATTGATCGCACACTGCACAGCTTTCAAAGCAGCCCCATTACACTGCCTGGTATCTGTCCCTGTATCAGCCTCAGAGAGTCATTTCAGCATAGGTAGTTTTAAATCCCTCTTGGGATCACTATGCTCCAGCCGTGACAAAAAGACCATCCTACCTGGGAAAGAGGAGCACCCGCCCAGCAAGGAGCAGTGAACACGCTAGACCCTTGTTTTCGAGCAGGAGGCTCAAACATTTTGAATAAAGAATGCCAAGTCTTACAAAAATTTGCCTACTGGGCACATTTCTGTTTTCTGATCACATTATGTTTATCTGGTAATCACAGTTTTTGATCTTCTTAAATTAAAAATAGCAGTTAACATTACAGCTACTGTCTCAATATGATTTTAGTGGTTGGAACTTTCTAATCAACTTCTTCTGTAGACAAAGAGTGCAAAAATTAGTACTCAGAAATAATAATGACAGGGTCTGTATTTAGGTTTTGCTAATACTGACTCATTAAAATATTTACATAATTTAAAATCAATTCTGAAATTTGGTTAACCTATACAAAGGCCTACGATTACAGAAATAACATCAGTCCATTTCATATTAAATTTAAAATAATACTTGAATTAATCATATTTATTCTTTAAATTTTAAGAAAGTCCCACTACTCAGAAGTAAGGTTTTGATGACTGAACACCTGAAAAAATGTTTGCTTTTGCCAGCTGTAGCTTCTGCACAGGTGCAGGGAAGGTTTTTATTGCATTTGGATTTATTCAAGACACGCGTTCAAGCTGAAAAACTGATCACATACTAAAAAAACAGGGAAGCTTGTTTTTTACTTTCAATCTATGAATAAAAATTGAGTGATAGAGGCTTGGATGTATTAGTTTAAACTCTTAAACAGTAGAATGTTGAGATAGCCTATGGGGCATTAAGAAAATGCAGACTATACTACCATAGTTGATTTAACACATTTTGGTAACAAAAATCATAAGTTTCCAGAACATTCTAATTACCAGGAAACATTCTTACAGCAGTTTCCTGCAAGCATCCAAAGCCAATTAATAGGCTACTCTTGCACCAGAGAGCATTCAGCTGGTAGGTAGGGAGTATCATATACTGTTTTATAAGTGTAAGACGGCGCAAAAAAAAACCCCAACACTGAAAGATGCACATTATGCCCTGATATCATCACAAAAATTATGCTTAAGACAAACCCACAGCACAGCAGATATTGGCTGGGTGGTTTGAGGTGCCCAGCAAAACCATCTGGAAGGCAGGGCAGATGTGTGCCTGCTTGGGGAGGCAGCTGGGTGCCCACCGGCACGGTGCAGGGAGCAGAGCCGGCGGCAGGGGGACTGTGCGGGGCACAGGGGCCCGGACTGGGGCGGAGGGGCGGGCGCGGGGCTGCCTCGGGTCCCTGGGCTCAGGCAGAGCTGTGGCTGCCGTGGCCGCACACCCCGGCGCACGGGGGATCAGGAGGGCTCATTAGCTGCTCTCTGCTGAATTCAAGCAAGTGCAGAAGTCTTTTTTCACTTTTTAACTCCCCCAGCAGGAGAACTGACTCAAAGAAAGGTTAGGGCATGACCACATCAGGGTTCCGTAGCAAAAAGAAAGAAATTATACTGAAAGCATGGCCGGGAGTATCACCTTGGTCCAATTTACTTCTGCCAAGGTTGCAGTGAATGAGGCAACAGTTTCAATGTGTTCACAGGCTCAGGAATCAACTTCGTTTGTCCAAGCAGGAATGAGGGGAATATCAAACATATCTGGGTTAGGGTTCAGCAACTGATTGCTAGGAATGGGAAAGAAATGTTGCCAAGGATACTCTTGATTTGCAATCGTAGAAAGCCCCTCATAAATAGTCTACTATTTGGGTCATACGGTAAAAGACTGGTTTATTTGGGAAAATTAGAGATAAAGACATAACAAAACAGTAGTTGCTGATAACCATTTTTTCATATTAATTGTTGCAGTAAGAGCAGGCTCATGACATCTTGCAACAGTGTCAGCTGGAGAAGCACAGCCCCCTTACTCAGGAGCTTGGAGTTCTTACCCCATAGCCTGCAGAAGCCTAGGGAAAAGCAGTGGGTTCAGCTGTAGTGAATCCTGTTCTTTTTCTTCCTGACTTCTTTTCCTGAGACAGTAATTCTCTGTGCATGATTTACCCATCTTCTCCAGGACTTCTGCAGCTGGAGTGGCTGTGTGCCACCT
This sequence comes from Promerops cafer, assembly GCA_013398275.1. Classification (NCBI taxonomy): domain Eukaryota; kingdom Metazoa; phylum Chordata; class Aves; order Passeriformes; family Nectariniidae; genus Promerops; species Promerops cafer. The sequence goes on from VZSE01009779.1 coordinate 231,640, forward strand.
CCCCTTGCAAACCTTCTCTACCTGCCTCACTGTGCATAAGGATTTCTGGCACCCTGTTTTCAGGTGATCTGGGTGTATCCTCCTACCCAGATGCTGCTTCTCTCCCTCTGTGGTCTCATCTGTTTGCTTGTCTTCTACTTATGTTTTATACACATCAGTAATTTTTGTCCGATGCTGTTCACCTGCCAGTCTCCAGAACTGAAAAACTATCTGGTTTATCCTTATTTTTAAGTTAGGAAACTGAGGCTCAGAGCAGGAATGTGATTTATTTAATGTAAACAAGGATTCTGGTGCTTTAGTCAGTAACCTCTACTTCCTCCCTAAGGTCTCCACTTTTAATAAAATAAGCCTTTACTTTGACTTCGGTATCTTTCTTAATAATAAGAAACCTGCTCTTAGGGGAAAGCTAGAATTAACTTATAGTCTCACTGGTCACTGCTCATAGAAATGAAATCTTTTCATTCAGGTGGAATCTAACAACAGGTTTAATCAACTAATAATGTTCTGTGTGACCACTGAAGGAAAAACAGTCAGCTGTCCCACATTAGGAAGACACTCTTGTATATTCGGGGGAAATCAAATGAGATTTTCTTTGGTGGCACATATCTTGCAGGAATATCTAGTGCATAGCAGTCCCTTTCAGGCATGGCAACATGGGAAATCAAAAATCTAAGTACCAATAGGCGTCTGAGGTGGAGTATGAATCTTGTAGCCATTAAAATAGAAGGGAAAAATCTTCTCTCTGATTTGCACTGGCATTTCTACTGGGTATTCTGTACTCTTTCCACTAAGATGGACTGGATGCCCAAAGGAAATAAACCGAATGAGTCCACAGTAGGCTGTAAACAGGGAATAGCCAGGATCCATGCCAGTTAAAAAAATGAGCACGTCCTCAAGTTTGTAGCTCAGTGTCTAGGACTCAAATCCCTGTCTGAAAAACAGACATCTTAGCAATGCTTCCCAGGTATACTTGCTGCCTGAAATATGAACTGAGGAGGAAACTCCAGCTGGCATATTAGCAAAAGCAGAAGACACCAGTTTCTTCCAAGCACAGCTCAGGGAACAGTTATGCATAAAAATCTCTCTGATACAAAATCCAGTGCAGGCCAATGGTACACAAGCCATCCCATCCCATCGTGTCTGGACATAAAGGGCTTGTCAAATGAATATGAAATGACTACTATGTGTCTGTATATGTAGGGAAAAAAGCATAGCACAGCAGTGACTGCACAACACTTTCTATATTCCTACTGTGTACCAGGCAAAGATTTTTCAGTTCATACATCATTCACAACTTGCTACAGGGATTCCACAAAGCCATATCCTTTACACAAAGAAAAGGGGGAAAAAAGAATCGATTCAGAAAAGAAAAGATTTTGAAAGTATATCTGCTGGATGAGTAGACAGTGTTGGGGGCACTAACAATACACAAAACTTAGCAAGAAGCAAAATAAATAAGTAAACAGTGAGATCACCCCTACCCTGTCCAAGTCACTGAGAAAGAGTTACCTCTGATATTATGGTGTATCTTCTCAGAGTAGAGAGAGCAAGCAACTGCCAAAGTGTTTTATTCCTCTTTCCCCATCAAGTATTTGCACCATTTGGCATACCACAGGAGAGGGAATTGAAGAGAAGACTGCATATAAGAAACTGTGTGGAGGAAATCTACTCTCCCAGCTCCAGCAATTTACGAGGTAGATGTCTCATCTCAAATTCTTATTTAGGCTCTTTTATAGCATGTAGAGGGAGAGAGGCCCCTCCAAGGGCCTTATCTTTCTTCTCTGTACAGAGGTGTAAGCAGATGAACAGTGGATAAGCACTATTGCATTTGCTCTTTAGACAGGACACCCTGACCTTCTTGACCAGGTCAAGAGCAAAACCTCTCTTGCTGAAAAATTCTCATCTTTTCAGCAGAAAAACATCTGTATGGGTATATCTACGATGTTCTTATTCACCAGTGGGTATATATGGACAGTGAAACAAAAAGAGAAAGTCCTCTGCAGTAAAAGCAATTCAGAAGGCAAATTTGCAGCTAGAAAGTTGGAATTCAGTGGCAAGACAGAGCAGATTAATATAAATCTGGATAATAATTTCTGATTAGACCCTTTTTGGGGGTTGAAACAACAAAATGAAGGAATTCTTCGGTGCAAACAATTTGTGAAGCAGGCACGGTGCCATGAAGAGAAGATGCAACAAAAATGAACCACCTTTTTACCCTCAGTTCCCCTCAAATTTTGGTAAGAAATTACAATAATATCTAGTATCATTAAGGGCTACAGGTAATGCCTGATGTTGTGTTCCTTGAGGCACCACCCGAAATCCACTATATAAGTAAAATATGCTGAAGAGAAAATTTTGAAGGGCTTCATATAGCATTTATATCACTATGGGTTCGCTGCCATAAGCCGTGGTTAAAAAGTAGTTTATAGATACTATATTACACACAAGGCAGTGCTGCAGCATAGTGCCAAGCCCAGATCTAATCTAGAAATGTGTTTTAACTCTGAAATTAATACTGTAATGCAGACTGCCTGCTAGTTCAGTTTCAACCATATTTTATCTCCCGGGGTTCTGAGCTGATTGTAGCAGAAAAAGGTGCCAAGACAGTCTCTGTTATTAAAATATATGGGTTACATATGCACCAAGTTTTATATGCAGTTTAGACTTAAATATCAACAGTATAAGGCAAGTCGGGATGTAAACTGTTTTCAGATGTGTCTATGGACTTGAGTGGAAAAGAAAATATTAATGGTATTCAAACTGATGGCAGTCAGGATCCAGAAGGTGAGCTACAAAGTTCTGAAGGGGAGCTGCTGTGTTTCTCAAAAGCTATAACCTTGACATTGAGGTTAGCTCTATTTCTCCCTTACACAGCAATGTGCTGCATTATGGCTGTCTAAATATTCCTGGGAGCGTTTCAGAGATTTTGTGACCCAGATGTGGATTATGTGTAACACTAACTATGTACATGCTGGAGATGGTTATGCTGGGAGCTTTCAGATTCCATTCTGCACGTGTAGCACTGAAAAGAAACTTGACTTGTACTTATGAAATTCCTTTTGACCATAAGAAAAACAGAAGGAAACCCCCTTTGGAGACTTCCGTAATGGGAAACAGGAAACAGGGCTGTCGAGTGGAAAGTTTGCAGCACAGGAAAAACAATGGACTATATAAACATAAGTGCCATTATCAGATACTCTGCAATGGCCTTGCAATAGGTCTAAAGTTGAAAATATGCATGGTTTGTGTTTTCATTCAGATCTAAAGATTTCTTTATGGGCTATTCCGGTTGCTGTTGAGCCTAAGTGGTATTTTGATACTGACAGATGGGCATAGGTTAAAACACAGGGATAATGGTTTTAAAAAGACACTATGTATGACAGTTTTCAGCATATTGACTCATTTTTGCTCCTTGTTTTTCATATCTTCACAGGCAAAGCAGTTAAATCGAAGCAGTTTTTGCAAAAATTTCTCTGGTAGCAATTCAATGAGTTTTGATGATAACATCTAAATATCAAGACCAGGATCCTGCTATTTCAAAGTTCCATCCATGAGTTTAATTTCTCTACAGATTGATAGAAGGCCAGTTTTTTCATGAGCACTAGGGACTGTACTATATCTTCTTGCTTAGACCTCAGTCAAAGACATCTTCCAAGGCTTCGCTCAAAAGAAGAAAACACAGAGTATGCCACAGTCTGGCTGCCTTATGCTTGACAACTACAGAGGAAGAACTTGATAATTTATTTGGAATATTTCTACGGTACACCAGAGGTCAGTGATGGTAGATATTGTGGTCGTAGATCCTATTTAAAACAATTTAGAACCAGTCAGCAATTTCTAGGGAGCAGACTCTCTTTGGTTCTCAGGGAAAAACAAAGCAATCTCCAGGCAGCTTATGCTACATTACATTTATACTTTATAGTCTGTGTTGCAACAAAATTCTCTAGAACAGAAAGGAACCTATCCAGAATCTGCCCTGTTTTAAACTCAAGATTCAGAGAGTTTTACAGATTAATTTTATCACCAGCCATCCTACTAAGGTAGCTTTCTAGCTCCTTTGCACTGATGATACAGAAGGCTCTAAGACACAAAAGTTTTATCATTGTTCCACAGGTTTTGTGGTACTAAAAATGGAAAAGGAAAGGCCTCTGACTAAATATAAATGTTGATACTGATGTGGTCACTAGCGCCGTTAACAGCAATGAAACCAATGCATGCATAATTTCAAAGTTTTAAAAACATTCCTTATAAAATGCCTGTTTCTCTGCACTGCTTGTAAATTGAGACTATCTTGGGCAAATGCTGTAAACACCAGGTCTGGGTCAGATGAATTCCACCCCTCACTTTCCCTTGCCAAGTACATCAAAAACACAAGACGGTCACTTGCATGGTTTCATGGGTTTACCCTGAAAAAGGTTAAATTCAGCTCAGCCTTCTCTGTAACACCGGCTGTTTTCTACAGAGACAGTGAGGATAAAGATGGAGCAGGACAGGACAAGCTCTCTTATGCACCTGCAGCAACTGCAGAAGGTATTTAAGAAAGAATATATTCTTCTCCAGGTGGGATATTCACAGCCTGAGCTTTCCCTGCCTTCAGTAACGGAGTAAAGTGGAGTCTGTTGCATGCTACTTCCTCTCAGCTTCTGTGTGACTGCCATACTGAGAACTGGATATTGCTCTTGGAGTCTCTAAACTGATTAAGACCTGGTGAGAGAGACTGTTATTGATTAGACATACTAAATGTATAACTTATCTTTCAACTTTAGAGATACTTCACAGGTCTTTTGTTATTCCTGTGTTTGAAATTATATTGTTGGTATACATCAATATCTTCTACTTTGCTACAGCCAACACCAAAGATTTTTAAAAAGTCTCTTTTGCCTTATTAAATTATTAAATTAAATATTTTTATGCCCTCTAGAAAATTATCTCTTTCATCTCAAGCAACTTCACTGGCAATGTTTGGATCTGATAATTGGATTACAACCACGTTGAAAGATACACCCTCAAGTGAATGAATAATGCAATTTCTGTGTAGCACAAAATATATTTTCCCAAAATGGTACCAACCATTCTGGATGATCTCTACTACCTTTAAATAATGTGATTCAATCAAAGTCAGTTAGTTTAATAGGAATGAGAGTGAATTAGTTAAGCGGAATAAAAAAAATAATTGTTTATCATACAAATATTAAGTTTGTTCTTTCACCCTACCCTTACTCACAGGGTGTTCCATCCATGCCTGGGAACTGACATCCAGCATCCCTTGGGTATCCTCTGCCTTGGTGGCCACCTCCAGAGGGGAGGTCTCTGCTGAAGGAGGTTCTGTTTTCCCTGGCTCAGCTAGTAGGGTTTCCACCCCCTGTGCCTGGGAAAAGGTCTTTTATCTGGGATGCTCAGTCACACTGAGGCTCAGGGTTGATCAAAAGTCCTCTTCCTGGCTTCTATTTTCAGTTTCTTTCTTTTTCAGAGTCTGTGCAACTGATTGGTTATGTGAGGAGAGCACAGACGGGGCATCTGCCCTTTTGGTCACCCCTTACTCCACACTGCTCTGGATGGATCTCCCAAAATAGTGCTTAAAAAGAGGTGATTATGCTGTGCATAATCACACAGACAAGGGTTTCAATTTGTCAGAGTATTCTCTGCATTTTCTAGTTCTGCAGTTCCGTGGAGGTTTTCCTAAATGAGCTGTGGCTGAGGGAAGTTCAAAAATTAACTGCCTCTCTTCAGGATATAAGGTGTAAAATTAAAGCCATCAGAAAGAGGAAACCACGCTTATAACAACCAAAGGCTCAGCTTCTGTCAGCTCAGCACAGAGCTCTCCCCACCATTGTCTGCCCTTGGAATTAGATTCCAGTTGCCGTTTTCTGAAGTACCTCATTGACTACAGCTTAAATTTTCCTTATGTATGATTTGAAAAGCCTGGCTATACTTTCTGTTCACCCCAGCCACATCATTTTCAATGACTCCTTTATTCTGGAATTAATGACAGAGCATACTTTGTGGTCCTGTTGTACAGATCCTAGGAACAAATGACTTCAGACTGCTCTAGTCATTGAGGAGGGATAGGACCTCCACAGCATAATTCATCTTTCCTATCTTAAACAGCTGTTTTAGGATGGAATAAATCACCCTCTGGAAGTGTCTGTCTCTCCCCATTGATAATTAAGGGACCCTAACGAGTGGCAGAGAGCAACCACCTAACTTCAGAGGTATAAGATGACAGCCAATGGATCTCATCATAAATAGGATAGTGAACATTTCACTGGAGCTACATTCCCTAACTGGAAGGGGACTCCAGACAAATTTTAGCATTCACAAACTTTGAGTCTTCAAAGAAAAGCTGATTTTCTTTAAGGACTGAAGAAAAAGGTTAATGAAATGCTACTTCATCAATACATTAGAAGTAGAAAGAAAGGAATATCCTAGGGAGAACATTAAATACAAGCTGGTAGCTGCAAGCAGGAGGAAGCCCAAGCTATACCTCTTGACTCTTAAGAGGTTCCTTTAATTTGCATGGTAGGATTATGTTAGAAATAAGTAAGATAATATTTTGGAACTCTTTATTAAATCAACAGTAGAATAAAAGTCGAAGTAATCAAACCTTTCATTTCAGAGCATAAATTATTAGGCATATAAAGCCATCTGGCATCCTCCACCCTGTCAGAACCCAGGATAAGATTGCATTCCTTTCCTAGAAGTGGCTGGATCATGTATGCAACTTGGTACACTGTGAGAGATGTGGTAAGAGAACCTAAAATGAGGCTTCTGGTCAGTAGCATAACTGCTGCTTCTTTATGCTGAAGTACGAGTCCAAAGTGTGGTAAGAAGTCTTGTGAAATTTCTTCCAAAAATGGACTTGTTAGTCACAGAAGAATGATGTCTCCCAGAAAACTTACTTTGTTCCCTCTGCCCATCTGATCAGAAAAAACAACTTGTTCCACAAGCAATTTATAAAAAGAAACACTGAAAACTTACAAAAAAGTTTTCAAGAAAATTAAAATGAGGAAAATAAACTCAGAAAAATAATTTTCTACCTCTGTATGCAAGGTGCTTTATGTTAAAATCACGAACCTCTCACAGTGAAAAGCAGATGACAGAATAATATGCTTGTAATGTGTTGTACAGATTTGATTCTAGCATCATTACTTGATTTTTAATATTTCTGCTTTTAAACCAACCATTATTGCAAGGATGTCAGTACAGCTCATTTTCCTTATCCAGAGGGAGGACTGGCAAAGTTGACAGAAATGGTGATTTGGAGACCAGTTGGTGATGCCTGCAAGTAAGCTCATTTTTAGTGTTCAGTGTTGCTTAGACAAACAACTTTTACCTGTTCTGGGACAGAAAAAGTTGTGCATGTATGCAGGAACCAGAAATGACTTAGAGACAGAAAATGTTGCAGAATGATTCATGTTACGAAAACACAGGAGAAGGAAAATACCCGAAAAGCTCACTAATTTAAAGTCACACTTGGTTTTTTAAAAGAAAATTTGTAATGAGTAATGTTTTACAGTGATTAGTTTAGTCACTCTTTATAACATGAGATAAAAAGATATTCAGTGCTGAGTTTTTCATCTCTCATTCCTGAATATTTCCTTCCTCCCTGAATATCTGGAGTGACTGGAGTCCCTGTTGTCTTGAAAGATCTCTTTAAATTTAGCAGTATTTTACATGCTGTCCTCATCAACTGAAGCCCTAATAAAGCCATCAGCTCCTCACATAGGTAGATGTGTGCTTTAGACTCCTTGTTATGCAAAGGGTCAGTGCTGTTACTTTTGGATTATTACTGTCTTGAAGCAATGCATAGGGCAAAGTGCACTGCAAATAGATGCATGTATTTAGCAGCTACATTATTTGTTAAACATAAATTAGATGTTCAGCGTGCACAGACTGAGCTAAGCACTTGAAATATCACCAAGGAAGTGCAGAAGCTAGATGCATAAATAAAGTCTATTGGATTGTCCATAACATAATTGGCACTGCCACTATCTCAGGTCTTTTTAGGTACATCCAATTGCTTGAAATTGCACACCTTCGCTTTTTTTATGGAACCATATTTCCTCTCCTCCACCCCCAATCAACAGTGACTATTTAAAACAAGAAGAAATACTTCTGTGTTTTTGGCTGGAGTCACTGTTGCCCCACAGAGCATCACAGGAGGCATCAGGGCCACAGCTGTGCCCAGGGCAGCTCTCTGCTGCAGAGCTTCTCTCTGCAAACTGACCCCAAGGAGGCTGTTCTTCTGCCAAAGTGCAAAGAGTTGAAGCAACAGGTGTAGTATCAAAGATAACAAGCCTTTACCACCTTCTTCTCTGAGAAAAGCAGCAGCATAATGAAGATAAATAAGAATTTTAGAGACAGGTAATCACATGATAACAGATCCTTGTTATTTAATACCACCAGAGCTATTTCAAATAGTGTTAGGACTTGTCTGTGCCCACCAGGATCAAGTTCTGCTAATCAGTAATCTGTAGATGTGCATAGTTCATTAGGGTCCTGGGAACAGCTGTCCATGTCTGCTCAGGATCAGATTACAGGATATCATTAACTTGGATTCTATATCCGCTTCAAGGTTTTTGTTACAACTAACTCATAATTCTTTTTCTTCTTTTTTTTTTTTCTTTTTAAATTATCCTGGAAACCAGGAGAGCTAAAGACTAAGGTTTCTGTTTTACCTGCTTCTGTTCAGTATCATTTTAACATACATTCAAAAGAAAGCTGTAAATATAATGTTCATTGTAACTAGTGCAATAAAACACTGAATAGTTTCATGCCTCTTACACATGTCTGTGCTCAAGCTTTATAGTTGAATTGCTTTAGAGGAGCTACTTAAATCTACTCTAATCTCCTACTGCCTGTAAAACATGTAAAAATACATATATAAAAAAAAACCACATTGTATATCTCAGAGTAAGCTTTTCAGTTTACTTTGGTAAGTTTTATCTGATAAAATAATACATTGGTCTGGCTATTACTGCATGACTTAAGTATAGTTCCGGAAACAGAAGGCTGAACAGCTACTTCTCATGAACTGTACTCTAATTATGGTATGGGCTGCTTGATTTTAAACGTTTCATACTACAATAAGACATTTATAGGGTATCTATAGGAAAAAAAAAAAGGTGATGCTATTTTACTTTTTTGGGGGGCAATTTGCTTATTTCTACCTTTTTCTTCTTTCTTAATTCAAAAGCGATTCAATAATTCAAAGAAAAAGATGGATTCAAAATTGATGTCATTGGGAGCAGGAATAAAAATTAATCAACACATTAGTATCTTAATTTTATTCAGTTATCATGACTACTATTCTCCCAGGGCATCTAAACAATCCCAAACTGGATTCATGAATCATTTAGGCAAATAACAATACCCAAATTCAATAGTCATTATGAATAATTACACTAGCAAAAAGGCAGAAAAGAATGCTCTAACAGAGCCATTGCTCTCTACAGCAAATGTGAGTTTATAATATGCTGTTTTACTCATGTCAGCCATTGGGCAATTACTGATTAATAGACTTGTTATTAGACACTAGGCCTGACTGTTCACTGCTGTTCTTATAAGCAGATTTCTTACACTGAAAATATTCAAAATCTACTTGTTTCTGTACATGGAACAGGATTAGGTTCCTAAAACAGCTGGAATTTCTAGAACAGTTTACAAAATAGTAAGACTAATTAATTAAGATTAATTAATAAAATATAATGCAAACTGCAAATATCTGGATATAGTATGATGTTTAAGCTAGGGGTCTAGGGTAAAAAGTGTTTTTGAAAGAAACTTTGTGGATATTGTGGCCAAAAATCTCTCTCTTGTAACAGGCCCTACTAAAAATCCAGATTTGATGTATGCCAGATATTTGGGTAGCATTCTAAATGGACTGGCTCTGAAGTGAGGTTGTCAATCCATTCCTAGACACCAAAGCCAATTGATCAGTTCCCTCCAGGAGAAGTTCATAAAACATCTGCAGGAGGGGTGGGACTGGTCCCCTCATCATTAAATAAACACTCTTCCTCTGAGTGCCTTGACATTCTCTAGTGGAGTGATGTTTTACAATTTAAAAAGTCCCAAATTTATAAACCATTTACATAGAAGCAAAGGCTGACTGAAACAAAACAATACATCCATGGATCTTCGAGGTCTCATTTATGGAGCCCAGTTCTGTTTCAGGGTCTTGACTGTCTCTTGTTTTTTCTGAAAAACTTTTCCATGGGGATGGTTTTAGATTGTGATAGTAGGACATTGAAGCCTGAAAATTTTGGCCATACCATTTAGCTTTCTGTAGCCCGAGTCCAAAAATGTTAATGCTCCTGCTCTGGCATGGATGCTTAATAATATAAGTGAGCAGAATTAAACACAGTTGTGTATGCTGTGCCCTTAAACCTCTGGCTGTGAAATGTGTTCATTTTTGCTCTGTATAAATGATGTGCTACATACATTTTCTTAGCAAAAGACAGGGAAAATAATACTCAGACTTTAAACAATTTCAGATGATTTTTGCTTAGAAGAAAAGTGCATTTGTCTTTAAAAAAGGAAGGTGCTGAGGACTGCCTTTGACAGAAACTGTTCCATGGGAACTCTCAGATGCTGACACACTGACCCTCAGTGCTTGGCTGCAGGTACTAAAAGCCCCATTTGAATGTTCCTCTCTAAGCATTCATGCTTGCAAGCAGCTGAAATGCCCCTCAGGGGCTGCCAGCACAATCTGGCAGATCACCAGACCATCCCCAAAACAACCAAGAGCCCATGCACTCCCTGAGGGTGGTCCTGGGCTGGCAGGCTGCAGGGTCCAGGAATAACAGGATAAGGAACCCCACTCATCCTGAGACACTGGCCACTGGAAAAAAAAAGGCCAGATGGGATCTTTCTGGTCGGCTGCTGGATCTTGCAGATTGGTCAGCTGCCTGATGATATCCTAGTAGGAAATATTCTTTGGCAAAATTTTCTTTCTGGTGTTGTCAGTTTGTACGCCCATGATGGCAATTTATATTGAGCAAAAAAATTAAGCTGAAACCAGTTTATCACTGGAGTATTATATTAAAGCAAAACAAAAAAATTATTGGTAGGCAAATTAGTTTAGTTACAATGGCCTGCAGGTACTGCAGAGCTGGAAGTCTTGTGGTTTGGGCTGGGATGGCTTTCTCCCAGCTGGAAATGTTACCACAACAATGGGAGGTGGATTGTGGGTCATGTTCTATAAAACCAACTTCCATTCTGGTTGTAATAGCTCAACACAGAGTGCAGACAACACACAGTGCTAGAAGGGCAGCCTGGGCACAGGTTTGGGAACTTCTGAGCTGTGTGAAGGCACTTGCAGCTTGTGTGCATGAGGCAACCAACAGACATCTCTAAGTATTTATCAGCATGACTGGAGAAACCCCATTTCCTCTGTCTTTCTAGAGGTTATCTCCCTAGAGTTAGAAGCTGTAAAGGTTGTACCTGACATTTGCATGCCAACCATTAGGGTGAAAGGTCCCATACCATTAAAGCCATAGCACTGAAATTGTGGGTAAGTCTTGGCTGTAAAATTAGGTAAGCAATAAAAAATAAGATCCATGACTCCTTTATTTATTCATGAATCATTGCTTAGCACTAATAATGCTTATTAATAAAAAAGTATAATATCAAGCCATCTGGTAAGAAAACGTATGTTTCAAAGGATTAATAAAATACAAATTATTCCTCTGAAACAAAATACAACACATGAGGTACTGATGGTTTTTCACAAAAGATTCATTATTTAGCTCTGTTCAATGGCTGCTATTGAAATTCTGGCAGGACCTCAGTTTTCTTTTGCAACACTGGGGAAGAATTAATGTTGGAATCTGCTGGCAGAACAAATCACAGCAATGCACTTGATGTATTTTTCAAAAGCATTCACTTTAATATAGGAATCTTTCTATCTGACATAGCTTAGTGAGTGAATGGTAATTAAAGGTAATCATTCAACTCATTTAGTCTAATTTTTTTTAAATTCTATTTTCAACTGAATAATAGCCCTGCTGTAAAAGGGAATGTTTCTACGCCAGCTTGCTTTTGATAAAGCAATAACAAGAGACATAACAAAATGTTGTGATGAAAACAAAGTCACAGCTCAGAGCCTTTTCTTACAGCTTTTCTTGCAGCTGTGGCCCAAATTATAGGACTTTTCCACACACTTAACTCTGGCTCTAATTTACAGTAAGTAGTTTTACCATGGACATCTGGAAATATGTGATTTTTCTTTCATCATGTTGATTTATTTGACTGTAATTATGACTATCATGGTGTCAGGGAAAAAATACTAGTTTTCCTGTTACCTGCTTGGACTTGTTAAGTTGTGCAAACTCCTGTAGGGCTTTTTCCGAAAAAAGCACATCTGCATCCTGGCTCCTTTATCCTGTTGTCCTGTCTGGTCTGTCCTGAGCATGCAGGAGCTGAGTCACAGAGGGACAGGCAAATGTGTCAGCCTGGCTGTGATGATAGCAGCATGGGTCACCACGGGAAGCCTGGTTGGATGAAAGTTTTAGATGTTTCTTCGTAAAAGTGTAAACCCTTCCTGCCCCTTGAAATCAGGGCCAAAGAAGAGAGTGGCTCCTTCGAGTTGTTCCTCTATTCATAGCATTGAGCAGATCCAAACATCCCCAGGCTCTCCAACACTCGAATTCTAGATCCAGATCTGGACATACCTTTTGCATTTTAGTCTCATTTCTGAGTAAGCAGAAGCTGTGGTACCCCACTGATCCAACATTCACAGCTACAGTCAAAGAGATGTTAACACACAGCAAAGACAACTCCCCAGTGCAGTTAAATTCCCAAAGAAGGGACTCAAGCTGCTGCTTTGGAAGTAGCTAAGGAAGACTTTCAGATGTCCCATCTTTGCATCAGTTTGCCAGTCATTTCTTTTCATCATTAAACTCAGCAAGGATTATTAACACAGTAACTGGCTCACCTTCACCTGTGTAAAAAAATGTCCTGTAAAAATTGCATTGCATTCTCTGAAGATTCAGGACAGGAGCAATCTCTTCTACTGTGAGCCTGTGAGCTTTATTGTCTTTAAATCAAGAAAGACCTTTATGAGAAAAGATTGCTCTGGGACTACTTGGGGAAACTGGTGCAGAAACTGAGGTATGCACAGAGCCTTCACTTACAGGAAGCAAACCACTCTGCTGTGAGAGCAAATCATTAGACTTTATTTGGTTTAATTGACATATTTGCATGTTTGGCATGAAAGGGCATGATGTGGGTTAATTTTTAGTCTGTCTTCCTGTGAAAATAAGATTCATATGGCTTTGCTGTTTCCATCAGCATACATTTTGACTGTTTGTCTTCTGGGCTTGGGCGTAGATCTGTAGTTTCTGTGAGCTGAATGACAAGACCTAGTCACTGGATGAGAGAGATACTATTGCTCGTAGTGAGGGGAAAGAATCTGTGAGTGTCCTCCCCTTTATGAAATGCCACAGAATCTTGGTGTGGGACACTGACCCTTGTGAAGGCAGGGTCACTGGTTTATCCACTGCTCACAGAGCAGCCTGCTTCTTTGGGCAATATTTAATGCTATGTTAATAAGTTCTATTTGCAAGTCATTAGGGTCTTAAACCTCAGGAATTGGGAGCTGCTGGAGACTCATTTAGAGCCACTTGGCTTAGCAATGTCCTCCTGTGGGTAGGAGTCTATCACCAGGGGGTTGAGCAGAAGATGCTACCTGTGGCTTCTGTGCTCTGACAGTTTTCTGTATCAGTTGCTCCATGTCAGTTGTTGATATATAGCCCAGGTTCCCAAGGAAGCACAGCCATGGGATAATTGCTGTTTGTGCAACTGCTTCAGTTTCTGCCAGCCCACGCCTTGTCAAAACAAATTTCAAGATGTTACATATTTCAACCAAATTCACAAAGGGCTAAATTCTCAAAGATCATTAATTTCATACAAAGTAATTTAACTGGGAAATCATCTACATTGGAAAAAAAAAAAACAAAAACAAAAAAACAACAATAAAGACTGTTCCAGAGTCCTGACAAAATTCCTCAAGCAAGGAGTTCCCACTTTCCTAGATACCAAAGGCATGAATATTGTGGGACCTGCAAATGCTGTTCCATACTGTTTCTTTGTCCTTTACATGTGTGAAATACATAAACTAAGTGGAAAGTAGCCCTTTAAAGTGGCTAAGGGCATCCATTAAATTGCCAAATATATTTATAGCACATCTAAAAATGGTTGCTAGGATAACTAAAATGTTTATTGGCAGAATATGAGAAGAGAATTTTATAAAATGTTTGCTTCTGGACAATAAAAAGGAGGAAAGGGTGATGATTGTACTTCTGAATGTCTGTAACCCAAAAGTTCGCTCAGTCCCAAATCCCAGTCCATTTGTAATGTTATATAAATGTCATGCATTCCATGTCTGAGCAGAAGTCAAGCTAAGGACACATGACATCTGCTCCAGATGAAAGTAATTCATGCTCACAATGTAATTCCACATATATAACAACTTCCTCAACTTTTTTTGCAGTTACCAAGAAATTATTTGGGGCATATGGAGGGGAATGTCAGTGTAACAGTATTGGCTTGTAAAGAGAGTTTGAAATTCAAATTCCCCTTGTGATGGTGAGGGTTAATAACTCCACTACTACTGTCTTGTGAAGAATTATCCATTTGTCACACACACAGGTAAGTGAGAGATTTTCTTATGCTGAATTATATATTCAAAAATGTGACTTTGCATATTTTTCTTGTGCAGAAAATTCTACAGGCTTTAAGCGGAAGCAATGCCACAGCACTGCTCAGTCACAGCGCTCTTCACCAGCTTAGTACTTGTCAAGCACATGGAAATCCAGTCAACAGGTACAGTGCTCTGCAACAGATTATGGCTTACCAGCACGTTAAGGACACACTCCCTCACAACATACAACATTGCTGATATCAGTGCCTGCATATTTTACACCTTTTATGTTACTGCGGTAGTTAAATCTACCAGTCTTTCCTTTGGCACCCAAGTCAGTTAGTCTGGAGACATAAATTCATAAGGGCTCAATGCTCATCTAATAAAAAGTTAGTCTCTGCCCCAGTAGCATTTTCTGCATCATCACTTTTCTTACAAGACATGAATTTTTCAGCAGCTTGTGAAAAGTTGTGAACAGAGCCTTAATTAAAACCACATTCAGCAGAAAGGTATCTTACATTATGAGTGAAGGAAAGATGTGGGTAATATTAAGCAGCTGTTAAAATACACAATTAAGTCAAGCTAATTGTTATTACTGGCAGCCTCAATGACAGATGAGCAGTGAAACGCTTGACTGAACAGGCCTTTGGTCAAATCACTGATGTTGCACAGCTATTCTGCAGTAGGCTCCTGACCCCCATTGAATACAGAGATGTAATACTGACAGTCAGATAAACAATGGAATTTGTATGAGTATCAAAAGCATTGTCCTTCCTCCTGTTCTTACTGAAATGTACCGGCTGGCTGAATCCAGGCTTGAGAAACCCTAATGAGGGTTCACAGGTTTGAGGGACAGGAACCACAAAGGCAGTCTGATCTCCTGACACAGATTCACAACCTCTTCCAGTAATACCCATTCAAAATCTCATGGCTGAACTGGAACATAGCCCATTGAACAGACATTCAGTCTTGATTTTATAGATACCAGGGATAGGTTTTCCGCATATTTTCTGAGAAGTTCTAAAGATTCTGAAAGTTTCAAAATACAGGTGACAACATAAGAATTTCTTACCTTTCGTTCCCAACCCCTGGCTACTTCTGCTCACTGTGATGTTGCTCCCTCACTTGTGACAGTGCAGCACTTTGTAGACCCACGCTATAAAACAGATGGCTGTAATGATTAAAAAAGCCCACAGGAAACTCTCAATTTGACTTAATTACAGAAGAAACATTTTGTTAACTACCTCTTTATAGGCTGAGGCATAACTGCAAACTTGATTTAGTCTTGTTCCACATGATTTGCAGTTACTTACATACAGGGCATGTATAAAATGCCACCTTTCTGCTGTGGAAAGGCTTTACAACCACAACAGCTGCATTGCTCTCACTCACTCGCTAAGAGAGGGAGGAAATTTCGCCGTAAGTGTCAATTAACAAGTTACTGGAAGGGTGAAAATCGAACATAATCATTTAAGCAGCAGGACAAGAACATGGGAGATCTCTGATTTAGAGAGTGAATTTTATGCCAAATCACAAGCAAACTATTTCAGTCAACAGCTCACTTTTCTTTTTAGTTTAGAATTGGAGGTTCTGGTGCCTTCCCTTGGCGAGTCTTCTCTGTTGACATCCTAGGAGCCTTTTTTGATGCTTGTAGGAACCTAAGGAAGAGTAATTTCCTTACAGAGTCAGCCACAGGATTATTTTTCAGCATTTGAGCCTACCTGGGAGGCCAGGGGTTGACAACCAGTTCCAAAACAAAACCAGGCCTCCTTTTTCCCTTGGATCTCTGTGTAACTTCTACACTTGGAGGGCTTTCACATCAGCTGATCTGGCAATCATGCCTGGAAGTAAAATGTCCAAAGGAAGCATTATCTTCAAATTCTGCTCCTTGGCCAGCATGATGACAAGGCACCTGCACTGTCTCCATAGAGCCCTGCTGTTCATTGGGAACACCCTTGTGCATGTGGGAAACAGGTTGTCCTAAGCCACACCAAGACACAGGAATTTACTCTTCAAGAAACTTATCCTCTTGTCAAATTCTGTCTCTTTCACACCTCCAGTGAATGAAGACTTCTTTGTCCCCATGTTCCTGGAGGCATTTACTGCATGCACACCCCATGGCTGAAGAGATAGAAAGTGAACTTCTATGTGTTTTGCTCTGAAAGGTGCTCATATACATGGTGATGGGCATGTTGGAGGAACTGAATAGGACAGAATATGCTGCCAGCTCTGTTTGAAATGGCTTTTTTCCCAGTGAGGTGGTTCTGATTTTGCCTTCATCCTGTGCAAAGACATTATCATTCATTTAATACAGCTTAAAGTGCAAAGATAAGAGTATGGTCTCTGTGTGGGGGACTCATCTAAGGCTGCAGTTCATTTCTGAACTGGTCAGCAAACAAGAGCAGTTACTGGAGGGAATACAAGTGAACAATGTAGACCAAGCCTGATGAGATCTATGGATGAATCATTCTCTTTTCTAATCTCTTCCTTTAAAGAAAAAAAGAAAGGAATAAGAGTGGAAATAAAGCACTAGTTTTTTAACAGTATATGCAATTAACTATTGAAACTGCTTGCTATGGATTGTCCTTCATTTGAAGGCTTTCAAACAAGGCAGAATGTCTTTCTAAAAAAGGTTCAAATAGAATCAGCCTTGATGGCAGTATTCCTATGTTGTGTGAGGGCTTGGATGAGATTTCTGTTACAACACTCCTGGCCTTAGACTCCCAGTTAGTTTCACTTTAGTAGCTCTCCCTCTGCATGGTAGGAAAGGGGTTTTAAATTAGACAGTGAAGCAATAATTTAGTTCTCAGAGATTTTATATATATATATTTAGTTTTAGTTTTAGAGTTTTAGTTGTAGACTAATACAAAACAGGTCCTGTGTCACCATCATGTCTTTGACTTTCCTTTATTTATAGTGATTAAATTTTTAAGATTCCAGCTCCTGTGATTAAAGCCAGCATCAAGAATAGAAGGAAGGTCTTTGTTGTAAATCAACTAGTATGAAATATCAGACACAAATAAGCACAAAAATAAATCATCGTATAAAGATGCACACCAAGGTCAGGGATTTTGATACATGTGTGTGGCTCAGATAATGGGACTTTGCTGGCTTTATCTCCCCAGCATGACCTTAAAAGTGTTGCCTTTTAGATAATCACTTAGTGCTTAAACTTAGGCACATGATGTCATTTTGGACACCTGAAATTACTAAGAGCTGCACTGGTTGGTATGCATAACACAGGGCCACAGAGGAGGCTTGTTCTCTTACACTATGACAGCAGGAAGACAGGCAGGAGAGGCAGAAGGCTGTTAAGTCTTACCAATACCTGTGCTTCACCATGGAGTTACTCACACAGCAATTCACTTCCCTGCTGTCTAATAGATGAAGCATATTTGCTTTATTTTTTTTTAATTCAAAAGCATATTAATTTAAGAAAGAAAATAAGTATGAGATTAAGACTTCAGATGGCCTGCACTGGTCTGTCTTCATTAATTTAAGATAGGGTTATATTATGTTATCTGAGAACTTATCCCATAACACTTAATTCCTTGAGCAACCTCTGTGATATGCAACTGACTCCAAGAGAACAGCAGTGAAGCCAGGGCTGTCAGTGAACCTTCCCCATGCTAATCTGAGCTACTGTTCTGGTCTCTTTTCAGTGTTATTTATGGCTGGCTAATTTGACTACCAGAAAGAAAGTACATAAACCCAGCCTTTAAAAGATCTGTTCCAGATAGCAGATTATCTTGGAGGTAACAGTGCTTCAACATTTTGTCAAAATACCAAGCTGGTCCTGTGGGAGGCTAAAAAATATTTTCCTCCCCTTTGAGGTCTTAGTTCTGCTCAATGTGACCTGTGCACTTTGAGATGAGAGTGTATAGCTTGAGCTTACATTTTCAGTCTTACTGCAATTATAATAATTAGAAGGATCTCACACTGGTCTCTGTTTTCTTTCTGAATATTAATCCTGTTCATTGTCACTTGTAAGCATTGACAAGCATTCTAGATGGGTTCATTAACTGCAATTTTATTAAAAGTCGTCCCAAAGAAAGGCATAAGTCTAAGACAATTGCCTACATCTACTTTCCAAAATCCAAATTCAGATCCCTTTTCAAAAGATCCTTATTTTGACATGTTAGACTAAAGTACACAATGTGTGTGTCCTAGCCTTCAGGCTTATCTGGAATCTACATCTGAATAATGTTAGGCTTTCAGCCTCTAAATTTAAGAAAAATTTAATGTCTCTAAAAGGTCATGATCTAACAGCAGAACTCAGAAAATAAATCAGGGCAGCTGTCATTATCATTTGGTCAGAAATGAATACTAAAACTCCAAAAACTGAGATCTAAAAGTTGGAAATTAGATAAAAGAAAATGGAAGAACAATAGAGAACAGTTTTAAAAGTGCTATGTGGGGTATTTTTTAGTGAATAAATTGTTAATGGAAATTTCCTCTTTCACAAACTGTTTAAAAATTATGGTAATTCCTTATTGTTTTTCCATAGACTTGGTTGGGGGTTGGGTTTGTGGAGGTGGGAGTGGGGTGTTTTGTTTTTTTAATGTTTACTGACAATTTACAACTCATAAGAAGGCCTATAGTATGCAGTAAGGTGGTATTGGCAATGTTTTATCCTTGATTAGGAAACTATATTCATGTACACTTGAAAATTTCTTTACTTCAAGCAATATTATCCAAAAAAAACATCACAAATGCTTCGGTCCTCTTGCATTGAGGGCAAAACTCCTAAGTCAATGCTTACAAAATGTATCTTGGTGTTCTTGATATAATTTCTTAGGCTGAGATATTTCAAATATCCTCTCCTCAACTGCGCCTCTGTTGCATTCTTTTTTTTTGTTTAAAAATGAAACTTCTGCTCTTGCAGAACACTTCATCCCAGAAACATCAGCCATTTTCTGTTCCATCCTCAAGTTATTAATCTCTTTTAAAGGAAATGTTTAAATAAATGCTTATGTTTCCATTTCCTTTTTTTGGGCTGTGTCCAGAAGATGTACTAATGCTGGCTACACAGAACACTCTGTCTGCAGCACCAAAGATCATCTCCATTCAAACAGAAACCAGTTATATACACTACTCCACACATCTTCTCTGGGCACTGAAACACTGAGAAAACTTATACCCAAAGAAAAGGAGAAAAATCATTATTTTCCAATGGATATGCAATGTGAAGAAATCTGATCGTAAACATATAACTACCCAGGAGACCTCAGTACAAGAAATAAGGATAATTTCCCTTAAAACACATGAATGTGATTCATTAAATTTAGTTATCTACCAGGTAGGTGACTAATGTAAATTTTCATCATAATTCCCTGATAAGCAATGGAGAAAGATAGAGTCTTCCACAGTATATATCATCCTATTTCAGCATAAATGTTTACAGTAGGTGGGATGAATAACACTCTAAAGATGTATATCTTTATATAAGCTCCATCCGGAGAGACTAGATAATTTATTTAGACAAGGCATCTAAATTGCAGATAACTAAAAGTAAGGGAGTTGGATCTTGCCCTGAATGCCTGGCTGAACAAGGAATATTTCTCAAGCTACTCAGAAAATGAATGCCACAGTGCTTAAGAGGGCTTCTGATTACTCACAGTTCTTTGTGGGCTTCACAACCTGCTGTGCTTTGTCCAGGAACTGCCGCAGAACTTGCAAACAGACTGAGCAGAAACTGACATAACAGGGCATCCCATGTTTGTTAGAGAGAGCAAAGCACCTGAGTGCTGGGTCTGGAGCTCACCTGGAGCTCCCAGATGGGCCTGAACTAACCAAGCATTGCTACGATGTGCTCTTAATTCTGCACCTTTGGGGGAAGAGGGCTTGTCAACAGTAACAGCAATGGACCTCCAGTGCCATGGTGCT
This sequence comes from Promerops cafer, assembly GCA_013398275.1. Classification (NCBI taxonomy): domain Eukaryota; kingdom Metazoa; phylum Chordata; class Aves; order Passeriformes; family Nectariniidae; genus Promerops; species Promerops cafer. The sequence goes on from VZSE01009779.1 coordinate 252,167, forward strand.
GAGCAAGCAAGCACTCAGAGCTCTAGGAGAGGTGTCTCAGAGCCACTCTTCCCAAATTTCTGAGGCCCTGTTAATGGAAACACAGGGCTGTCTCAGCACAGAACCATTTTCTTTTGGGTGAGGCCTTCTGAGGGGGGCTGTGACTCAACCTACTCCTAAAATAAGCTTGGCTGTGCCCCTGAGTGGCACTGCTGGGTCAGCAGGAGCACCTCAGCCTCTCTGCTTTCAGGCCATGGGTAATCCACACTGCAGATAAAATCCACAATGCAGATAAAGGACCACTGAGAACTAGTTGCAGCTTCTGCTGTCCAAATCTTCACTGACAGTCCTAAGTGCCCAAATGCTGAGGACCAAAACCTGTGTGCTACATTAAACAAATCCATGTCCCACTCTGCACTCCTTCTTCTCTCTCTTCTCTGAAAGTATTTAGATCCTTAGGGATCTAAGGGAGAGCTTTTTCTCTTGAAAGGGATTGCTCTCGCTATCCTGCCTACCACAAAGCTTTTCTAATTAAAATGGCAGACCCACTGATGGTCTCATTTAACAGTTCAGACGTGTTTATTGATTTGTTTTTGTAGGCCTTAGACCCTCATAGTTCTTGCAGTGTGTGAGGATGTGGTGGCAATGATGCCTGCATGGTCCATCTGTCTCCAGAGGAGCTGCCTGAGGAGGTCTGCCTCAGCAACAGAAACCTTTTGCACCAGTGATACTCATTTCCTCGTCTCCAGGGAAATTACCCATATCATTTTTGCTGATATTCTGCTAGACTGGTGCTTGACAAAGATGAACCTTTTCATTCAATACATTCATAGGGTACCTCCTGTGTGCCAATGTTGTAGGGACATTATTTTCAAATTCCAGACTTGAGCTGGTTGGGCTGAAATTTGCCTTCAGCCTCAGGCTCAAGAATTTCCAAAAATCATTTTTACCAACTCAAAGTAAGAATGAGAGTGGACAGAAATTACTCCTGCCCATGTGGAAAACTATTCTGTCAAGTCTTTATTTAGGATAATCTCATTCTGCCACACGTTACCAGGAGGACTAGAAACCAGGCCTGTGGGAGAATGCCTTCCCATTCAGGATCACAACATGGCATTAGGTTACTTGATGGGCTCCCAGGAGCAGGACGGGCAAGGAACTAATGAAAGCAGCTTCCCAATACAGGTCAAACTTCAAACAGACACATGCAGAGGTCCTATGTGAAAGCAGCAAAGAAAAACATCTCCAACAAATATTTTGATAAGTTACTTTTCAGTCTTTCCTCACCATTAGTAGCACTCTTAATAACTCATATAGAGGTAATGAAGACCTTAGATAATGGGATGATTCAGTCTCATTTTTTTTGCAAATTTAGGGTTTTCTGAGATTAAGAAACCATGCACAGAATCAAAGTTAAAAGACTGTTATCAAGATGAAAATGTCAGTAATTCAGTGTGAATACTGAAGCTGCCAGTGCAAGTTTAATTGTGCTTCTTTGTGTGTTTACATTATGATAGCCTTTAGTTACAGAATCATGGATTACTTCATGGTGAGGTAACCATCTCTCTGTGGCACTGCTCGAAATTTGCTGGTCTGACATCAGAAAAAAAGGTTGGAGTTTTTCTCAGAAAGCCTCTCCAGTGGAGCAAGACAAAAGGAGGGACTTTCAGAAGGCTGTCCTTACAGCCTGCTGTCACTGCCATGCCTCGACAGGTCCTTGCTCAGCAGCTGAGTGTGGACCTGGGCCCAGAGAAAGATAGGGAGCAGTATTTTATATGTGAAAGAATATTCTCAATAAGGCAGGGAGTATCTAGGAAGACGGGAGGAGGATTTTCACCTTGTCAAGAGATAAGGAGGTTTGATACCACTATGGAGAGCCAGAATTTTCCTCCTTTTCCTGCGGAATTTTGTCATTACAAATGAAGCAATGGGTTTACAATATCTAGGTAGCCTCCTAGCAGCAAGGAAGTTAAAACAAAGCCATGGAAAAGCAGATGAACTGGCTGTATCTGCTCTTTATTCCACTGTATCACATTCATATTTTTGCATGCATAATCACTATTCTATTCACAAGGCCTAACATACATGGCCATTTGCTGCCAGGTCAGTCTGTGCTGAATTAAGCCTTGAGAAGGACACACACATTTGGTGAAGCCAAAAAAAGGGGGAACTTTAAGTTTCATCTGAAGGAAAGCTTAGGATAGCATTATGTATTAAAGGACATAATAAACCAGTTCTGAGTTAAAGTCTGATTAAATTGACCAAGTTTCAGCAGAGTCTGTACTTTTATTCAACTGCTGTTTTAAAAAATGGACTATTTGTTCTTTTTCTACCAACATAGGCTTCCAGATTTTCTAGCATTCATGAGTATCTTTGAGTGAACACTTATTCATACAGATGCATGTTTTTTAACATAATCATTGTGACATACATAGCTGCCGTAAGAATCATTGAGGAGGTGCAGATAAAAGTACTTAAGTATGTTGATTTTCTACTCAGCTAATTCATCCAATCTTGATAGTATTTGTAAGCACCTTGCCCAGTTTCCAAGGGAGAAAAAAGCTAAAACCAAGACAGCTGGTGCCTGTCTCAGTCCATGTAATGATGCAAAACTAGGAATCAGTCAAAAAAGCAGGGATGCTCCCTTTTCACTTGAACATGTGGTTACTGGTTATGAGTCAGGTGCCTGGAGCAGGAAGGGTAAGAATTCATTCAGCTTTGGAATATCACCTAGCAACAGTGTCTGGGAAACCATTGCTTTGAGGGTTTTTTCACTTCATTTTGTTTTTCAAACACAAGCAAGAGTGAGCAAAGTCTCACATGAGATCAAAATCTAAGCAAATCAACATTCAGCATCCACCTAGCACTCTAACAGGGTCCATAAAAATAGGCTGCCCTAGACTACTCAAATTATATAGAGGAATTATATTCCCCAAACATTTGTGTGGATAAAGTCAGTTTCATTTAAAAGTTCACTGGAAGTTAGTGGTGCACACAACATGAAATCAGACTTGATTTTAAAAATGCTTCAACAGGAAAAAATGAATCCAGGCATCTTATAGATCCATGCTGGCATTATACTGCTACAGAAACAGAGGGTTACTGTAAAACAGCAAAATGAAATTATTTGAACTGGAATTTGACCAGGACACATTTTAAGATCTGATTTTTGGAGAGATGCCCCTACCTCAATTAAGGTGCAAGCAAGATCATATGCCAAAGTCAATAGTATGGATTTTATTTAACAGGAGAATGTGAGGTAGAGAGATAGAAAGAAGTAGAAAAGACAGGAGAGAGGATGGGAGAGAAAGATAGATTAGGCAGAAGATGGTCAACGCCTGTGGATCTGTCCTGTTGGTCCTTCTTCACCTTGGTCTTCTTGGAGGGGGGGTATTGAGGTCATTCAAAACTTTTCACTATTTATCTACACAATTCTCTTATTCTACTGGTTAAATAATTGCCTCACTTCTAATGTTAATTAGTTCTTTTGAATCAGTGGGCTGTTGGAATCCGTGGGTTTCTTTAAGGTGGTGGGTTGTGCCAGCTCTCACGTCTGCCAGAACTACCTTTTACCAAGTCACAGCTGACTTCAGTACAGCTACTGAGTTGACTTTCCTTGTGGATTCTTTGTGTCCTTTATCAGTGTTCCCCCAGCTCCGTTCACCTCCCCCTGGGCCTGCGATAATGCTCAGACAATAGTATCCCCTTTATCTTATCTCAAGTTCCCATCAGGTATCTCAGCTGTACAGTCCAAGTTCCAGGAATCCACAGAGGCATATTGGGGTGGGGGGAGTTACGTGGGAGAGGGATTGGTGGTCACAGATCTGTCCCATAACTTGGGTGGTCTCTGTTTGACCAGCAGTGTGGGCATGGGCAGCTGCCCCTGCACAGTTTACCACAGTGGGAACCCCTGACTGGGTGCATTCCCCAGGAAGTACTAGCCAGACCTCACCAGGCCTGGGGCCAGAGCCATCCTGCTGCTCCATTCCATGCTGATCTCATGGCAAAACCCTTCTGTGCTCTCAGCAGTGTTTGAGACAAGCAACTGGGAAGTCCTTACAACATCCTTACAACAAGTGAATTTCTACTGCAAAAAATATTACTATTTTTAGGCATAATCCTGAACATCCTGCAGAAAGTTTTTGGGATGGAGATAGCTTTCTTCCCCCTTCACTTGTTCTAATAGCCATTGGATTTTTTAAAAAAATGTGTCATTTAGATTTCATTTAAAAAACAGATCAGAGCACTCCCACACTAGGTCATTGTCCTGTTGCCTGCCTGAGGAAAGATGGTCTGTATTTATCACATCAGGATCTTCATGTGAGCGTGATAAGGAAATATAGAGCAAATATTTGGTGCATTTTTTAAGTTCTCAAAACTTTAATTTTGCTTCTGTGTAAAAAGTAGGCCACATACTGTGAATGTCTCACCATTATCCCATGGAGACAAAATGTGTAACTGTGTTTTGACTTTTATGCCTGTAGGAGTTTCTGCATACTTCTCCTTTTTTCTTTCACATACACAGGCACTATTTATTCTTCAAATAACCTGATGTGTTAGAGGGGTTTTAAAACTACTGTGATCCAAAGAAGCAGTTACAAATTTGTCTGTATTGTTTATATGGCATATTATAATGAATTTTTCAATTAAACGTAGTAATGATAGCACACGTACAAATGAAATGCTTAGGCAAATAAAGAGGTGCTTTGAAATGCAGAAATATTTGGAGTCAGCTGAGGGAGAATAAACAATTCTAAAGTATAAGTTTATGAGAAAAATAGTGGCTGGACCTTCTTGCTCGGAAAAGTGCCCTGTCCAAACCCACTCTAATAAACTCCAAACACACCAGGCCATAAAGTGCTTGCTGCCACGGGTTCAAGTGAAATCAAATGCAAGTCAGAGTCTCCAGCTCGCAAAGGAGAAGCTAATGGACAGTCAATGGAATGTGAGAAAACACATGGAAGTTTAGAGTGACAATCTTCAAAATTGTGGACAGATGTAGCAAAATAAAGAGCCAGTCTTTCCATTTACCTTTTGATTATGACAGCTTGGCATATTTATTCACATATAGGCAGGGCAGGGAAGCCTCCCTTGGTGCAGAACAAAGACAGTGGTGGCATCTTCCTTTTGTGAACTGGGCAATTAACCATTGGTTTTGCCCACACTGACAGTGATGTTAGTGGGCAACCACACAGTGGTGCCCAGAGCCTCTGCCAAGTCATCATCTTCTACCAGAACGTCCACACGCCCTATATCCTTCTCTCCCAAAATTAAACTTCATGTGACAAGTAAACTTTGTGCACAGGAAATCACGGCAATATTTAAGATAATTAAGTCTTCAATATAGGATTTGTCTTGTCCAGCTCAACTTGCCTGTGGTTTAGACAGCTCCACCTGAGCTCATGGCACTCAGTTTCTAGCCCCATCAATAGAGAGAAATAAACACTTTTATAGCATCTGCTCCTTACTAGACAACTACTTTAAACTTAAATTTGTTGTATTTAAAAGTACCTATTTTCCTGTTTTTAACTAAAAAGATTAGGTAACTAACTTTAGTATATATACAGAAAACCAAAACACTGGCATGTTGGCATTATTTTGGGTATATTTAAAGCACTTAATAGAATTTTTAGAGGTACTTTGGCTCCTATTTGCCTCTTTAGCCACTTTCAACATGTATGTATATGTATATATCAGAAACCTTTGCCTGATCCTGAGAGTTGAGCTTTGACTTCACTGAATATCCAAATCTCCTGAGGTCAGTTAGTGAGGTGGGTAAAGAGGGAATGCTGGGTTATGCCTAAAATACTTATTGTTTCTCACCTTTCATTGCTCCTATGTAACTAGGGATCATGTGGCAAAAACAGATTTTCTAATCATATACTATTTTCCGCAATGGCCCTTGGCCTCTGCTGAGCTGGTCCAAAAACCACAAGGCAATGTTTATTTTAACATCTCCAGAATGTAAACCAATTAAAAAATTTGAAGATAAAGAGGAGATATCACCAGCTAAATAGCAGAGTAATAAATATCCAATGACGTTAGAAAGCTTTTTGCATGGTACCAAGAGGAGTTAAATCTCACTGGGCTGGATTGCAAAACAGTAACTCCTTTAAGCTGAAAGAGAAGTAAATAATCATCCTGATGGCATTTATTTACTTGTAGCATTTCTCTCAACTGCATCCCTCTCCTTTAGTACCTTACTTTGTCAGCTTCCTGTGTGGATTATCAGGATCTCATGGAGGAGTCAAGTCTGGCAAAAGCAAGAGGCAAATGTGGGACAGAGCCCCTGGTCTTGTTTATACCATGTTTTCACTGACAAAAAAGTGGAGGGTCTTTTACCCTGAAACCGAATCTCTCCCTTGCCATCCCAGATATTTTCCAGGGAAGTCTCTGATGGCCAGTGCAAAAAGTCCTACTCGCTGGAAGAGATGTCTTGTGTCTTTACAGCAGTCTTGCTAAGGGGATACATGTGTCCTGTCATTCAGCATCCAGCTTTTTTTTTTCCTTTGGTTCTTACTCCAGAATTTTCCATCTGAGAAAGGCCTCAGGGAAGGACTGTTATTTTCTGAGAGGTAATTTGGAAAAGACAACCACAAGCAGAGAAGTTACATTCAATAATGTAATTATTGTGTGTCGGTTGTCTTTTTACCAAAACAAATTAAGCAACAGAAACTTCCATGCTTTTTTTTCAGAGAAAGTCAAGATAATTAGTTCTCTGAGCTTTCCAGGCCCACGTCCCCACTTGTATGTAGGGCTGTGTTCCACGGGTACTATTAAAATACAAGGGGTATTTTGACTCATGTAGAGATGATTTGTTTAGTGACCTCAGAGATGAGAGAAGGGTATGGTCTGTGGGTGCGGATAAAGGGGACACAAAGGGTAAAGGGGAAACAAAATACATCCTCCTCCCTCAGAGGTTACAGCACAACTGTTGTCCAGGCAGCTCTTGATGAAGAGGAGAAGGGAGAAAGATATCTATTATTGTTCCCCCTTGTTAGATGAGGATGTGGATAATATCTTCTTTGAGTATTCCCTATGGAGGTTTGCATGCTGCATGCTGTGTTTTATCAGATATGACCCTAAAGGCACAGCACGGACATTCCGAAAGTTGTGTTCAGCCATGGCTGCTTGAACTCGTGTGCTGATTATTTTTTGGGGACAAAGAGGATTAGAAGTAATAAAATCTTGCATTAGTGCAGGATCATTCTTGAAGGACCAAAACGGTATTAATTAAGCTTCCCTATAGACCTGTGCATAGTGAAGCAAAATCCAGTAGAAAGAGATGAAAGGTCCTGTTTTCAAACTTGCTTCCTAAAGTATCTTTAGTTATAGTAATTTTATGTATTCACATTTTAAAGCATTTGACAGAGACTTTTACCTGTGCTGCAAGGAGGCTACAGCTGCCCCAGAAAACATCTCATCAATACATCTTCTGGGCCATAACCACAAAAAATTCTTCTTCCCTCTTACAAAAGTTATTCCAAGTCAGAGAGAAGTTTATTGGTAACTGAAAATCCACCTTGAAAATAGCCTATTTTGAACTTACCTCTAGGAAGGTTTATTTAAAGTTTCAGAGGAATGTGCCAATGCTTATTTTAGGAGCTCATTCCTACCCCTCTTTCTGGCTAAATAGGATTTTTGTCTTGAGCAACACAGTCCTCAGGCAGGAGGCTATGGGGCTAGTGAATCCCAGCCAAAGGTATGTGCTCATCTGGCTGGTGAAATCCTTTTGGCAGGATCATTCCCTCGTCCTGCTGTGTAAAGTGCTCAAGACCACATCTCAGGATCCAGGCACTCCTGACCCCTTGTGTGTTGTAGGTGGGAGAAAGACATAAAACTTATCAGACAATGGTTCACATACAACTTGGCCTGAAAAGTCCCACTGATTTTACATTCTTCTGAATCAAACAGGCAAATGTAAAAAGAACATTATAAACCCACTCTTCATAATGGTTTCTTTTTCCCATGGTTACAGTGACCTAATCCTGCATGAGCTCAGTGAAACAGGTTGCATAATGTTTGGCTCCCTATTTTGAAGTCTGTAGCTCTTATACTAGCTCCTATGTAATTTATTTCTGGTCTTTTACTAGCATTAGGTAAAGAAGAGGCTCAGTTTTCCATGCTAAAAGTAATTGTTTTCCATGGAAGGATCCACTTTCTGTTTGACTCCCTTCAATCTTATGGAATTACAAAGTTGCAGGATTAAAGGATTTTCTGACTCTAATTAATATGTCTGATTACTGAAAGAATTGGTACAGAAACTAAGATTAAAAACAGATAAATCTATTTCCATTAGTACCAATGCAATGGAAAAATAAGCGAAATAAGATGGATCCTAGACAAGGTGTTTCGAAATTCATTTATCATATTTTGAAATTGCTGAAAACTAATGCTACCCTTTGTCCATATTTTGCAACCTGCTTTGTTTCTGTCTAGAAACAGGGGCTTTTTTTTCTGTATTTGCTTGGAATTACCAGGTACCTTTCTAGCCAGATATTACTAAGCAGGCCATATGGAAATCACTGACTTGTTAATGAATGATATCTGACATTATGGGAAGTATCAGCAACTGTGTGAACATGGATTTTATATATGTGTATATATATATACACACACATATATATATATACTGTGACTCTTTGCTATCCCTGAAATGCTGCACAATGACACAGCTGCCCCAGTGAATAGAAGCTACCTTATTAATGCCAAGGGAACTCACTGGGCCTTTCATCACATGGCCTGGCTTTTAATGGGATCAACTTCTGCTACTGGCTTTGCCCCTGATTTGCACTGATTGCTTAGGCAGCCAGCAGTGCTGTCACTGGTGCACGGATCCAGGGCAGTGGCACCAGTGTCACACTGCACGTCCAGCCCCATCTGAGCCAGGACCTGCTGCACATGCTGCTATCTCCTGAGCGTTTGACTCTGCAGCAGCACGGCCAGAGCTGCTGCTGTGCTCAGCTGTGCCTGAGGGCTGCAAGGCATTCACCCAGAAAGTCTAGACAAAGGTAGAAAATCCTAAAAATCTGCTCTGACAGGATTTTCTTTTAGATTAAGGAGACCAGTCCAGGAGACCTTGGCTTGCAGTCACATTAGGAAAATTGTGCTTTTACTAGTACAGCTTGTTTCATTTGAAGGGTACACTGATTTTACTATACCAGTGCAAAGCAATCCTGCTTGTCCAACAGACTAAGTGTACTTCATTACCATAATGTACAGGAACTCATATACCAGTAAAGCATTCCCAGTTTAAGTACAGCCTGTGTTTTCAGTCATTCATCTCCAAAATTGTAGAAAACATCTCTAAAAAAGGGTATGGTGAGAATTCAGTCATCAGCAAATGAGAAGGGGTTTCAGATCATCACAGAGAAAGTCTGATTGCATAAAGGATTATGTATCAATATTATATAATCTCTTTCAAGGGTTTATGGCTTTATAAAAGCATGGAATGAAAAATGGTTCTGGCTTGCAAACAAAAAGTGACTGCTTTGAGTGTTCGAAAATGGTGCTTTACTAATTTGTTAAAAACCAAACATAAATCTGTGTAATACCTATGAGACACATATTTCTCAGCTCAAAAATTGTAAAGGGCATTTCTAATTGTCACCATGATTGTACAGGTTTTCTTCTGTCATACTGGACCAGCTCTTAATGTAATTCAGGTTCTTGTTACTGTGTCTACATATGGCACATACTAGTTCTTTATGAACATGGAAATTCAGGAAGACAACATACAACATTTATTCATTTAAAGAAAAGAGATCAGAATAATATATATAATTATTTATTTGAAGCCCAAAAACCAAATGAGTAATTTATTTTCATGAGCACAGGCTCATGAGCTCATGACCTCATGCCATATGACATTTGTTTTGTAGGATGACTCATATATTTGGACTTTATACCAAGCCATGAATGTCTTGTCTGGCTTAGAATTTCTTATGTACTGTAAATGCTGCTGAAAGTGTTTCCAACCTCCAATAGCTTTTAAGAATTGCAAGATCTCAAGTGAAGTGTAAAGTGAAAGAATGGGAGACATCGCTGTCTGTGGTTGGCAATTTTCCTGTTATTGACAAGGCCAAATATAGTCAAGAAATTACAACATTTTTACAGTGAGTAACTCAGATTGTGCCTAAGGATGTCCAATTATGGCCATTGCATATTGAAAGATCCAAAGTGTGGCCCTGTCTGCTTCCTGAGATACTGGTGGACTCTTGCACCCCTTCTGCCATGCTCCACAGCAGCATTAGCAGCAGTGCCAGACCTGCAGTGACCACTGCAGGGTTACCTGTGAGCCACCAAGGAAGCAACCCCTCGGCCTCATCCTTCTTGCACCCATTTGAGGAGGAAGCAGGAGAGGAGCACACACTACTCCTGTCCTGGTCACTGCTCTGTCCCTGGGTGCCTGCCTGGCACACATTTCCCAAGGCTTCTCTCAGAGATGGATTGCTGCCTCGCTGGCATGAAGGACCACACAACTAGGCTTGTGCTGGGTGAAGTTGGACAGGACATAGCAATTAACCCCTCTAATAAATGCAGTATCTGCTGGCTCAAGGGGGTTAAATGAACAACTGAAGGATGATTTCAGCCTTCATTAGCCCTGGGCATTGGATTACAGTGTTTTTTAAGGCTCTGCTCTTCTCTGTATTGGCAGCAACTCTCAGTTTGAAAAGAGGTCTGTTGTCAGACACTCTAATCTATTCAATAGGAACAAACTCACCTGGTTAAGCACAACTACATAAACAGATTAGGCAGCTGTCATGCACCAACAGGCATTGTATAATATGAGATGACATGATATGATAAACAGCATACATATTGTTTGGAAATTTCTATCTCTTTAGGTTGAGATTAAATGCTTATGGAACACACAAAGGTTGATTTTTATTTGACTATTGTCTCTGTTTCTCCAGGACAAACACTCATTCACTAATTCATCACACATGTTCCATTCATTCAAGCTTCATGCACACCTTGTTCATTGTGGGTCAGATTCTTTTCTCAGCCACTTTCTCTGCAAACCATTGGAAATCAATGGATGTGGAAGTGATTCACAAGCAATGAAAACAGAGACGTGCTTTTTTTTTTTTTAAACTGGGGAAAGGCTTTAGGGATTATAAGCATGAATTTCAGCAGAATTTGGGCTATGATACAATGACTTTTCAAGAGGACTTAAGAAAAATGGATCTACATCCTCTTGCCATATGCTTTCTGCTATGAACATCTGGTTCCAGTGAGATCTCACTGTGGGATATTTTGTAATGCAAAAATGTGTTAAGTGACTTTTGCTCAAAGAAAGGTTTGGTCACAGACCCTTTATCCTCAGTGTTATATGTACGTAAGGCTCCAGTCTGTACACTACACGTCTGGGGATAATTAAATATCTGCAACCAACCAGGAGGCATTGATCTTAGCAGGAATAACAGCCAGGCTGCAGACAGACATATTGGAGTTTGTTGTGAGATCTGGTGAGACGGAGCAACATGGAAGAGAACCCATGGCACAGAAAACAGCACAATATATCATGTACTAATGATATCATTTTTTTTACTTAGCGAGTCATTCTCTCCTCTGAAACCATAGCCTTTGGCAATTAAAGCAAGGCAAATTTACAATTTTTCCTTAAGCAGTCACTGAAATTTAAACCTGTTCATTGACAAAATTTATGCATGACCTCTGGTAATTTCTAACTTAATGGACTGAAACTTGAAGGTTTATATGTCTTCTTTCAAAAATAATATATATTCTGGATGTATACATATAATGAATATACATTATTGTAGCTCCAATTTTAAGGTCTTGATTTCCCTGAGTGGCTAATGATTCTGCCTTTCAGAAATTAGATGTCCACTATTTTTGGAATCTGAAAGCCTTCTGAGGAAAATCAAGTTGAATACACAGAATGTGAGATTCTCACAGTATAGGATATATTTTATGAGCTTTTGCCTCTCATCATCTGGCAATTAACTTCTTGCGTTGTTTGTATATATGAGTGTCTCAGGCTTGCCAGTCACCCTAAGCAGCATTTACCCAAGTGATGGAGAAGGTGACTCGTGGCTGTGCCTTACAGTTCATTGCCACATAAAATCCTTTTATCCAAAACCTATATAATGGGCAAATCCATTAGTATTTAAATCAAATAAGACCACCCTATTGCCATTTTTTCTGTCCAAAACAGCTGAATGGGTGCTGTACCTGATGTGATAAATACAGAAAGTAGATGGGAAGAATGAGGAAACAACAGAATTAGTTTGGTAGAAGTTTCCTGGAGAGGCAGATGCTCTCTGTGGGGTAGAGGGCTATAAAATAGCCTGAGCAGGAAGGTTTGCAGTGGGGAGGGCTGCAACTAGGCAAGTGGCAAAAATGTTTGTCCAAGCTGGGCATTAACATGCTCAGGCAGCAGAGTGGCCAAAAAGGGAAATTTTCTGGGATTCAGAGACAGAGAAGACTGAGATGTGGAGGTACAGCAGAGAGATCAGATAAAGAGAAACAGTCAGACAAAGCTAGGACTACTTATGTTGGGAAGCCCTGGGAAGGTGTTCAGGTTGTCAGGTACACAGCAGGCACAAGCAAGGAGGAAAAGTTTTAGGAGTGCATACTACTCATGTAATCGGGCCTGGAGCACAAGTTTGGTTTTTGAAAGAGTCATAGTACTTAGCCCTGTAGGGTTTTTTATCAGAGACATAAGACTTTTTGATTTTGGAACCCGGTTGACCAGGTCAATCCATCCCTCCATATGACCAGAGGTGTTCAGGATGAAAAGAGCTTCTGGTAGCACATCTTTTGTGAAAGTCAGACAACTCTAAAAAATTTCCTCTATGATGCTGCTTAACTGGATTTCTGTAACTTTCCAAACACACTGCCAAGAGCAACACTCCTTCAAAATATTTGGCACAGTAGGGATGGTGGCCTCTGAGGTGAAGAAGTTAGGTTCTTTTAAATGGAAGTTAACTCTGAAACCCAATAATGCTAGATTAACCTTGGGCACAAATTTTGAAGGCTGACTTCTTCCCAATCAAAACATTAAAAAATTAGAAAAATTTGTGCAAACTGCAAGACCACCAGCCCACTGTGGTTTTGTAAAATAGGTGGAAGGGACCTACTGAAACTATCTTGGAGGACTAAGAAGATTTTCTCTCTTACTGTTACAAGCTGGATTAGCTGCAAGCACAAAATGGCTTTAGGGAAGATATTCAGGTGCCTAAACATAGGTAACTAGCGTAATTTCAGATAATTTCTGGTGAGCTGATGGGTGTATAGGAAACTCATGACTTTCTGCAATAAAGCCCGAGACCCAAGGGCATCTAAACTGTGCTGGACATACATGTTTAGGTACTCAAATCACTCCCTAGGAGTGTTCCAGTGGAACTATCATGGCAGTTTGCTCTTCATGCTTTTAGAAATCCATCCTTGAATAGCTTCAATGTGTCCCCAAAGGTGCTTAACAGGCCTGAGGTGAACTGGCACATGGGTTCAGCAGCCTAGATATGTGAATAAATTCTAGCATGCACATTTTATACCCCAAATCACTGTGGGAGTATGTGCAAAGCCATACCCTACTGTTCCCCACCAGGGCTGGGAGCTGAAGCAAGCCCTTTTCCTTGTGAGGGAGATCTCACCCACTGTCACCCCACATTTGCCCTTCATACACTTGTTCCAGCTGACCCTTCTCTCCTCAGAGGTTTCAGCTGCCTCACATCTGTTTGCTTGCTTAACCTCTCTACCAAATGCATAAAATGCTCCAGCCTTACATAGCTATGTATAATGAGATGTAACACATTTTGTGTAATGCCAGGAGTGATCTAAGCAAATTTCCACTTTGGAAATTTGCCTTGGAAAAGATTAAGATCACTGGGGCAGGTGGGTCCACTTTACTGCATGGTGCCTGTGGTGCTGTGAGATGTCCTCTCCTCTCCCACCCACATGGACGGGATGTGTGGCTGAGTCCAGGGTGAGCTCCAGCTGCCAGCTGCCTTCCCAGTGCTGGGAGCCAGCAGCTCTTGGGTGCTTCTGGTGCTAAGGCTCAGTATGGCATGAAAGCAATCTTGTCAGTCAGGGAGAGAAGCGTTATTACTCAGATCAAAGTCAGGATTTTTTTCCTGTTCTGAGTCACAGCTAGAATTATTGTGCTGTATCTTCTCTGTCATATTAAAGTTTTGAGTGACTTTAACTCAAAATAAAATACTTCAACTAGTGCAATTAATGCTTTTAACACATTTGAGAATTTTAAATTATTATCCTTGACTGTGGCATGAAAGTGGAGGGGAAAATAAAAAAGGAAGAGAGACTGAGATTTTAACTTTATTCCAAGCATTAAATCATGTATAAATTGTAAGGATTCTGGACAAGGGGATTATAATGTGATCTCAAATTATTAAAAGGCTTTAACACACTAAGAGAGTTTGCAGCCTTTGGCACTGCTAACATAGAATGTTTCAGTAATGCTTAAACAACTTTTCTGCAGATTCTCCTTTTTTATTTTCTTTGATCATATTTCTGTCTTCATAGAAGTAAAGGGAAAAGTTACAAGCATAACACCAGAATGCCTGGGCAGGCCAGACACTAAAAAAAAAGAACCCTGGCTTCAAATCATGTCATTTAATTGTCTTCCAGTTGCCTCTCAGCTATCAAAATGCTCAGCTATTGAAAGCTAAGACATGTTGTCCTGCTGTTTAAGAATAGGGTAAAGTACTTATCTGGCTTTCCATAGCATTTGCCACTGGGAAAGATCAAGAACTGCCACAGCTAAATAAACCAAAATAATGTCAAACCCAAAATAGCCAAAGTAGATGATTAGTAAGAAAACCCATGATACAAAGTAGATGATTAGTAAGAAAACCCATCATACAGCATGATGTCTGCTGTGCAGACAAGCAAAGAGGAAGCAGAACGCAGGAGCCTTTTTCCTCTGAATTTCCCCTGGAAAGGGTGACTATTGTCAGATATGGAGGACAGGCCACTACCTGGGAAGCGCGATCAGCCAGCGATTGAAGCCACAGACAGGCTGAGTCTTAGGGAGGCCAGCATAGCTCTACTGGCAGGATAGCTGCTGCCCCAGCAAAAGGAAAGTGGTTAAAAATCCAGTGGTTAAAAGGCAAGATGAGCAGTAACTGGACAGCCTGAGTAAACTCCTGTATCTGAGGGCAGGGCAACAAGTCAGATGGAAATTTCCACTTCAGGCAGTCCATGGGGGAACTGGGGCAAAAGGACCCTGCAGGGCTCAAACACAACCTCTGCTTTGTTCATGTTATCAAAAGAGTGCAGGAACAGATTCTGAAACTCTGAAAAATTCAGTAGAGGAGCAAGGGCTAGAAGACCCCTGCAACCAGAAAGCCCCAGTGAAGCCACCATGTCATTCACTGCAGAAGGGCCTAAGCACGTGGGGCATGAGACAATTTTGAAAAACCGAGAGTTCTTTTAGATATCAGAATTGAAGATCTGGACATACAGTTGTCTTTGCTGTCTTTATCTCACCAAACGTCTTGCACAATTACCACAATGAACACCTGAATTAGTTTTCTACCTCTTTTCTGCAAGACATTCAAGCACAGGAGGATACCAGCAGTGAAACCTTGCTTCTGTCCTTCATAAAAGAACTGCTGGGCCACCACAAAACAGTGTAGCTGTTATCTTTCTACAGCTATCATTCGTTAGTGTGGCACCTTGCCTTCCTCTGATTCATGGATACATCTTTCAAAATGAGGCCAGTGGCAGCATGGACAATAACTGAACACACAGGTGTTTCATTGTATAGTATGCTGAACAAGAAGTACGCCTTTGTGGCATACATCTCATCTGTGGTTCCAAAGCTTAAAGCAAATATGAATAAATTTAACTCCGCTTCACTTCCTAGGGAGGCAGATTTCTCTCTGTTTTGTAGAGAGGCAAAGCTAGGCACAAAGGGCAAGATTTTCAAAGATATTGAAGTGCCTGAAGATGGAGAAATGTCTTTTGGGATTTGCAAAAGTGCTTATGCAGAGTAGGTACCTGCCTCCCACTGAGATCAGTGTTTTGTATCTGTTCAACAGATGCAAATCTGACAGCTGGCTCTGTTAGAACAATATTTGCTGAGGCTAAACCAACTGCACACAACAGAGAACAGAGACGGGACCCATGCTCTGCTTTCCTCCTGACATAGAACTGGCATGACATTCACATGACACAGACATCATGTACTTCTGTCCACAAGGGGCTTCTGTCCACCGTCGTTCATGCTGTGCCGTGCTTGGCTGCTCTCTTGCCATAACCTCACCATCTCCAGCAGCTCCTACAAGTTGCTTAGGGTAATCTTCTGCTATTTTTCCTAAAGCAACTGCCCTTAGCAATCTTGTCAGACTTTTCCTGCAGCAGACATTCAGCATTCACTCACAGATTTGCCTTCTGTATGAAATAGTTGCCTCATCTTTTAATGTCTGAAGATCTAAATAATTGTTAATGCATTCATTTCAGCTATCCAGCCCCTGATGCCCTAGAAAAGAATATCCAGAGATGTCTGTGCTGGGTCTGTGGAGAGATGCATTCAATGTCATCACCTGACGATGTTTTTTCATATGAAGTTAGCAATTGAACTAGGAAGAATGAATCCACAAAAAGACTGGAATAGTTAGCATAAAGGTTTACATACCAGCAAAATCCCAGTTGTCCCAGTGTGTGTGGACATGCCGTGAACTCCTTCACCTGCTACTGCCATTCCATACTGCAATTTGACACATGTGTGACAGCCAAGTCTGTCACTGGGAGCTGGAAGGCTTCAAGCCTGGAGGTATGTTCAGGACACAGCAAGCATATGTCTGCAAAATCATCCAGAGTATGGGGACAGCAGTCCTTGTTCAAAACAATGCCCCAGCAGCTCCTGCCTGCAGCTCTACTGACACCACCCCTTCTCAGAGATGGGTAAGATTCAGGCTCCTTCATCAGAAAGGATTCAAGCCAACATGTCTGATCTCCAGCTAAAGGACAATCAGGCAGGCAGGCAGAGTATACAAGAGGGAACATCACTCTGGAGCTAAGGAGAGAGTAAGGGGGACTCCCAAAGTCCTGTCCCTGGCCTGCAACCTATGTACTTTGACCACTGGCGATTTAATATAGTGTTCAGCTTTGTGACAGTAATTTGCATGATATGTGTGATTTGAGATAAACATGCATCTCTACATATGGTCTGAGCCAAATGAGCATTTTCATATGGAAAGAGTGAAAACATTTAGACAGCTTTGGTGCTGTGCCTCTTTTGTGTGCTTGTAAGCAGGAGTTTGTTGGCTTGAGGGCTTGCTTGAGACACAGCTAAGCCCGCTGCAACCCGCGCAGGCTGGGCCGTCAGTGCTGTAATCCTGAGCAGGAGGCTTACTGGTGAAAGCACACTCTGAGAGTGAGGAGGGAAAACAACAACTGGAAAACAGCCTCCAGCAAAATTCATTACCTGCGGATTCAGTGCTAATGTTCCAGGGTTATACATGCTGTTCAGTATTTTATCTGCAGACAAACCAGATATGTGAGCTCCCAAGAAAACATCTCTCTTTGTCACGAAAAGACTGATACTTCATATTTAGACAGAATGAAAGGCAAATAAATTTAGGAAAACATTCTATTCCTCACTTAGGACTTTTGTGGTAATTGAAACAAACCCCCAAGAACATTGGGACGAGATGCTCCTCAGCACATGCACATGGTCTGGTTCAGCGTTGGGTTCAAAGGCAAGCACATTGCTGGTGCACAGCATGGCGTGCATGGGAACAGGCTGGCAAGCCTTCCTCCTTTGTTCAGTCACTCCGTAGCTCAAAGGAAGTTTGTAGGACTGAGAATTCAATATTGAAAAATAAGCAAAGAGCTTTAATTACATACTCATCACTGTACTTTATAAATGTCAAAGAGACACTGTCAAATTCAAAACACATTTGAAAACACAATTTTGCTATTGATATTCTTTGTTTTAAAAGCCAGAGAAAATTTAAGACATATTTACTTTTCTCTGTCAATAGTGTTTATTCATTGTTAAGCATTTATACACTTAATTCATTGTGAAAAGCAACACAAGTTTGTTCTCCATTCCTCCTCTCTTTGTACCACTTTCTGTTTACTGGAAGCAAACAGCAAAAAGCTTTTTAATTTCTTAATCCCTTATGGTTATGATCTTTAAAACTTCTTCAAGGAAAAACTTGCTTCTTTATGTCAAGCTCTCCATCTATACCTATACACATTAGATAGAGGGAAATACAGAAAATGCATTTTGAATTTGCATGACCTGATGGCCACACTAGCTTCCATGTTCTACAAGACTGATCATCAGCAGAGAGTACAATTCACAGCAAAACAGTAGGAGAAAACAAATACCTAAGTTCAGTGCCTTACCCAAGCAGGTGATAAGTAATTAAGGTAAGGTAGGCAACAAAATCCTCCTAGAGATATTAAACCCTTGACTAACAAAAGCCACTCAGAGAAAAATGCTTCTCAACATAAATTCAAGTGCTAGCACCTGATTTTATCGATGGTGCAGCACATGTGCTGATTCAACATCAGAAAAGCTGTGATAAATTCTTCCTTATTCATGTTGCTTACAGATGATTATAGCAAAAAATCTGTTCCCAATATAGTTCCAGTCAAAATGACAGAACATTTTTTTTATTTGATGACACTAAGAGACATTAAGTGATATAAATTGGGCAATTTCATCTTCCAATGAGAGAACCATAACAACTTGGGCAGTTTTATATAGGGACAGTTTAAAATAAGGCCTTATATTAATCACTCTCAGAACTGGTTTTCTGATGATCTCTCCTAGCTCCCTCCCCTCTGCCACCAAGTCAGTGAAACAGTTTCTCAGCAGGGCAGGCTGTTCATGGCTGCCAGCCGTGAGGAACATGAACATCAGGATGTTTCTTAACTCTTCTTATTAAAGATTCCACAAGTTTGCCCCAGGCAGGAGACTGTATAATTTTGCTGACGAACGGTACATGCCGCTCTGAGGGCAGCACTCCCTGCTATCCTCCCTTGTTGGCTGCAAATGTGTCCCAGCATCATCAGAGTCTTCAGGTGGACTTCATCAGTTGTAGTCATCTTATCAGCTAGGCACAGCCTCTCCTAATGGCTTGATAAATATTCTGGCATCCCCATATCACTATCAAGAGATTCAAATCATGCCCAGTACTTACTGCTGCTATTACTACAGAGTTGCTGCCAATGACTCTTTCACTTATCTCTGTAACCAGAGACATTGAATAGCTCTTCTTATGTCTCCACTCCGTGTCACTGAGGGCAAAATTCATACAGAGCTGTCCTCCACCTGGATGGGAAAGCATACTGCCCTTGTGAAATTTTAAGAAAATAATTATTCTATGTAAGAAATGCATTCCCTAGCATGCTACTGCAAATGTGTACTGCACCTGATTTTTTAATTTTTTAATTTCTGACACAGGAACACTGTATGTCCAACTCTCTCACAAGACCACCTTGTGCTTGCCATGGGCCTCAAAGCATATGTAAGTGAAATAATTTATATTGTTACTTTTACACTTCCTGCATCCCAAGCTAACTAAATATGTATGATACATATTTTGGCTTCAGTCAGAGGAATATGATGGCTGTCTTAGTGATTTGCAACCTTTCTCTCATGCAAAGCCTTCATCTTTAATCCTTCTCCCATCCATCTGGGCTCTAAGATGTTCTTCTACAAATAAAATAATCTGTTTGAGATTCTATGCTCTAACATCAAATCAGGGGAAGAACGAGGTAACAAATTAAGCAGACTTTACTGCCATTTGACAATATTCAGGTGAAATCCTTGAATATTAAATCATCCTCAGTACAAGGAGGGTTTACATACAACCTGTAGCACTATTTAGATTGCCCCCAGTTTTTCTGACTTAAGCAGGGCAGTTACATTCATCTTAGGAGGACTGAGAGGTACACCACATAGCAAAGGAGGCAAAGGCAAAATGGTCTTTGTAGTGTACCTTGACATGGAAACAATGAGGAGATGGTTTGGAGAGATGCGAGAAGGGTGAAGCAGAATTGTGGTGTGGGAGAGAAAAAGTGAGATGAACCAAGATAGGAAATTAAAGGAAAAACTGAGTCAGGGAAGAGAAAAAAGAAATTGGATAAGATGGGAATGAGTCAAGAAAATAACATGTAAGATTGGAGCAAAAGAAAAATACAAAACATTGATGAAAAACTAAGTTTTGAATTGAAGACTTTTCAACTTTGTGTTAGACTAGCACAATAAACCATGGACCTCAGCACATGACATCATGTGGACACATGCCATGGGAAGATGACTGACAGGTTAATCAACTGACATCACAAGAAGCAGACACATAGAAGAAAATTATATTTAACCTGGCAGAGTAATTACTTTCATCATCCCTCATACAGGTCCCCTCAGGCAGAAACCTGACTCCCAGACCAAAAGATAGGGAGAACTATCACCACAGACAGAAGTATTTTTCTCCCTTGTTACATTCTGAGGCATTTCTTCCATTCTTCCAGTCAGAAAACCATGAGAACGGAATGTATTCTATGATCAACATGTAGCCAGGATGAGTATTTCCAGCACCAGAGAATAATTTAATAACATCTGCAATCAAGATGTCTTGGGAGGAGGGTTTTTTTTTAAATCTGCACCCTCTGCAATCCTTGCGGTTGATATAGAAAGCCATTTATATTATGCTGGATTTTCACTTAAAGACTGAAAACAGACACTGGTAAAACCAACCCTTCCTTTCCTTCCAAGGATTCCTGTTATGATGGGACACAGTTTTGAGAGAGGAAAAAAAATTGCAACTACTGTATGGGAAGTCCCCCTAAGTCTTGACTACTTTGTGCTCTTCAGCTACAGACCCTATTTGAACACTGGTAACATAATTCAATGATCTGAAATGATAACAATTGACATGCCAAGTTCAGTTTATGTTCTGGTATCATCTTTCACCAGAGTTTAAGACCTGTCTTTGATTATAATTACATTAGCTAACAAGGGAAGTGATGCATTCTTGTAAAGTTCATCAAAGGAAAAAATACTATCGTTTCTGTGCACAAAAAAGCTATCAGCAATTTTTTCCTAATGCAACTTGTGATGTAAAATGTGTATTTGACTTCAGAACAGTGAGGTTAAATCAGCTTGTGTACAAGCATCTAGCTTAATGGTGACTTTGATTTGTATGCTCAGGCATCTTCCAACTTCCCACACATATCTGAGGCTTTTGTTTTGTGCAAGGTTTGAGTGACTGCGCAGAAGCACGATGACACTGAGGCTGCCCACGTTTCCACCACAGCAGCCTCATGCACAGCCTTCTATGTTTGCATGGCATAGGTGCTGGGTAAGGAAACACTGTGCACTTTAGAACCAGCCTCAACTTGGTTCCTCTCACTCACCACGTCCCGTGCCTTGTGCAGATGGGGATACCTCATTCCCTTGCATTCTGCCAACTCCTCCCACACACCCTGGCCCTCCCAGCTCTGCCTGCACTGCCGAAAGAGCTCCTCAGCAGATTCTCCCCACTCTGAACTGATGCCACAGTGGCTTGACTTGAGATGCAGACAGACAGGGAAGTCTTACCTAGGTAGAAAACACCACCGCCACCAGAGCAAGTCAGCCAGGCTCTGGGATAAACAAAACTCAGTTTCTTTCCTCACCCTCCAGCTCTCTTCAGAAATTCCTTTTGAATAATGAAATAGAGAAAACACCCTTCATATGAGACTGCTTGTCCTATCAGACAACTACAGAACTGCAGAATAGTAGGCTCTTCTTTGATGCACCCTCCCACCACCTGCATCTAAGTTTGGCCTTTATAATCACACAGATCAGCCTTTCAGAACTGAGGGAGAGGGGCTCAGAGGCAATTTACAAACCACAGCAGGATATTTTCTCCACATAACTGTTCTCAACCTCAGGGTGATCAGCCAAGCCTTTGGAAAGATGCATCACCAGTCAACATGTAATGGCAAAATCTGACAGTACAGAGTGTTCGGCTGTTTACTCAGAGAATATATTTGAATAATGAGTACGTTCAAGAAACCATGCTGCTGCTACGCTCATGGAAATAAGAACAAAAGCCTAACTTTGCCAATAAATTATGTGTTGCAAATTATTTTTTTTCCTCAGAGCTCTGTGAGTTCCAGGAGTAAAGAGCTAGTAAAGAAGCCCTTTACCCAGACGAGTGATAACTTGGTAAACAGAATTTCCAGCTCAGAATTCAAATGTGAGGACAAGCAGCAGTATCTTGTTTGCAAAATGTACAAATACAGGCAGCAGAGTCTCTTCCAGAGAAGAAGAGGTATGGAGGACATACAGGGCACTCAGCACACAACTATCCTTTCATCAGAGAAGCTATTTCCAAAAATTATGCACCATAAGTTAGAATTGTATGAATATTTACTGGGACAGAGAGCATTTTCTCCACTTCTGTTGGCTTCAGCTTAGGTCTCCCTCCAGGATCCAGGTGTAACATTGCTGAAATTCTCTGGCATTTGCTTGAAGGCCCTAAAGGCGCACTCTCTTTCCTTTTCCATAAAAACATCCACAGTGAGCTTTTTGTGGGGCCTTACACTCTTTTCCTGTTCAAAACCTGGTTGCTATATGAATTTCTTGGTTTTGACACCTCAGATTTCCTACACAGCTGGTAAGTGGAATTTACCCATTTGTGATCCAAGAGGCAGCTCCTAGAGACAGTCAAAGTCTTTTGAATGCACCAATTTACTGTTTTCCAAGGAAACTGCTTCTTAGACAGTTTTTCACTAAACATCTTGTTCCTTATAGACTTTTAGCCTCTTTCCTTACCTTTTACTCATGAGTAAATTCCCTCCTCTGCATTGCTTCTGGATGACTGTCTTCCTTCTAGCTTCTATACAGGCAGTTAAGAGCACTCTCAGTGTCTTTCCTGACTACTGACTACTTTACATCATTAATGCCTCTCCTTTCCTACCACTTCTCACCCAGGCCAAATGCAGAGGGAGAAAGTCACTAACAAATATTACCATTTTGTTCCTTGCCTTGCACAGCTCTTTTTGCCTGGGGCCATGCCTCGAGCTGCTGGCACACACTGCACAGCAGAGCATGCATGAGTAGCCAGGGTAGTTCCCACAGTTGTTGTGATGCCTCCAGCTCCAGTTTGATGGAATGGATATGCTCACATAGTCCTGGTAAGTGCAGCTTCCAATGCTTCTTCAGAGACACATTATCACACTGTTTCCCTTCTGGCCTCTGAAGACACCCTGCACAGTTTTAATGACCCTGAATGTAAGCCAAAACACTCTATACAAAACCTTACTGTTCACCTTCCCCTCCTACTTCACAGATAAATATGATAAAATAAGGTGCTTAAGGTTCTCCTCTGATGGGAGCTAGGAGCCACCTTTCAAAGGTGATCCTTGTTTCATAAGTATCTCTGTTTAGGAGACTACTTCAAGATTTGGAGTTATTTTTTATGCCACTCTTGCAGATTGTGGTCTGTATATGCTGATGTCAAGGCATTTTTCCTGAATAAAAGCTTACAGAAATTAGATTGTTTCCTTATGCCAAAGGACATTCAGCATCGTCTAGCCCATTTCATTGTACTTCACTATTCATCTACAACTGTGGTTCTCATTTCTATAATCTTCCTGTGTGGCCTCTCTGTACTTCCTTACATGGCTGCTATCACATGCCTGCCAAGCTGGGCTCCACTGGACGGCTGGCGGTAACGGAGTTGAACACTTCTGTCATCCAGTGGTACATTGGCTCTGAAAATGAGAATATGGATTGCTTAGGAAAAAACTTATCTGACTGATTATTTTTAGTTTACTCTTCTGCTGCACTGGGTGAAGCAGCTTGCAAAAGGCATGATTACTGCTGAGCAAGAACAATGAAGAAGTATTATTTGTGTGCAGACTTCCCCACAGACTCTATCTTTGACGCCAGCTTAAAATGTTCCCAGTCAGTGATGCATGGAAAATGTTCAGGATGCAGTAGACAGTTCTAAAAACACCAGAACCAATCACCTGGGAAACAAGAAAAACAGAAAGTCAAGTCAAAAAGTATTTCAGATATTGAACAAACACCACCCACCTCTAAGCGAGTGGCTAGCAGCCTGAAGCAATATGTGTAAATCCTTTTTAGGAGTTCCAATTTTTTATTTTTTTTTTTAATGTAAGGGAGAGAATAATTTCCTCTCATATTCTGTGTGTGATGTTTAAAATCTGCTGTGCAATGGTAAAACTTACAGACTCCATCCCATATTATTCAATATAATTTTTAAGTTGATGTTGAAATGTGTTTGAGAATCAAGTAAGATAGAAGTAAGAATTAATCTAACTTGATAGAAAAACTCAAACCTTAGGCTCAAAATTGAGAACAAATGAGAGGTATGCTTCTCATACTTTGCCCTTAGTCCCAGGGAAGCTGGAGCCCTGCTAAATAATCAGTAACAGGTATTGCAGTTCTGGAAATTCAAACCTAAGACTGAGGAGAACATAAAAAGGCAAGGTCTGAGCTATTTCAAATGTTACCTACAGAGCCAGTTATATCTCCATTTCTTAGACTGCTTCAGGAAACCATTTTTCTTCAAGTAATAGTATTAACTAGCATTCTTTTAAAATGGAAGTTTCAAATTCCATACAGAACAGGTCCAGAGAAAGGAGTCCTTAGTGTGAATGCTTCAGTTTGCCTGATGCAAATCTTCCTAGAACATTAAAATATCTGTGTGACATTCTATACAAGTAATCAGCTGAAAAGAAGAGATGAAACTGGTGTCAGGCTACTGCATGGGCACTGAGAAAACTGGCTATCAGTGCACCATGCTTACCTACAGGCTCTCTTGTTATTGACTAGATAAAGGTGTTTGGGTGCCTTAGAGCACCTGTCCTTATGGGAAAGAAAAGAAAACTGCTGGCTGTGGGAAGGAAAAGGATGTTGTGGATCTCAGATCTGGGGGTGGAAAACATATTTGGGGTGAGTTTATGCTTTTCTGTTATCGAAGACAGAACAGCACATAGTCTCAAGAGTGATTTGTATGCATCTGCATGACCATGCAGGGCCAAAGTTTTAAATCATTAGTTTCATTCCTGAGCGTCTCTGATTCTGGTATTTTGGGGGCAGTGGAGAGGTTATAAGTACTGAGCCCATCTGATAATTAGGCTCCTAAGAAAGCCATTCATTTGAATTTCCCAGAATGGAGGCACCTAAAAATCATGGCACTTATGGAAAATGTATTTTTAAATGTATAACAACTGTGTTTTGGTTTGTTTCACAATGTGTGTACAAATCACAGTAGAGAATTACCCCTTCATTAACACCAGTAAAAGTAACGATAATAAACCTTAGGTGCTGTTTCTGAAAGGGAATTGCTCAAGGTTAAGAGAGGTAACCTTTGAACTGGTGTATGTTTTCAAACCAGAAAGATTAAAAGGTGAAAGTTGAAAAGTATATATTTTAAATAGCACCAGATGGCTGTGGGCTGAGTTCAAACTGCTGTGCAGTTAAAGCACATGCACTCACCAGGACCCCACTGGTGAATTACAGCCTCTATGTATGCTGAGGGTCTCCATCATCTGACATATACCTATGCCTGCTCAGTATTCAGCCAGGGACAACTTTTCTTTCTTAATGACTGTTGCATGAATAGGGCCAATTCTTCAGCCATGAGAGCCATTCGCAGGGCCTGTGATGGGAACTGAGTGCGTATCTGAGGAGAGAAATTAGTCCACAGCTCAATGGTTTTCAACTTTTTTTGATTTGTGGACCCCTTACTAATTCACTTGGAGAAGTGGAAACCCCAGTGAAAATTAACACGTGGATTGCTACAGAGTATTTATGAGCTTGGTTTCCACAGGCACCTTTTGCAAACAATTTCAAAGTTCTCTGCAGACCCCAGACCTGAGACCATCTCTGAAAAAAGCTTCTTTCACATTCCATCTAGTTCTCCCTTTGCAAAACCTAGTAGTTTACCTTAAAAAAATCCTCTCCCGGTTTCACTACTACCAAAATGAACGCAGCTGTACAGATTTGACTTTACCTTGTATGCTGATTTGAAGGTTAACCTAATTTCTTTTGCGTTTTAGTTCTCACATTTATATGTCAGCAGATATTTGGTTTGCTTCCTCCTGCTCTCCTCAGTCATTTTTCTCTAAGACAGCTGTGCAAAACTAGCTGTAAATTATAAAGCAATCACTTTTTTTCTGGACTTATGGTATGGCATTATCTTATCAGCTTGTTATCTAATCTGAAATAATCCTTTTCCATATGGGAAGCATTCCATATGTTGATCAATTAGATTTATTGCCTATTAAATTGACAGTTAACTTGGAATAATAATCACAATGAGAAATCCAGATTTTATGCTATGTGGCCTCAATTCTTTCCAGATCAGTCTTAATACTCTGATTTCTTATAGTCTTATCCTTGCTTAGGCTACTAAAGATGTCTCTTCCATCTGCTGCAGCAACCCCTTAAAATATGAAATCAGAACTGAGAGTAAAGAGCAGCATTCTTACAAGCTCTGCAAGCTATTTTACTTTTTTAAATATTCTTTTCTTTTCTCCCTGCTTATTTCATTTTTGTGATTCTTTGATTGCGAGCACATCGAAAAGAGTCGACTTGTATGACCATGTTTGTATCTCAGGCAACAACAAAGTCTTTGAGCACTATGGGAATATAAATATTAAAGAAGAAGAAGAATTATTCCTAGGATGAGGGTCTTTTTTTTAAAAGCCCATCTGTGCTCTCCATCACTTCTCTGATATGATAGGGTTCACTAGCAGGTGAACAATGCAATGTGAAGCCATTAAAGCAGCACATTTTTCATTTCATAAAAATCAAATTTTTTGAGAGGAAAGCTGTGGCCTTATTCAGAAAACAACACAGATAAGAAGTTATTATTTCCTGCAAAATGATAAAATCTGTAAGTTTAGAAGTGGAAATTTTATACCTCAAAAAACTCACATTGTTTTTGAAATTAAAGGTGTTTTCTAGTTGTTTTGCACATCTCTTCAGTTCCTGTCAGTGTTTTGTTGTACATGCATCAGGCTTGCATGCTTCATAACCATATCAAACTCTTCCCTATATTTTACCAGCCTGTGTATTAATTTTACCAGTTCTTGTCACACAGTACAGAATTAAAGTAAGAAATTCTATTTGTAGCTAGAATTGCTGGCAGCCCAATGTAGTCCTTACTTTTGTATTTGCATAGAAGTATGGTTATTGTCACATATCTAAACAATCTGATTTTAACCCTTCCCCTTTCCCAATAATATAATTATTTTGGTAAATCCACTTATTTTTCTTTCAGATGTTCCATGACAAGAATTTTAATGCTATAGTGAAGCATGAATTGAGCCATAAGTGACTTGTTTCTGAGCAATTCAGGGTTTTCTCTGTTCTATTCATTGTGGTTGCAATGTGTTCTACATGCCAGTGTAATGGAAAGTGTTTTCTGCATGCCTTTCAGACAAATTGCATTTATTGATGGTAGGAGATACATTTACTCATAGAAATCCTACAACTAGCTTTTCTTATTCTTCTAAGAAATGTGCTCACACACACACACACCCCCACACCCACACCCACACACACCCCCCCAAAAAAACACCACAAAAACACCCAAAACAAACAAAACCAACAAGAACAACAACAAAATCAATTCTAAGCAGCCAAATCATTCAAATCACAATTATCAATAAATCCATATCTTCATTATGATTTGAACTTGTATCACTGTTTGTACTGGGAGTAAGCCTGAGTAACTCATCTGAAATGGAGTTTCATACCCAAATTAAAACCACAGTAAGATCTTAATCTAACCCTATATCTCACAGTACAGAGGTGAAGATATGTATGATATATATTTTCATATGATTTTATGTACTGGAACACTTCAAGGTAGATAGTAATTCATATATTGTGTTATTCATCTATTCCCTATAGAATTTATAAACTAAATCTTTCTTTTGGAAGAGGAAAAGGCTTATGCCTTAAGATTAAAATTACTTGTGTAGAATAGAAATCAGACAGTTTAGCTAAAGTTAGCATGCATCCCTCATATCACAAATGTGGTTTCAAGGTTATCCAACAGCTGAATAGAGCTAGATTTCATTATCTGACCTTCTAAAGAAATCAGCTATGCTAAAAAGGATAGCAACATTGAATTCTACTGTCAACTCTTTTTTCACATAACTGTATTGCTAAAACATCTAAGACTGTTTTCAAACTGAGCATGCCTTAAAACTTGTACAACTTAATTTTTTTCCTGACTTTATGTATGCAAATGAAGACAGACTTGTTAGCAAGCTGTCATTTACTGGTAGGTAAGTCCTAGATACCTGCTATGTGAACCCTCTGACATCAGCATTAGGCAAACTGTTCCCCAAGGCTATAGAAATGTGTTTGCTTCCTTTCGTTAAAAGAAAACCATCTGATACAGCTGAAGAGATTTTATACAGCATCTTGTGACACTTCATGTAAATGCTTTAATTATTTTAATACTTCATGGCTGCATCAACATACCTTTCTATTTGTGCAAGATAATGTGCTTTCCAAGGCTTCTACAGCTTCAGGTTTACAACAGGACTGTACTGGAAGTCTTCCTTGCAAAACTGTGTGCAGGATATTAGGATAGCTAGGTTAAGAGGGTGATTGGTCACTGCATTTTAAAATCCCTGTCCAGAGTTTCTTTGATTTTTTCCTGGTTCCTGCAAATCTGCACTGTGGCGAATTTTCAGTACCCCCATGCCAAACTGCACTACCTCCTTGATGCTGTCTGCTTGCTGCAGAAGCTTCTGGTGAAAGCTTTAAAGCTCCATGTGTCTCCATGTGTCTCCCTCATGCAACACCTACACTTCCAGACCAATAGATAGAACCAAGACACTTCAGATGCATGAGAACAAGCGGTGGCTAATAAAAGATGAATTTTTCTGCCTTGCATGCTGTCCACCTTGCCTACTTATCCACAAGATGTATAGAAGACAAACATTTTAGATGTTATGAGGACATAAGGGGTAGCTATAACTGAAGTTTGCTTCACCATTGTCTGTTGGAGACGCCCTGAAATTGTCGACTGGGACAGCCCATTCCATTTAACTTGGAACCTGATAGTACCAAAGTTCATATTGATTTTTAATTCATGCTTTAATGGGACACACGCCAATATCAAAACTTGGCTAGCATCATGGACACCTCGATTTATGTGCATGTTGCCTGTTAGATTAATCCAAATTTTCACTGGCACAAGTTTGATGCCAAATCACAATGACAAATTTGAAGCCAAATCAATTAATATTACACTAACAAAACAGTTAAACTATTGATCAAAAATACTAAAAGGAAAAGTGAAGTAAACTCAATGACAGAATCACAAAATCATTGAGTCTGGAAGGCATATCTGCAGATCATCTGGTTGAGCCCCTCTGGTCAGAGCAGGGTCAGATAGAGCAAGTTGATCAGGATTATGTCCAGCTGGGCTTTGGAGATGCCCAGAGATGGACACATCCCAACCTCTCAGAAACATGTTCCACTGTTTGATCACCCTCACAGAAAAAAATAAATGTTTCTTCTTGACATTCATGTCACTTGCCTCAACACAACTCCAGATGAACTTTGGCTTTCCTAGCCCCATACCAACACACTTAGTGTCTCTATGCTCCTCCTTGGAAACCCAGCTCTGGTTCCATTGCTTGTAAAATATCTTTTTATGCTTGAGTTTCATCAGGAGCTCCTTATTCATTCATGCAGGCCTCCTTGATTTCCACTCACTGGGTTGGACCATTCTTAAGTTAGGTGGATCCCTGAAAAGCAACACTCTTCCAACAGCTTCAAATAGTGGGATTAATCTCTTCTTCAAACTGCCATTCACTATGAGATGTTACTTAGCTACGACAGGTGGCAATAGATCATGTCTAGCCTCTAGCAGAGGTTGTATTTCAGATCTTATTTTCTGAGGCTGCAGTCAGCCTCAATAACCAAGGCAGCAGCTAAGTAGGCCTTTGTCTCTTTAATGATATCTTGCAAAGCAGATTTATAGCATTAATAGAAAATGTGAGGGAGGGAAAGAAAGGTAGACATTCAAAACTCCAGCACCTCTCAAGGGTGCATTCTCTGTCCAAGATGGATCCCTTCCCACCTCTCTTGCTTTTCTTTTGCTTTATCCTTATCTCTGGCCCTTGGGAGTGCAGGTTTAAGATTTGCATGAAGTATGACACCCTCTTCCCTGATAGCTAGTATCAGATTTCTTCTTCCCACAGCCTCTTGGAAACCTACCTGAGTTTACATTCCAAAAATATTCCTTAATTAGCACATTCCTTCAGCTCCACTGCCTTTCTTGCTCTTTGCAGCAATTCAAGACCATTACAGTAGTTTTTGAATCATAGATCAGAACTGTTAATTTTCCATACTTCTCATTAGCTTTCATAATATCTAGATCACTGTGAGTTTTTGATATGTGACCTCTTAATAAGGAAGATGGCTAACATGGCATTTAAGTACTTTGTCAGTGTAACTGTCCGGAAATCATAATGCACAGTGACCTATTGTTTGGGTGAAGGCAAACTATGACTCTTCTGTTTAAGGCGGCCGAATTCTAACTCTCCATCTCAGAATGGCTCTTTATTGGGTTGCTTAATCAAAATCTAAATACATAATTTTTTATATATTAATTTTCTCTAATTTCACATCAAAGCACCTTTCTGAATGCTGTTAATTGTCTTTGAAGGTATTACATGATTGGGCTAAGCAAGACACAGTTTTGCTATATTCATTTAACTAGAGAAGTGTGTCAAAGAAGAAAAGAAAAGAAAATGGGATTATGAATATTTTTGTAGATGACTGACATGTTTACTATTGAAATTCGTTACATCTCTGGTTTTTGTGACTGGTAGCTTATAAATATCCAATGTTTTCATTTCTTATGATTTTATTACTAATCTCTTAATATTTGTTTTTGCTCTAAGCTCTGCTCTTAATGTTGCAAAGTTGCTGGCAAATCCCCACTTTTCAGAAAAAAAAAAGGAAAGCACATCTATTTTGCATTGCCTTGGAAGTCTCATTACTTATTATTTTTAATAGTATGATTTTTAAATCTGTCTTGTGACAATGAGGATGTTATTTTTTTTTAAGTCCAAAACACTCATTCAATATGTGACCTAATCTTAAATAGTACTAAGGATTAGTACTATTAAAGATTTAACCACACTTGAATTAATAATGGTAATAATAGAAGAATTATCATAGCACTTTTGAACACTAATCATAGGTCATTATATGAGCACAGAATGTAGGGATGTCTTTCCTCTGAAAACCTTACACACTCAGTCTATGACACAGACAGATTAAAGCACAGACAGAAGTAAAAGGCAGCAGTGAAATAGTGGCAGTGAGTGTGGTAGGCACAACAGCAACATCATCACGATTGGTAAATTTTGTAGGCATCCACAGAGAAAAATTCTGAGGTGCAAAAAGAAGGAAAAGGAAGGGGAGAAAAAGGTTCTAATAACTAAAATAATTTGGACGTATGAATTAACTCAAAGAGAGAAAAGAAAAGGGGAAAGAAGAGGATTGCAGTGTTAAATGATTACCATTTGGGCCTGCAGACCAAGCATTCCATGTTCCTCCTTCTATAGGACAGAATAAAACCTTGGGCGTTGATTGCACAGCTGCAATCTCATGGCAAAGCTCCTGGATTCAGAGCAAGGGACATCTTGACATCTGTACCGTTTTTAGAGTCTTAGAGGAAGTTTACTCTCCTGAGCTTGTGAAAGGCATCTGAGTTCTGGGGCTTTTCATGGCTTGTCTCCTGCTGCTATAAAATGATCTCCTGCTTTTTCTTCCAAGTATTCTTGGAGCAATATCAGCATCTTCAAACCATTCTGCAGTTGCTCCTTACTGGAAAGATGAACCATTCCTTGAGAGGTGGCTACTGCATTCTCCACTTGTCTACATGACTGTTTCGATTGAGTGATATCCCACTGTTTTTCCCCATAAAACAGCTTCAATATGCTGCATAGCCCACTAATTAAATGAGATTTATCATCAATTAACCAGAACCACACAACTTCTGTGTGGGTACTTATCTTGGCCATCTTGCCCAGGAGTGTGTATCTGAGGAAACCTGAGTGTCTCTGTATCCTTGCCATGGGAATGGGCCAGGCGTTCCCAGTGTGGCCTTCAGACCATTTGCTTTGCTGCTTTGCTTCCACATCCACCCATTTTTCTTCACTTTCAGGCACTACAGCAGTGTTGAACAGCATCCATGAGGGCTCCAGCCAGATTTTTCTCAGTGAAATACCTTCTGTGGGGTAGAAATCCTGGGAAAAAAGCAACAGCAAATGGACCAGCTTTGCATGTTCCTCCCCAACACCCTCACCTGCACCCATGCCCATAACTTTAGCTGCCACCAAAGCACACCAGCTGTGGATGCAGAAGTCACAGAATTTGGGCTCTAGTACCAGTCTCCAAGCTTCTGGGCCAGCTTTAGGAATGTGTTTTTAATATTCATTGTTCACTTTGTCTGCTACAGATGTGCACAGTTCAATTATTATAATGCTTTGCACATGTGGTGTTATGAAATGTGTGCCTTTAAAGTCATGCCAGTTTTTTTTTTTTCCTGTAACCCAAATATGTTATTTCTACCTATGTTCCAGTTACTCAGTTTGCCACACACTTAAAAAAGAACACAAAAAACTTTATTATAAAGATTAAACTTACAACTATGTAACCAAAGGAGAGCAGACCCATTTTCTTCATAAAAGAACAGGTTTTTTTCATTCACATGCTTGGATTTTTTTTTCTTGTGCTCCTGCTCCTCAATGCAGACACAGATGCTCACACAAACATCCATCTAAATAAAAAAATACATGCACATAAGGACAATTCCTACTGTATGGAAGGAAATCATTCCTTAGCCAGGAAGCCATGCTCTATCCAAACAAACATTCTCATCTCCAGCGAATGATGTCCTTGTATTAATCACCTTCAGGCTTAACCATTTCAGCTTATTGTACTCAATGGTAAAGCTTCATCCCTTGCTCTGGAAACAGTCAGTCATCAGCGGGTCACTGGGCCTCATCAGTCCTTTTTGGTTTCTCACCATGGGATACAGTTAAAGTAGATTGTAATTGAATGCCTTTTGAGGACCTTGGTGGCTCTGAAACAGTATGGGATCTCTTGGTATAACAGTGCCTTCCTGAAAAGATTAAGTGATCAACATATCAATGTGGGAATGCATGGAAAGCCTGAATGCAGGATACATGTCTTACACCAGAGTCAGGCACAGACTCCTTGAAACAGAAACTAATTGCTGAAGGCCTCACTGCATTTTGAGCTATCCAGTCTGTCCAGATCCCTCCTTAGAACCTTCCTATCCTCAAGCAGAACAACACCCACGTCTAACCTGCTGTCATCTGCAAGGTGGCTTTGGTCTATAGTGTCTTGGTCTATTGTCCTTCACTTTCCAAGGTGAAAATGGGCAAGCAGTGAGACACAAGATTTAGGTCTGTTCATCCAGGTCTCTTTTCAACACAGACTTAATCTGTGTCAGTTATATACACTGTACCTGAGCTGGGTATAATAGTGCACCAGCAGTGGCTGCCTTCTGAGGCTTTAAAGGCCAACACTGAATTAATAAGGCAACTATACTAATTATCTTTACATGCTTTCACTGACCCTTATTGCTTAGAGATATATCACTGCCAGACAAACTAGCCGCAATTTCCAATCCTAATTTCTCAAAACAGCAAGAGAACTTTGACAATACAGACACACATCTCAACAAAAGTGAATGTTACTGAATATTTAATGATGAACAGGGCCAAAATCAAGTGGGCTAAACAAGGACATCTGATCTCTGACTAGAGACAAAAACGAGCTCATTCATAAAGAACATATTGAAACTTAGCAAGAGTTGCAGGAAAGACTGATGATACACAAAACTGGGCACTACACCTTACAGGGAAGGGAGACTACAGTCACAGCAGCAGATAACCCACATCAAGATGGCTCAGTCTTTATTACTGACATAAAAAGCACCAGGACACAGACCTGCTGTTATCCCATGATTATCCATACTGCTAAATATGAGCACAGTATCTGGAAGTTTTGGTCATGCCTTTGGCACATTCCAGCAGATCCTCAGTATGGCTCACAAGTGAACATCGGCCAAGGACCAATCCCCATAGTCAGTTTGGATGCAGCCACCAGGGTTGGGAGGGCAGGAGAGTTCAGTGCTATGGGCATGAGCCATGCCCTTTCAATTGCCCAGAGAAAAGGCAGGATGTACTTTATTTCCTAAATGATGTAGCCACCAAAGTTTTTGGCATAGGAGCCAGAGGACTCTAAAGGTCTTTGATTACAAAGAGGAGAATGCTATAAATCTAAAATAAATTTAATTATATACCAGCTAAACAGCAAGCCATAGTGAACCTCAATTTGTTTGATGTTGTGGTTTCATTCAGTCAATTGCCTAAAACTTCAGCTCTTTTTCTGAAGCACATCCAGGCTTCTTTGCTCTGGAAATCTCAGAGGATCAATCTCCCTGAGGAGATTTTTCAGTATACCTTCATTCAGATTGGGCAGGCACACCTTTCATGCCATGTTTTGATATTTCCCCATCTTCTGGCTGAATGAAAGAAGTAGGAAAGCTGCTCAGAACTTAATTTAAAAGGTAAACTGAGCTCTTTTGAATTTCAAAAAGTCTCAGGATGGATCTTCTTTTATCAGAGCCAGCTTATCCATCCCTAATTCAGAGAGAAACGTAGGGGTTCAGATCAAAACTTTTTGATCTGGCTTCAGATGTTCTCAAAGTTCAGGGGTATTTGGATCTCATGTTTTGGTGGGGGTCCACCCGTGATCTCCAGTGCCCATCTCCTACCTGTCTATTCTCTTACATGCACATTTCTTCTTTCTAGCTTCCCTCTCCCTCCATTGTTCTTCCAAGATTAAAGCTTTTGTATTATTATCATTATAAACATAATTCCTATAAGAGATAAGTAGCTCCCCAGTGTATCTTTACTAGTTAAGATAACATTTTGAAAGCAGACAGGGAAAGAGATTTATAAAGAGCAAGAGAAGAAAGTTGCAGATCAGCACAGCAGGAGCAGAATTTCCTACCCTGTCTGCGCCTGTTTACAAAGAAGAGTGGGTTAAAAATTGCCCTGCATGTGAAGTTGCACACTAGTGTACGTGTAACCACCTTGATGAGTCTGAGACTAAATTATATCTCCCAGTATGGCCAATATTGTAATCTTGCTGTGTGTTGGAATGGCCACTATTGTATTTTGTCTTGTGTGCAGACCCTTGTATATACAAAGCTATCTGTGGTTTTAATGTCCTCTTGCTGAAGCAGGAGTGTAGCTTGTGGATCCAAAAAGGCAAGAGAGGTTTTACCTCAAGAATGGGAAACCCATGGACGTGCACCAATAAGCCAGAATGTGCGCTGGGATTTGCTGGGATTTCTTGGTTAGTACCAATCTTAATTTCTAAATATACACAGAAAATCCAAACCAGTATTATCCCAACACTCTGAGGTTAAAAGAAACTGGTTGTTATGGCAAAAGGAACAGACAATATACACAAAGCCAGCAATTCAACATTGGTCTATTTACAGTCTTAACAGTCTTATAAGGTGTTTTTGTTAGTGCAGCTACAGTGATATGGCAAAGTTCAAATTGCATATCTCAATTAAAGTGATACACAAAGTATAAACTAATTTTATAGTACTTATCCCCCTCTCTGCTCTTGCCCTCAACCTTCCACTGACACTTGATGTCCAAAAACTGATGGTGTCCCTTTGTACAGGGCACAAAGAGGATAAACGTATCCCAAATCCTTTGCTAGGAGGAGCATGATGTTGGTGCTGAACATTTCTTCCTCCCTTTCTGAGATTTGCTAGGGGGCATTTTTATGTCTGCTGACAGGCTGTGCACTTTGCTCTTTCACCATCAATCTACAAATCCACATTTTATCTCCAAGTACTCTATATATGGTGCCTTTTACATACATGGGACATACATTCTAGGTTCTTATGGTTACCACTGAGACTGATTTACATGACATCCAAGGTTGCATTTATCTGCTGAACACTAACTAGCCCCAATTTATAGCCCTCGGGTCCTCTGCATCTGCCTTTGCCTGTGCTAACAGGTGTTAAAACTCAGAGTTGTTCCAAGCTAAGCAAAAGCTATAACCAAACAGGTAACACCCCACCCTCCAATAGGTCACTGCTCATACAAGCTGAAACAAATCCCCAGGTGGGCCAAGACAAGTCCAGAGAAACCCAAAGAGATTTGTACTGGTAGCCTAATACAAAGCCATACCTCTTACAAACAATGGAAACATCAGATTTACTGAGAAAAAGGCTACAGATATTTTTTCTCTCTATCTGGGCTCTACTGCTTTTTCTGACTTTGACTGAATGAGAACCTGGAGAGATGTCTTCATCCTAAGGAAACCATAAAGCATAAATAAAATATACTGTCACCTTAATACAGTGGAATTAGAGCACAGTGATAAGAATGAACCAATCATTGTAATTTGTTCAAATGAGAACCTGTGGTTTGGAAAAGCCAAAGAAGCTAAATCTGAGGAAATATATTTTTCTGGGAGATGTCCCAGAAGACTTAGGAAAACCTTATCTGAAAAGCTTTTAACAACCTAGTGAAGGAAATATTTATTCTCTCCCAGATATGAATGCTGAGAAGCACCAGCATGATGGAATATCTGAAAGTGATTCATCCTATTGTGTATTTAATTTTTCCTAAAACTGGGAGCATAATCATCTACTCAAAACGGGAGGATTACCTTTTAGATACATAAACAGATAAAAAATAATTTCATTATTAAAGTACTGAGAAAATTAAATCATTCTCAGAGACTAGATGAACATTGATAAAGCCTACTTATGCCGAACTGAGCTTGTGGGGCAAAATACTCTCTGATATTCACCACAAGCAAAGATTATGGAGAGCATAACATACTGAAATCTAAATTAATCCTGCTTATTGACTGATAATATGCCCTGATCCTGGGGGAATATGCCTAATTTATTACTTTTTTAATTGTTTGGATTCCTTTAGGATGAGCAACTCCCCAGTTGATTTTCATTGGTGGTGTGGGAAAGGAGTCATTAAATATGAATAGGGATTATTTTGTTTTGAAAGAGTATTGCAAAAAATTCACAGTCAGTGCTGTTTAGATTGTATGCTTTTTCATACTGCAAGGAAGAGAGATCATTTGGAGCACACACTCTAAAAATAAAAATGAAAATAAGATGCTTTGCATTGTTTCCTAGCAGACAGCTATTGTCCTCTGAGTTTTCCTCTGTTTCTGATGCCACTCTCCACAGAATACATGCAGTACAGACTGGAAGAGTTGTGCTGGTACAGGAGGAGGGAGGGGATCTATCACAAAATAGAAAAAATTGAGAATAATAGAAAATATTTTTCTGTAAAGTCTTAAAGGGCAACTTAGCCAGGGGATGTTACTTGATATAACCCTTGAGGCTGACCTAGTTTTAGTAAGGGTTCTTGGCCCTGGCTGTAGATTGGCACCCTACCATGTTTAACATTGTGTTCATAATGCAGTCTTAAGAAAGACACTTTGTTAGTTAACAAAAAAAAAAAAAAAAAAAAAAAAAAAAAAAAAAAAAAAATTAAAAAAAAAAAAAAAAAAAAAAAAAAAAAAAACTTAATAAAAGAATAATAAAATAAATTACAAAAATGCAGTTCCTGACCTAGACAGTCTTTCTGCAAAGACGTTGTTCCTGTCTGAGCTCACCTCTTCTCCTACTGCCTTTGTGCATTTCCCTTTGATGGAATCTGGAGGCCCCTACTCAGTCCATCTGTCACAAGGTATCATCTCCCTACTTTACTGATGTGCTCAACATATTCATGTTGCACTGGATTCTGTCAGGTCTTTAAAGGTTGAGCATGCAAAACATGCAAACAGCGGGTGCTGTGCATAAAAGAGCAGTTGGCATTGTGGTTTGCACTTCATTCTTATTTCTTCTTCAGTATCAATCATTGATAAAGCTGTACTCTCAGATCTATATAAGAGATTCAGGTGTCCAGCAGTCTAATTCTCTATTTACCTAATAGGATTATGCTCTTCTACCTTTATTACAAAACATCACTTTAGCTTAGCAGTGAGGAGGCATTAAATAACTGTTTTGTATTTGTCCTCGGTCTTCAATAAAACCTTTATGGAAATCTTATGAAATTTGGTCATTTTTTATATTATCTGCCTAGAGACTGCACAATGCACTATGTGTTCCTCTACAGAGTCAATGAACCAACACTGTCTGCAGTAAAAGAGAGAAAACAGATATTCTTTGTCATACAGTCTCCTCCTCATACTCTGTCCTCAAGTGGAACAAGCTATGAAGTCCAAATTAACATACATGTGACAGATAAACCTTTAGGTAAGCACTAAGACTGGGTTGGTTGGGGTTTGTTTTTTTTTTTTTTGGGGGGGGGGGGGGGGGGCAGGGTTTAGTTTGTAATTTTTTTTTGAGTCATTGGAGTTTTTTGCCTGGGGAGTTGTGATCCCTTTCCAGGTTATAACATCAACTTATGGCTCCCCTGCAGAATGGTCCCCGGGAAGAATGGACTGTGCCAGGGATTAGCTGCTTCCCTGACAAATGATGGCCAGCTTAGGCATATCTCTGGGAACCCTGTATAAGGAGCAACTTGCATCCTGAACATGCAAAAATTCAATTTTGTCTTTCATTCCAGGCCACGGTTCACTTCTATATCTTTCCAGGATAGAAGACCAGGGGTTTCAAAGTGCTCAGACGCACATCATCTAAACCCTAGAATAGTGCTGATGGGATGGAAAGATGTCCTACACATCCTTCCTCTGTATCTAGCTCTATGATGTCTGTCAGTGAAATGAGAAATAAATACATTACATCACTTGCAAGTGAAATGTGAAGAAAGGTGAATGCAGCGGCAAAGGACTCTGGATGCATCCTGTGCCTTACTGACAGATCCATAGCCTACATAAAACCATAGAATTGTCTGAGTTGGAAGGACTCTTTAAAGGTCATTTAGCCCAACCCCCTGGAAGGAACAGGGTCATCTTCAACTAGATCAGGTCACTCAGAGCCCCATCCAGCCTAGCCTTGAATATTTCCAGGGATTCGGCATCTCCCACCTCTCTTTGAATAGTCAAAGACACAGACACTGTGGAAGGAGTAGAAAAATGGACTAGGCATAAAAGGATCCTTCTCTAAATGTGCCCTTCCAGCTTCTCACAATGTACAGTTCAGGGAAATTCTGAGCTAGATCTCACAGCCATGTGTTTCTGGTGATGAACATTTTCCTTGTGTTGACTCCTTGCCTTCCTGAATAAAACAATGCCATGGTACCCAGCAGTAACAAGTTCAATGGGTTAATTATACATTTTGTACAATGATCAGGGCATGAAAGTTTCAAATACCACGATTACAGCAGAGGTAAAGAAAAATGAATTTTTTGCTTGAAAATGTGTCATAATATGTATTAATGTAATTGATTACATTTTATTCACACAGGCCAGCCTTTATTGCCTAATAGAAACGATAACACAATTTAATGTTATAGAGACAATACAATTTTCAAATGTCTCAAAAAGACTTGTGCTTTCATATTTTATTTTGCAAAACTGCATAAAGCTCATTTTCCCACTTCCAAAAAAATGCAATTTCATTTGAAGAACAACAGTATGGGAGATTTCATGCTGAATAGCCAGCAAATGTTTTTGTTAAACTTTCTGCAAGACGAGAAAACACAAATTAGGTTTGTAACTGCTCATCAGTTAGATTTTGAGTCTGTAAAATACAAAATAGCTATTTGAAATTCTGCCTTTATATTTCCTGCACAGTGCTTTTGTCTTTGACCTATTTAAAATAAAAATTTCCCATATAATCTGCAAAACATAAAAGCTGCTGTTGACTATCCTTGAACTTCACACAAATTCTAGCCACACTGTATTAGAGACTTACTGCTATGATGTTTAGGCATCATAACGTGATTATAATAAAAGCTCTTGAGGTTTGGGGTCAAGGTTCCCCAATGTTCTTGTTTTGACAAATGATCTTTGCAACATTTACATATCATAAGCTATGTTTAGAATTAAATGCTTCAATTAAATCAACAACTTGGTTTTGCCCTCTGGGGTGATAAACAAGCAAAATGAGATATGTTTTTTTCTCTGTCCGCAGCAAGAGGGTTAGAAAGAGAGAGGGAGCAACAATAAAGACTGTTGAAAGGTCATTCTGATAAAAGCCATAGTTTCAGTTTTACTCTAAGTTTTATTCTGATTGGCAGTTTTGTGGTCTGTCTTACCAATTATTGGAAGCATTGCCAACAAAACAGAGGTTGCACAAGAACTTTTCCCACACTGATTTTTACCATTCTGGTTCAGTTAACCTCCTTCTTAATTTCCTAGCTCAGTTGTGTCATGGAGCTGTGTTTTTACCATCCTCAAGGCAATTCCAAGATTTTCCCAGAGGTTAAAGGAATTAGAAGCTTATTGCTTATTGGAGACCTACACTCCAGAGTGCAGCAGAAAGGAGGATAAGTCCAGCAGAAGAAATATATCCTGCCTCCTGAACAGTCTCGCTGGTCCACCTACTGTCCTCACTGATTATTATAGTGCAAAGATACTTTTATTAAACGTAATGATATTAAATGGACCTGATGCGATTTAACACATTTATGAGACTCTTTCATGTCTCCCTGTAGGAGGTTGATATTTAAACCCTAGTCCTCACTGAACCTGAATGCATTAATAATCCCCTTCTCTTTGGCCCATATGCAGGCTCATTACAGTTGCTCTTTATAGTTATCTATTTTCTCTTAGGCCCTTATGCAGCGAAGAATCTCTATAGAGGAAAAAGCTTAAGCACTTGATTAACTTTAAATACATTGAAGTCAGTGCTCAAAGTTAAGCAGGTGCTTAATACTTTCTTGAATCAGGGCCTCACAGCCTAGGGTTTCTGTCTCTGTACTTGTTCAAAAAAATGGTCTAGAATTTGCTTCTCCACTCAACTTCATTGATGCAAATCAGGAGAACTCCATTTAGATTAAAGAGTTTTTTTCATCTTTTCCTTGTATTTTATAGAATCATCTAGAAAAATGGGTGTCAAACATCACTATTGGGAAATAGCAGACTTTAAATAAACTTTGCATTCACTTTTGCCACAGTTATAGAAGACATGGTTGAACATCAGCAGGAACATCAGAAGGAAACTGCAACTCAAAGGTGGCGGTGGAACACCAGCATAAAATAAGAGAACAGGATGAGACTAAAGTGACTCCTCATGAGTTCACTGAGTGAATTGCCTCCAGACCATTCCAATGAGGTGGATAGAAGGAGACTGAGCAGGGGCAGAGGGATGTATAGGCAGTGATGAGTGCCATTAGCAAGACATGATGTGTCCTCCATCAAAGTCAGACCTACTGCTGGTAGTGTGCATATGAAAGAAGGCATGTGAAGACCCCCTTCCCTATCCTCTTTCCCTCCTGTTACTGTATTCCTCTCCCTCAAGAATGAGAAGGGCCTTTGTGCTTCAAGGAAACAATACCTAAAATCCTGCCTACATCCAGTTCCTTTCCCCAAATATGCAATGGATAATATCCCTGCAGAGCTCATTTCAACAGCCTCTTAAACCTGCTTTCATGAGGGACAAGAAATATCCTTATATATCCTAACTTGTTTGGATATTCCCAGTTTCTGGGAAAAAAAGAAAATATCAAGTGGCTGTGTCTCTTTGCTCATGAATCACGTCAGCCTGGTCTCCATGACATTCTGGGACACGAGGTCAGTCCAGAGTCATCCCTTTCCTCAGACCCTAAACTGAATCTGAATTCCAGCAACAGCCAATCTATTAATGATCTACAGCCACTGGTAACCTGCAGTCTTGTCTGAGGGTGTAGATCAAGCCTACATCCATGAAATGGTGTCTGATGTTGCTGGGCAAGACCTGAAGTCCAAGACCTTAATCATGTACCTGTTGCTAGAGATGTTTGATTCGTCCATGATTGTAGGTATGTACTCCAGAGTTTCAGCTGCCCCTCTACCTTTGGCCTTCATTGCTGATTTTTAATGTATGATGTGAAAAGAATTTCAGGCAAATTTCATGCATTTTGAGGGTAATTACATAGTAGCAAGGGCAAATGCACAGTCTCATTTTTTCATCTTCAAGAGTGTCTCTGGGGTTTGTTTTGGGACATGCCAGAAGAATATTCACCAAGAGGACATTACCCTGCAGACTAGATGGACTGAAGTCATGGGGCCAGCCCTTTAGCCACCATCAAACAACTCTGTTTCACAGCACCAGCCAAGCATCCCAATTAGAAGCTGGCATCACCTGTCACTGATAAAATGGGATTTAAGAGCATCGATTTGCAGGCTAAATAAAAAGACAATGACAGCAGATGGGGGGGAGGTTTTGGGGATTATCCTAAAACTTGGATTATTCTCCGGACCAGCCAGGTACAGCATGAGTACTACCTATAGAGTCTCAGGTTCAATGTAGATGTAGTTCCTGGGAGCAGGGAATATGGCATACAAATTGCAGAGCTAACATTATCACTGCCTATGCACAGCACACGCATCTCTTACAGCAAGAAATAGTTAACAGACATAGAATGAGCACATGCAGAGCTGGTAGATATGCCCAATTGAATGAATCAGTTTATATATTTAATCCTTCTTAAACAGGTTTATCCTCCAAAGAGTTTCTCATTCCTTCTTCTTTTCCATGATTTAGCAGCCAGCAATCTTACAGCCTACTGTGCTTAGAAGGGGGCTCCAATTTTTTTATTTCTAACAAGGTTTCCAGCAGATTTTGAATGTCATACAAGTATTCTATTTGCACATTAACTTCTTTCAGACTGAACACATCCAGAGCTAAATTATTATCCTTGAGATCCATAAAGGCAAAAGTGCTATCGCTCCCTTTTTGGTGCAGGCAGCACCAGTCCTGGGCAAGATTTAACAGCCACTTTTCTTCTGAACAGCTACATTTGAGAAACATTTAAATATTAATTCTCTTATTTCCTGACAAGGAGACTTACCAACCATTGTCATTGGGTGGGAGACCTAGAGCCACATGTACAGGAACAATCCAGAAGTTCAAATGTGCATGGTTTAGGCAGCTAAAGTGAAAGCAGTTGAGCTTGGACTCTCAGGTCTATAGATTTGAAAACCTAGGACTCTGTAAGAAAAAAGCTGAACTGAGAATGGCTTTGAAATTCAAACATTCTACCAGGTAACAAGATTAATTGTTGAGCATTTTGACAAAGAACTGAAAAGGAACAGTATTGAAACTGTCAGAAAAATCAGGTGTACATTCATTAGTAATTCACAATAACTCATGGAGGACGGGGGACTGCTGCAATCCTGATAAATAAATGGAAGACTTATCCGTTGACCATGCTTCATGTGAAACCAGTTTTAATGTAAAATTCTCTATCTGGTAACATTTTATATGCAAGCTGATTCAATTATCTGCATAGACATGCATCATGCTACTGAAGAAGCAGCAAACGCCAACAAAGATTATTTCAGTCTGCAGCTGGAAGTGAGGGTATCGTCTGTCCCACTGCATGATGAGCTCATCATCCTGAGGGAAATGAACACCATACAGCACTGCCTTGTAAAGGCTTCAGATGGCACTTTCATCCAAAAGCAACAAACAAAAATTTGGCATGATTTCTGTCTTACATAACATCATCATCAATCATTTAGCTCAAACATCAATATATCCATTAGATAATTGCATATCCAATGACACACATTCATGAAAAGATACAGGCCATATGCTGATTGGAAATCATTACATAGTAAAATCTGATACTTATTTATACTAACATTTGCCATTTTCTTGCAAAACCCACAATTATCCTTCCAACACAGAGATATGTTTGGTGTGATATTTGTCCATGAGAATTCAGTATATTTCATGAAATAATCTCATAATAATATTAAACATGTTTGATATACTTGGCAATATGTGGGATGATATAAATCAAATGTGTCAATTATCAGCATAAGTTCTGAGGCACCACAGGGATCACCCTGGTTCAACTGACAGCCTTAGCCATCTGATGAGACACACCAAATCCTATAATACAAGCAACCCCACAGAGATACTTATTGCAAAACTCCAACTAAGTGTTTTTGGTCAAAAAACCCTAAAACCAAAACACAACAAAACCAAATTAAAGGACTCTACTTTGAGAACTCTGATTTAAAAAAAAAAAAAAACAGGAAAAAAGGAAAGAAAACCCAACAACCCAAAGCAGAAGAACGAGTGAAAACTTAACTGAAAAGTTATGAAGGTATTACAATATTACAACAAAAACTTGGAAATCACTGTAGTGACAATCATAGCAAAAAGGTAACAGCTGGAAAGAAAGTAATTCTGAGAGGGCACAAAGAAAATAAGGTACAAGAATACTTCCATCTCCCATGAATCAGAATGATGCTCAGATCTGGGTTTGTTAGCAGTAGCTGCAGTAGACAATACTGTGGCACAGGAGATGCATATAATCAAGAAGACATTTGATGAACCAAAAAAGCAAGTATGAAACAGCTGTTCTTCAACACACAGCCATGTAATTCCTGAGCTTCTCACCATCATCATCATCATATCCATATATATATACATCTCTCCACTGACTCTACTTGGATTTGATCTGTTAAGTACTAGTGACCTGCAGAGAAGGGGAATGCTTACAGAACATTACAAGACTTACAAGTTCACCACTCCTGTCTAGAATTTTCCATTTTACTCATTCAGACCTCCAATTTAATGAAATTTAGGTAACTGATGTGTCAGACTTGCACTCTCCATAAATGTGACGGGAATGATAAATTTC
The DNA here is from genome assembly GCA_013398275.1 of Promerops cafer. Classification (NCBI taxonomy): domain Eukaryota; kingdom Metazoa; phylum Chordata; class Aves; order Passeriformes; family Nectariniidae; genus Promerops; species Promerops cafer. Next base: position 296,960 of record VZSE01009779.1, read on the forward strand.
TCTGAAGACATGTAAGTGAAGATAGTGTTAGATTAGATTAGGTGCTTCCTTCTTTCCATTGACTTCATCAGAATGAAGGAACCTCCAGATATTAATCCAGAGCCATTAATTGAGAATGTTATTTCATATAGGAAACAAAAAAGATTTAACACTTCTGTCTGCTCCATTCACACCTAGTGAAACAGAGTCTCAGTGCATTTCCTCACTATGCCTGAAGAGGAAAAATACTTTGTTAGGGTCTTCCACCTACTATTTGGCACACAGCAAATGACAGATAAACTGTTCTCAGCCTCACTGAGTCCACATTTCTTTGTCCCAAAAGATTTCTGTAGCTGCCAGGCCATGGGAATTGGTAATGCTCCACACTGCCTGCTAAAGCAGAGCCACTGGCAGACAGGATGGCCATAGGCAAGACCACAATCAGGGGCACTACCAGGTACCCTGACTGATGCTGCTGAGGCTTCAGCACAGCAAAGAACTTAATCCCTTTTCATGGCATAGCTTTCATTTCTGTAACCAAAGACTACTGCAAAAAATTCATAATAGAAGTACCATATATCAATATCTCTACATACTGTGTGAAGTATAATAGTTCTCCCTTTTCAGACTACAGCAGAAATAAATCCAAATTAAAATATTTCCCTGATCTTTCCAGGGAAGTCCAAGATTTCATCTTTAAAATTATCCCACCATATTCTCTCTACCTTGATAGGGTGGCTAGTGTCACTCTTCTCGTTAAAGCACAAAAATATCTAAGGATAGCTGCTTTATAACAAGATTCAGAGGTGCTGCAAATGGGAAGGTGAAGTCAAAAGTCCTTTTGTTGTGATAAAAAAGGAAAAATTAATTTAATTTTTAATGTAAGTATTTTTTTCTAAAGGTAAAAACCACTTCAAGAAAAATGACCCTCCTGTATCAGGTATTTCACTTGATATTCTATATCTGTTATAAAAGCAACAAAAATGAAGGAAATCACTTTCCCTATTCCAGGGAAATCTGAATAATTTAATGAGAACTGTTGTCCATGGGCACACACTTACTATTAAGAGTACAGAATGAACTTAGCAAAACTTTTTAACTGTCAAATCTCTGGTGTCCAGGAATTTAGATTCTTCCAGAGTTAACTCTGAAAGTTGTGTCCTGTACTGAAAATGTAATTTATAAATTTCTGCCCACTCTTGCTGCGAAAAAAACAGAAGTTACATCTGTAATACTTCTAGGTATCGAAAAGGTGACTCACCTTTTTTGGTTTTGGTAGCCATGTTTTTAAGGAAAATGGAATTGTATGTGTGGCAATGGTAAGGAATGCAACAGGGTATTTATAAATGAGGGCTCAAGTTTCTTTAGTGCTAAAAATTTTGGAAAAAATCCTTTCAGTTAGATATTGTATTCAGATAAGATTTTGGCTTTATTCTTCTTTTACTTCTGCATTTGTAGAGGTGAAAAAGTCCAAAAAAGTAATGAGGACACACTTGAAAAATCACAAGTTAATATTACTATTTGGCATTTGTCTAAAAAAGCTACTCAGTAAAGGCAGACTTGGAGCTGTTTTAGCACGATGCCACTCTCCACCCCATGTGAAAGGTCTGTGTCTGAGACCAGACAAGGTCACAGGGTTAGGGAAAGCATTGCCTGCCATGGCCACAAAGCATTCAGCTACTAAGGATGAAGAGCAGTTCCCTGTCCAGATTTATAACCTCCCCTGCTGTTTCAAAAGCTGAACACTGGCATATGCTCCAAAGGAAAATGGTCTCCCACATTCCGAGCTGAAGGGGAAAAAAGTGATGCAATGGGAAAAAAGCAGCAAGAAAAAGCCTGGTGCTGAGCACAAGAAAATGTTTTCAGAAAGAGAACTGTCTGAACACAAAGGTTAGCTACAGACGTTGATACAGCACAGTCAGAGTTGGGTGAATTAATGAGATGTCAACAGTGGTTTAGCCCTGTAGAAAAGGGGAAAATCTAGTGGAAGCAGCATGCTCCATGTCCATCATTTGATACCTTTATTATAAAGTAACCTTAAGCAACTATAGCACTGAGAACATGTGATACTATATGCAGCTAATGATATAGAATATTTATTTGTTTGATTGTTTGTTTATTGGTCTTTGGTTTTTTGTGACATAGGATAGCAGCTGGAAGGCAAAACAACTATAGAGGCCTGCATTAGGGTCACTGAGTGGACAATACTTCAGGAAAATAGGATTCCAGTTCTCCCTGAAGCTTTGGTGAACACGGGACATTCTTGTCCCCAATGTCTGACTGCACTTTTTGCATACTCTCTGTTTCTAAAGAAGAGATAGCAGCTTTTACTAAAGATTCAGCTCGTGTCATCCCTCACTCAAGCAGAGTAACAGCACCAGACTAGGAGCTCTGTGCTCTGTGCTCTGTGCTACAGGAATGAGGAAATGGTTCTGGCATGGTCATCATTTTCCTTCCTGGCAGCTGATAGATACACTATGGAAATCTCCATATTGTGGAAATGCTGCCTAAGAAAGGCAAAAGCCATTGGTATGAATAAGAATTAAGTACTGAAATGTGACATTTTCAATCCTATTTTATAGGAGCTGGGGAAATAATTCGTGCTCCCCTTGTATTTCCTCTCTGTCTTCTGCAGTATTCAACTACTTAGAAGCAGAGGAATCATTTATATTTAGCACAGCTTCTATTCTAAAGCTCACATATTAGTAAAGTTAACATAGATCACTCCATACTGCTGTTTGCACAGCTGGATATGACACATATAATAAGTTCATCTTTTCTAAGATGAGCTTAAATCCACAGTGTCTTTCTTATTTACACCAACCGTAGCATAACATTGTTCCTGTAAAGAAGGTTAGTTTTAGTGAAGCCATATTAGTGCAACCCTACAGGTGCATAAATTTCGATAAATTGCTTCAGCATACCCTCAGATCTGAGTGTTCACCTTCAAACCACAGGATTTGTCTGATTATAAGTAAAAAGTCATTTACATCTGAATTATGACACCTACAGGTAATGACTCATTAACAGCACCTTACACTCCTCTGATCAAAAGGAATGCCCCCTTCCATTACAAAAAGAAATCAGTTTACCAGGGTCATAGATGTGTGGAATTAGGAACATGGGCTTTGCTTACACAGACAGAAAAAGTCACGTCCAGAGACTTTTCAAAGGTTTGTTCTTTGCAACAAAACTTAAAATCTAGGAAAGTCACTTTCACTGTCTTGAGGATGCCCCCCAGTCTTTCTCCCTAGACAAGGGTGAGATGGAATGGATGCTGAAGGAGAAAGTGTTGCTGTGCTTTACAGAGCACCATGCAGATACCAAGGGTGGGATTTAGATCACATCTTAGGACAAAAATTATCAGGTGTGTGCAGGTAGCCATCGACATATCTAGAGAACAAGATGGACAGGACATCCTGGTCAGGACAGTCAACAGTCTCTCAGGAGTGGCTCAGCTGATGAGCCACTGTAGCAGAAATCTGTACCAAAACCCATGTACCTGGCACCAAGTGGGATGCTCAGAGCAACCCAGGACACCTGTGTGGGGGTAGCAGACATTACACACCCTATCATGCTGCTGTATTAGAGGTTGCGGCCCGTCATCTTTATTTTGGAGGACCTTTTACAAAACTAAACACATCTCAGTAAGTAACTTCCTCATAATTTGGGTGCTGTCTATTTTAGAATGGACTGAATCATCCTTTAGGCTGCACTGACTGTTTTGGGTTGATCTCTATCTGCTCTCATGAGAGTTTAGTGCACATATCGAACATCATCTACAGACGTCAAATGTCAATGCCATAGTCAGCAAGCTGAATCCTGTCCTAAGGCATTGGGTGCTGCAGACATGACATAACTGTGTACTCTTAATTTTCCATTATTCACGGGCAGATTGCCTGGTTTGCAAAACTCACCTGCTTTACAGGTGAGGACGTACCCAAGCAGCCTCCATTTGGAGACGACTGTGGTCCATCTGAGCGTATTACTTTGCTTTCTGGCCCATAGGAGGTCAGACTCTACTGCTCTAGAACCTCAGCTACGTGCCTGTTCACTGTTGTACCCCAGGAAATAAAGACTCTACAGAACCCAAGAGGATGGATAACATGGTTCAGAACCAGCAAAGGTGGGTCTTATCTCGCTTTGGGTGGCTACCGGAGAGAAACAGGACCCAACATGTACCACCATGGTCAAGTATTGGTTGGACTGACTCATCACTCCAGCAGCATTTAGTTATTATGCAATGATGTACCATTTAGACATTATGCAAGTCATTACGCACTAAAAAGTTATTCCAAATCAGAATTCTCTTCCTAGCTCATGCAAAAGGCCAGTTTACTTAGAGTGGCTTGACCTTTAATTCCATAGCTTCTTCTGCTTTCTTCTGTGGTCTTCACATTAGTCCTCCCAACCCTTCTACTACTATATGTATCTCTTTTCTGTTTTGATGACTTTTACTTAGGCCTTTTAGTTCTGAGGCTCCCAAAATGGGCACACAAACATCAAAGAGGACTGTGTCTACACTGTATGAATAAGGTCATTTATGTTGATTCCTGGCTCTATTCTTGGTAGAATTTTTTAACTGAAGTCAGTTTGACATAGATTTTTACCTCAGTGATTGTCCATGAGTATTTCAAAATTAGTTTCCTGCAGGGAATATTTTTTAATTAGCTAAGTCTTTCAAGTAAAAAGTTAATCTTACAAAGCTAATCTTGAACACAGAAGTTCCTTAGGACAAAAGAAAAACAAGTGCTAGAAACATAGAATCACGGGATCATTTTGATTGGATCCTATCCAGCCCCATAGCCTTGTGTGTGTCTAAATGGTGTAGCAAGTCATTGACCAGTTGCCCTTGGATTGTGGGGATTTCATTCTGCCTCTGTCTTCCAGCTCAGGAGTGTGGATACCCAGGGAACAACTGTTCTTATCATTAATGACTGACGCAAACTGGGCTTTAAGTGCCTCAACCTCTTCCCCCCATCCTTTGTCACTGTTTCCCCCCACATCCAATAAAGGATGGGGATTCCCCTTGGCCCACCTTTTGTTGCTGATATATTGGTAGAAATACTTTTATTGACTTTTATAGCAATAGCCAAATTAAATCCTAGTTGGGCTTTGGGTCCTCTGATTTTCTCCCTGCATAACCTCGCAACATCCTTGTAGTCCTTCTGAGTTTTCTGCTCCTTCTTCCAGAGGCCATAGATTCTCCTTTTTTTTCTGATTTCCAGCCAAACTCTCTGTTCAGTAAGGTTGGTCTTCTTTCCTGCCAGCTTGTCTCTAGGCAGATGGGGACACCCTGCTCCTGTGCCTTTAGGATATCTTTCTTGAAGGATGTCCAGCCTTTCTGGACTCCTTTGTCCTTCAGAACTCTCTCCCAAGGGACTCTGTCAACCAGGCTCCTACACAGACCAAAGTCTGCCCTCCAGAAGTCGAAGGCAGCAGTTCTCTGACCCTCTCCTCACTTCTCCAAGAATCAAAATCTCTATCATTTCCTGATCATGTCCAAAATGGCGTCCAGACATCACATAACCCACCAGTTCTTCTCTGTTCACAAAAAACAGGTTGAGAAGAGTAGCATTTCACAGCAGAGATTTGTGGTAGTCTCTGTATCCTAAGGATGTATAAGGTTTTTCATAGTTAATTTAGAAACTGGCCTGCTTTTAATTTCAGTCTAAAGTATTTGCACAGTCAGGATGGACACAGTAGATAGGTGGATAAGTAGATATTTTTAAAGTGGAAGAAAGAAAATTTCTTGCAGTGACCTTTTGAAGAATTTCATGTTCAGATTTGATTCATAATCAGGAATAATCATGAACTATTCTCATATTCTTTATCTCATTATTTAAAGGGAAACATATTGAATCCCAAGTAATTGCATCTGTGCCAGAAGGTAATTTTATATTCCTTATTAAGTGAGACAGAATAATAATTTCTCTGTTCTTTCCAAATGAAATTTGATGATAGAGCAGGCATCAATGAACACATCAATATATGACCACCTTCACTAACAGTTTAAGAGGAACTTCTGGCAGTCCTTACACAAACAATACCCTCTACCCAGCAAAATGTTAAAAAGCAAGATAACTGTGCTTGTGAACCATTAATTTGAAAAAGTCTCTGAGTGTCTCAAAGTAAACTTGAGCAAGTCCAATAGTGTATGATCAGCAGAGATGGGTACCTGAGAGGGGACAGAAAATGGAGCTTCCAACACAATGGAAATAAATTGTTAGCCACCTACTGAGGCCTGTGAAGCTGGCAAGAGCTAGGAGAGATCAAAAACATGCAACAAAGTGAGATGTTTCTTTGCTTGAATATATAAAGTGATGCCTACTGAAATAACATTTTATGGTTTTAAGAAAAGAGGCAAAATGTATCAGAGATACTGAGTACTTGACTGTATTTTAGCATATCTCTCTGACCCTTACCTAAAACATGAAATCACATTGGTTGGTGAAGCAGGATTGATGAATGCAGGTGAAGTGTCTGAATGCTGAATAGTGTCTACAAGTGACATTACAGCTCAGTACTTACTGGGGCAATGACCCAAGAAGTGTAGTATCCATAAACTCAGCAGTGAAGCAGGAGGATGAGGACAAAAAATAATAGAATTTCAGAGATTCAAATGTGGGCAGAAAACAATAAATTAATTCAACAGAAACCATTTCTAAAAGAATGAGGGCTCTCAAAGGTAATTTTAATTGATAATCCCCCATAAAGAGACCTCCTTTCCTTAGGTGGTTATATCAAGTGGAGAAAAATGCAGTTTTAATCCTGAACTGAAGTTAACTGTGGCAGTAAAATTACTATTAATGGTAGCAACCTTGATTCAGGAGGAGAGATAAAGTTGAAGAATAATGAAAATGCCAGACTGGTCATGTCACGAGTAGCAAATCCATAAATGTGTGATCTGAATAGTGTTCATCTGAAGGAAGAAACTGGGGCAAACTTGAGCAAACATAATTAGGGGGTAATTAAACCCTACCTATAAGATAAATAGATAAAAATGTCGTAATAAAAAAGCCTCACTGCTTTACATTTCCTCTTTTAGAAGAACTATGACAATATATTATATCAATTTTAATGCTTTTACTTCACTGGCTGTTAAAAAGTGCTCAAGCAGCCAGGTGAAAATTACTACCAGGTGAAAGACAGGGGAGCTGGCAGAGAGCTCCCCAAGCCCTGGGGCGCACTGCCAGGGGAGGCAGGAGGGAGAGGTGTGGAGGAGAGGTCTCAGCAGCCTCTTCTTTGCTGTGAGCCATTCAGGAGGGTGCAGGCTGGAGCAAGTCTTGCTTTCTGGCTTGCCACCTCAGGTCCTGTACAGCGGGAATCTCGAATCTCGGTCACGCAAGACAGCATAAGTCAGGGGCTGAGTGCCAGGGCAGACTGCTCATGATAGAGCCATCTACTTCATGATTTTGGAATTATTTTAAAGATAGCCAGCAAGGGAATGCTCCTAAATCCTCATCGTGTTAATTGGCTTTTCTAACAGGGCAATCCCCATTTATAAAATGTGGTTTCCCTAACAGCCCACTGAATAATCTGGGGATAAAAAAGCACATCCCTCTCATGCTTGAGATTCATGCATCAAAGCAAAAGGTGAGGTTTGATGAAGTCAACCTGCCCAGCATAATGAGCACAGCACTGCATCAGCAAGGTTTCCTCCAGGAGATAAGTACGGTCAGAAAATCATTATAGCAGTTGCTGTTAATAAGAGGGAGGAAGAATGATTCACAAACAAGTCCTGTAAGTTGCCTACAGGAGCACCACAGGGAGGAGTCCTGTTACTCATTATGCTGTGTGTCAGCTCCAATGAGGCCAGAAGCACAGCAGAACAATGGTCGTGGCGTCTTGGGTGGCCAAAGGTTTCTTACATTGTTTTCACATTCATTGTGCACTTGAAATTTTCTCAGAAAAGAAAAGAAGCTTTTGGGCCTGCCTGTTAAGAGGCTTACTACACATATAAATGATATGACTTGCACTTCAGTTACATATAAATGTACATATACATCTTCACCACCCCACAGAACTCAGGAGAAAGCATCTGTTTTCAGCACTTCTCCAGCTTATCGTTCAGAAAAGCAGCAGGAAGAATACATAGGCTTATACTGTGGTTGTCCCTTATTCCTTTTATTTGTATTTAATTTTGCAGGGACAAGGTTCATTTTGTAGACAGTCCCAAGAAGGAAAATTCTTTTATTCCGCATTTTGTTATTATAAATGTATGTGGAGTATGTTGTATGGTTTTTCAGGCTGTATGGAATGAAGCAAAAAGGAGTTTTCAATCTTTTAATGCTCCATGCTTGGGGAAGAGGCATAAGAAAATGGTCCATGGAGATCCTATATTATTATTTGAAAGATTTTTATTTTTCAGGCCTGGTCAGGTCTTATGACTGGCACATTTCCAAGAATGCACCTCTCAAGCACGAGGTTTATAATGATTTCTCTTTATGCTATTTATCTCACTCTTCCAGTTGTAGTGCATTTATCCTCACATGGACAGAAGCAAGACAGGAGAGGAGAGGAGACATCAAAGAGATTTTGCCAAATAGAAGAATATGGATTTCCCACTCCCCTCCCTGAAGGATATTTTCAATAAGATGCAAGGTTTTGCAATACACAAATATATTAGCAGTGCAAAGCAAACAGGAAAGGCTGTAACATTTGCTGAGGTTCTACTGAACTAGCTTGGACTGTGTGTAGAAGGGGAGAAGGATCTGGGGCCTGGCAGTTTGCCCTGAAATGCACAGAGGTTACAGGGTCCACTGGGCTTCCCCAGTAACTTTTCTTCCACCTACTGCAACCCAGAAAATAATTTGCTCTCAATCCAAAAGAGAAAACACAAAACAGCCAATTCCCATCTGATTTTTGCAGTATCTAGACTTGCTGGATGACTTGTTCCCTCCATTTCCTTTCAGCTATGTAGCACAGCAGTTACTTTCAGCATCTCTCTGCTGGAACACTGGCCGGGTAAATAATAGACATATTTCTCAGCAATCCCAACTCCTTTCTTTAAATACTGACACCACAGATTTTTCAACACAACATTTGGGGAGGTGACACTGTTATTTATATAAGAACATATTCTGAGATGGGATACAGGACTTAACAAATGTTATTACACAATGTGGTGTCAGGGAAAGACAGCTGAACACAGTCTACTAAACAGTAAAATTTTGGAACTTACAAGCTCTTTCCCAAGTCAGAAAAAAACAGATTTTTACACTTTAAATGCACCTTTAATAACAGTTATAATCTTAAATGGGAAATAGAGAAGACAATATTTTATACCAAAAAAGGTATAACAACGTATTTTCAAATGTATTTCCAAAGGTACTAAAGGAGCTAGGTGCTCAAATCTTACGGGATGGCGTAAGTAGATTCTGTAAGCTCCACTGCAAATCACTGCTGTAATGTCCATAAAAGAAGGCCTATTTTGCAGCCAAGGCACTTAACTAGGACTCAGTAGATTTGGGATTCATGCCTGGCTCTGCCTAAATCTGCAAGCCATTTGCCCTCTCTGTGCCTCAGTTTCTCTTTCTGTGTAGCAGTACTGAGGCTGCACAAAGAAATTCTCAGGATGCAGTCGCTGTAATGTGGGGGACACACATGATTATTTAATTTATAGTAATTTTTGACAACTAGAAGTAAGAAGTGGGATTGAACATAAGACTTGCTATATATGCATAGAAGAGTATTCATCATGAGAATTACTCAGAAGAAAAAGAAATAAAGCAGTACTTACTGCTTCCTTGGTAAAAACATGTCATAGTAGAGATTCCTTCAGAATTTTAAATAAGGCAAGTCTTTCCCCCTAAACAGGAAAATCTTAGTCATTATTGTGATGAAATAGCTTCACTCTATGAAGTAATATGTAACCTCATTTTAAAAAGTCAGGGACACAGACAAAATGGGAATGTTCATTATGTCAAACATTATGACCACAGAGTGAGTGTGGTCACAGAAGCAATGCCTGGCTGCTTGGTATCACCATCAGCAGGGCTGGGCAAGCTCAGCAGAACAATAAAGTAACAGAAATTGGAGCTATACTCATCTGTAGACTAAGCTAAATGTGAACTGGGACTTCAGGTCTCTTAGTTTTGCTGCGATGCCAAGCTTTGGGCTTCAAAACCATAAAAGATGCAGATTTGCCTGATAGTGGGTGCATCAGGTGGGAGTGGAGATGACTCAGCCCAGCTGCCTCCTGGGTCTCCCAGTGAACACATGCTGAGGAACCAGCTCTTGGGCCCTCCAGACAAGACAGGACCATCACTCACCCTCCAACTCGCTAACCTGAACCTAATCACTGAGAGAAGGTCCTGTCTGTCCTCCTCCCTGCAGCCCTCCAGGGAGACTAGCCCTGGTGTGGACATGCCTTGAGGGATACTTTCTAAATCTACGTGCTATTCATGAAGGAAAGACAAAAGGTTTCCTTTCATCCTTGTTAGTCCTGGCTGCTGATACACTTTGCTGTTCTGGTTTTATTCAGGCAGATCTCAGGCTCTGCCCTCAGGGCTGCTTGGCAGCAGGACTGAGAAAAGGCACTGCAGCAGTGCATCTGTGATTTGGGGGTCATCACTTGCCACAATGCCACTGAGTCTATAGCTCTCCTAGTAGATTCAGTAGATCTATAGGTGGATTCTTTGGAAGAAAATATGTAGAAATCTGTTCAAGGGAAATGCTGAAGAAAAGTAGCCCACAGGAGCCATCCCTTAACGCCAATCCAAAACCAGTGCAGAAAGATTTTGCAACTACTCAAGATAAGCTGGTTTCGCTGCTCCATTAGTCCCTTTTACTTGGGTCAGCTACATCCCAACACAATGGTAATTTCTTCTAAAATTTCTATTGATATATTCAACACATAGCTTATATATGCTTTCAATTTTTTTTTCAAAGTATTCTGGACTACATTAAAATAATTTTGTCCTCACTGGGGACATGTCTAATTATTCACTTCTAGTTTAGCTCCTCATCTGTGTTCAGAGAGGAAAGAGGTTCAGACTAGAAACCTGAATCTTCAGGGAGAATGCAGACTCGGGACTTGAATTGCCCTCTTAAGTAAATGATCCTGCAACCTCAGACCTTCCTCCAGAGGAGACATGGGGATCACCATAGTCATGGTTTACTGTCAGCTACCTGCCTTGGTGTTCCTTTTTGCCTCAACACCATGGTCCTGAACTTACAGCTTAGCTGAAACATAAGCAAAAGGGAAATCATGACAGTTTTCTCTGTGTCCATGTTAACCAGGATTTTAAATACCTTTGTTTCTGCAAGGGATTTAAGCCATTCCTCCAGATCCCTCTGAAGTGCAGTGTATTAAATTTCAAAGGCACATTAGGTTTTCTTCCTGTCTCTGGTGTCCAAACAGGATGAATCTGCATAAAAGGATGACCACAAATGAGAAAATAGGACCAGGTCCATTGATACCATTAGCTTATGCATAAGAGAGCTGAGCAGGCAGTTTATCTGCTGTTTCCTTGTATTTAGGCCAACTCTAACTTTTGGCACTTGTCCCAGCATAGATGAAAACATTTTGGGTATTAACAAGGTATAGCTGGAGTTGAAAGCACAAGAACTGCCAGAGACACCCTATATTCCCTGGATGTTTTTCCATCTCAGCTAGAGCAAGCAGATCTAAATCTCATCCCTTTACTCTACAAAAGTGGTTCAAACTGGAATGGAGAAGGGAAAAAAAGGCAAAAAAAACCCCAAAATAAAACAATAAAACCACATCTGAAACTGTAGATAAGCAGTTATCAGGATTACCAAAACAAAGCACTTGAAGGTAGTGTGTAACTTTGAAGGCTATCAGTTCTCTGGAAGATCCAGATGTTTCTTGGAATTTGCTCAGAAATAAGTACCAGTGGGTTTGAGTCTCCTGGCAAACCAGTATAACCATTACAGACTCCATCAACTGGGCTACAGCTCTTTCATCTGCACTGCCAGGACAAGAGCCATTCATTCATCTAGCCACAGCTGTCAGATCTTCAGCAGCAGGAGACACCTCTCTGGAGCTCCTGTGAACATCCAGTTGCATACCCTCCTCATTTGTGAGCACATTTCTGACCGTGTGTGGACCTCTGCACTGTTCAGAGAGAGCATGAACCACATGAACTCCAGCTGGTCATCCTGATGCTGTTTGGGTTTTGCCTTTTTTTTTCTATGTTCTCTGTATTCTTCACACATACATATGTAGCTCTGTCACCTAATGTATTAGTAGCTAGTTTTCCCAGTACTTTTCCACGGCCTTTCCCTAAGCAGAAAGACAAAACAAATCCCAGAGCTCCAAGCCCCAGAGGTACAAGGCCCCTGTCCTATCTTGGTTCTTCCTGGGAACCAAGGCCAAGAACAGCTCTTTGAGACACAATCTCATGGACAAAGTACTACTAGTGCTGAAGGGGGGGCTCCAGAGAAGGAGCTTGACCTGGGGGAAAATTGCATCACTACTTGTCTTGCTAATTGGTGCTTTTTATCACTTATGCTAATTTCCTAAAACTTATTAAAATCTCCTCACCCCTGGTGGGGGGGGGGGCTTTTGTGGACATCTTTCCATAACTGCCTCTGAAGGCCTTCAAATAAAGATCCCCTTTTATATTACCTCCTTACTAAAATTATCTCAAGTCTCATTTCCAAGTTGAGCAAAAGGCAATAATCCATACCTCCATACACCTCACACACGTACATGGAGATCGGATTTTGTCCGACACAGAGAATCATAACTCTGCCTTTGATACTCAGGCTTCCATTTAGAAACCCTGTTCACAAATAATTTATAAGTAACTGGCAGAAATAGATGGATATAAAACATGAGAGTAAAATAAATTATAATGTCAAGTTAATAAAAATGCAGAGGTACTCATGCCTGGCAGGAAAGGATCGCGGGGTGAGCCCACAAGATGGAGGGTTACTTTGTGGGTATGTTTGGGGGTCTTAAGCACCTCGGGGCATTCTGGCAGACTCCATTGAGGAACTCCAGCAGCGGGAACACTTTTTTACCTCTCTTGCCCCCTTTATAAAAAGACACATTAATCTCTTCCATGTATTTATGGCAGCCTTTACTAGCTACATTGAAACAGTTCACCTTGAGATTTGGTTCAAACACAGCAAGTCCCCTGAGGTATTTCCCCAGCTGTTAAGGAAAAAAAAATTATTTGAACACTCACTTCAGGAAAGCTGCAGACAAAGGCATTACCTCTTCCCAGATGTGGATTCTGCCTGACTTTGAAGTGAATCTATTGAGCCATCCTTGAGACCATTCTGCATGTTCTGTCATTATGTTAAACTGTTAATTGTCCTACTTTCCAACATAATGTGCATTAGTGTCATTAAGATACACTGCTGTGGCAGGGTTTTCTCTCTAGTTATCCAGTCTACTTAAAAGAGGCATGTACTATCAGAGTCTTTGAGGTCTTGAGTATTTTCACCTGTCCTGAGAAAACTTGCCATTTATTCCAATGGAGGCATAAACCAGGATCAAGATGTTCCCCTGGCATGAAGAAAGGTTCACAGGTGAAAAGCATAAAATAATAACAGATACACAAATACTTTAATCTTTTAAATTTTAAGGGAACATATTCACTTTTCTGGGAAGCTGCAGCTGCACCTTAAAGTGTTTAGTGTGCTTTAGCTGACCAATTCCATACTGACAAGCTCATTGATGTCTGAAATAAACAGGAACATTCTTTCAATGGTTAAAATCTGTAGATAAATGTTGGGGTTAGTTTGTTTTCTCTGGAACAGTAGAACTTTTCCAAAACACTCTGTCTGCTCCAGTCCTGTTCATGCCCTCCCAGTTTTAATACAGCACAGTCCACTAACAGAGGTACTGAATACCACTAATAGGGATTTCAAGGATACTGAAATAAATCTTCTGCACCTTCCTCAACTGAGATTACAATCTACTCCTAAATTTATAGCTCAACATTAGCTCAATATTCAAGTTTTGCTTCCATTTTTTAACTGGAAGGCCTGTTATGTCCCCACAATTCTCCTGGCTGGTTCACAACTGGAGAAATACATAAAAGGTCAGAAAATTTATTTCACTGCTTCAACAAGAAATTAATATAATTGATTAGCCACAGTATCTCAAGGCTTAGATCCATGCTTTGCAGAAGAAATTCATAATATCCTGAAAGTTGAAATCCTGAAATATCATTTCACTGCAGTGAATAAGACCAAATCAGCTATTCGCTGCACTCAGTAAAGATACAGTGTAGTGAACAGAATGATAAGCCTAGCTCACTGTTAGCACTGTAACGAAAGCAGCAAACCATGACAAGGTTAATCCCTGCCATTAAGAGTGACTATAACACACCTTGTTGATATTAATAAGGTCTTTGAGCTTTATTTTATAAAAGGCTTAATAAGTCATAGTGGGAAGTTGACCCAAATATGCTGCTGATGCTTTTCTGTCATCGAATGATATGCCTACTTTGCTACTGGTAGGGTAGGATGCTCTGTAGATCCTGTTCCTTAATCAGAGATTAAAGCAGCTATTGTGGTTGTAGATATGGAAAACTCTTAAGAAATAGAGTGCGTCTTAGAGAGTTTTATAGTGCCATTCAAGACCCACAGCACAGCCTATGGAACTCACAATCAGGATCATAGCCTCTGTACCCCTTCTTTCATTTCATTTCTCTGCTATAAAAATTAAATATTGTCAGCATTACACTTTTACTTAATCCATTCCTTTATTGCTAATAAGATGGGAGGATCTTTAATGGCTACTCCCTCAAATCTAGCTTTTCTCTAACAGAGAAAAGCATGTGCTTGAGCAGTCACCCAAGAAGAATAAACTATCAAAGCTCTTAGCAAACTGCACCCAAGGAGTTTGAGGTTTTATGTGCAGAATTTAAAGATAAAATGCAAATGTTTCCTAACAAGTGGTATATTCAGTGCTCTTAGGGTTTTCAGTGCTCTTGGGGTTCGAGTGCTTTGTTGATCTTTCCCTGGAGTCTTACTGGGTGTTCTCTCTGTTCAAAACTGTTCCACAAGCAATCATGCAAGTAGGCAGCAGATTGTTCACAAGCAATCTAAAGGATGTGTCAACAAACTGGCAGCTAAGATCTGTTAACTGGTTTTAACTGAATGCATCAGACACATTATATTCTACTGGGTTTTCCCCCTGTAGTTAAATAACTGGTGAATATTAACATCAGTTTTAAGGTGCAAGAACAAAGTTACTCCTGACTTGTACACCAGCCGTAAGAAAGAGCTTCCATAAGGAATGGTGAAGCCAAGTTGTCATCCTTAACGAAACTTCCCCAAAAAGTCGTCACTTCAGTACTGTAGAGTAGAAAAGTAATACCTTGTTAAGGGTGGGCACTGAGAACAGCAGCAGCAAAGCAGTTATATGCTACCAAAGCTCCTTGCTGAAGTCTTATCCTAGCTCACTTGTCTGTCACCCACTTTCCTTCTTTATTTAATTGAGAGCTCTACAGACATGGTGTATCACATAATGCTTGATGTGATTAGGTGCCATGTGGCCATGCAAATATTAAATTTACTGCCAAGTGAAATACCTACCAACAATCATGAGTATTTTGCTGTGAAAATGAACAAAAAAATTAAGATTACTAGAGCTGAGAAGAAATCTCAGGTTGTGTTTGTGTCTCTGTTTGTTTTTAGGCAAGCAACTTTCTTGGCAAGCCTAACTCAGCAGGTAGCTAAAGACCACACAGCCACTCCCTTACTCCCGGTGGGTTGGGGTACAGAACAGGGGGAAAAAAGAGTAAAATTTTTGGGTTCAGATAAAGACAGTTAAATAGGACAGAAGAGGATGAGATAATAACAATAATAGAATTAGGATGTAGTAAACAAGTGATTGCTCACCACCCAGCAATTGATACCTAGCAGCTCCTGAGCAGCAGCCCCTCACCACTTCCCCCTGGTTTATACGTTTAACATGATGCCATACAACATGGAAAATCCCATTGGCCAGTTTGGATCAGCTGACCTGGTTGTGTCTGCTCCCAGTTTCTTGAGCTCTCCAGTCTACTGGCTGGTGTGATAGTGAGGGAAGCTGCAAAGTCCATGACTAAGTCTAAAAAACTGCTTAGTGAGAACTGAATCATCAATGTGTTATCAACATTATTCTCATACTATATTTAAACCATAGCATTATACCAGCAACTAGGAAGAAAATTAACTTTTTCATAGCCAAAACTAGGACAGTAGTTGCAAGTAAAAAAGCTTCAACTTCTTGGTTGACAAATTAGAAGTAAAGCTAGCACACAAAGGTGACGAGATGACCTTGGTCAGGGTAACATTTTCTTACATCCTATTCTTGCATGTTTGCATGCTCTTGCTCTTGCTCTTGATGTGTTGTTCTTGATTTCTCCCCTACCTAACAAAAAGTCAAAAGCTCTTTTCTGAGGTCTTTTTGGCTTCTGTCTCATCACTCCTGCTCTAAGGTAAGCCGGTTATAATTATAGCCTTCTTATAAGAAAGAGGCTTATGAAGTGTATTTTTAAGCAATTTCTGAAGCTGTGCAATAGATCTTTGTCTCCAGGGGAGCCCACTTCAGCCCAATCTCACAGTGCCATTAACACAGAATTCATAACTGCCCATTTCTTGGGACACTCAGGGAGCACAAAATCAAGGACTGCATACTAGATGGGGAATGGCAGCTTCAATGCCCTTTGCTTCATAGGCTTGTTACTAGCAATCTTTGATTCTGAATGTGTGAAAAATTGAGTGCAAAATGCCACAAATCATTGCTAAAATATTTATGAACACAAAAATGTAATGATAAGGTTTCTGATGCTGTTATCATGATGAGTAACACCATGTATGCGACCTCAGCACAGCTCACTCAGTGCCACTGTAATTTCTGTTCAAAAATTTTTCGTCCCAGCAGAAGGTCATGCCATCTCAGTGGGTTGTCATGAATTTCCCAGGCAGTGTGTGAGCAGATGTTTGGATTTAATGAAAAAGCCCACTCCCATAAGTTAATGATAGAGGTTGTTACAAGGTCTAAGCAAAGCAATTATTTTAAACTGCAAGCCGACAAAACATTCCCTTTGTTTGTTTTTCTCAGAGCTATCCTTGACTTTCAGAGCTGGAAGACAGCTAGAGGTAAGAGGACAGCCAAACTAGTCAAGGAGGAGCTGCAGTTAGTTTCTAAAGCCCCTCTGAGTAGTATAGGGAGTGCATGAACACCCCTCCTGAGGCTTTGGTGAGGAATAAGGTACCCGTCTATACCTTTTAAACAGGATCTGCCCCCAAGTTCACCTGCTAAATCAAAGGCAAGTCCAGGTGGGAAACAAGCAGGAAATGAGACAATGCAAAGATAAGATTATAAAGGAAGCTTTGGGGGGAACAACATGAGCAGCCAAAAAATGGAGACCACATCTGCCTGATGGAAATCCAGTAAGATTTATGTTTCCCAGACAGTGCTGAAGAACAAAGAGAAATGCTCAGAGATATGCAGGAACTGGGAACATGGGTTTTCAGCATGCACATGGAGGAGCCCAGCAAAAAAAAAAAGGCTTCTTGCCATACCCAGAAGTGAGAGCAAGCAGAGGGGGAGAAATATGCTATTGTGTTATCCTTTTGCTGTGCGTAGAAGTAAAGTTTTGCTGAAAAAAAACTTTTTTTTCAGAGGTGCTTTATGCAGATGTCAAACATTTGGGCTGTTGTGCTAACTCAGACAACAAAAAGACAGAAATCACATACTAAGAAGGTTCAAACGAAGTGGAGTCGATCTGGCTTAAATGCAGACTGCTTCATCACCCTGATGGATTCATCATGTCTTGCTTCTGCTCCAGCCTTCTCACCAGGTGAAATGGGTACAGAGGTGTGCAGCGGCAGCTTGAGATCTCTGTGTCCTCTCCATGGGTTCTGATTGTATCTCAGAGGCATCATTAGCTCAGCTCATGAAATGCATTCATTTGTTTGGTTGGTTCTCCTGCTGCTCCTGGTACTGGATCTCCTGACACTGCCAACCCTGCAAGAGTGATGAGACTGGTCCCCTGAGGCAGCTTCCACAGCTGTTTATGGCAGCCTTCCTCAAAAGTCCAGTGTCAGGCTTCCAAGGGTGAGAAGAGAGGAAAAGAGGTGGAAAAGGAAACTCAGGAAGAAAATCTTTAAAAAAATTTAAAACGGGGAAAAAAGAGTAAAGAGGAGAGCAGAGAGAGTTGTGTGAAGGGAGTCTAAGAAAATAAGATACCATTCCATTTTACATTTTAGTCCTCTTCTTTATCTCCCACCTGTTTCTTTTCAAACATCGCAGAATTTCTGTGACACAGAATAGCCAACATAATACCCTTGTGTCTTTGCACCTTCAGATATAATGTCTGAGACCTGTATTTTTTTGTCATCTACAATCAACCAAAAATAAGAACAGTATGGCAAAAGAAGTAGGGTAGGGTTTGTGTTGTGATGCAATAGTCTTGGAGAATGCCTTAGGCTTCCAGACTATCTTACAGAAACCTGAAGTGTCACATTTGCTCTTCAGTCTTTCTTACAAATTGAGGACAATATTGCCCTTCTCTTGTCCAGAAAACTTGTTGTAATAAGTCTTTCTTTCCAACCCCCACCCCCCAAAGTTTCTGATATGGTGTGACATGGAAGAAATGAACTTACGTCTGCGCTGGGGACACATGGGTGCCATACAAGGTGGAGCATACACATACATGCAGATTGCAAAGCTGGTCCTGGATCACTCTGCCTGAATGTCACCATCAAATGCTTCTTAATGCCCCATTTCAACTTAGATTGACTAAGCAGTCAAAAGTTGGATTTTAGTTATTTTGATGGAAATCTAGCTAATTTTTTTTTTTTTTGGTGGTACATACAGTTACTCCAAAAATGAAGGTAGAAGAATTTCCTCAAAATTTCACCCAGAAATACTTCTAGCTGAGATGAACATAATATAGTTTAAAACAGTAATGTTAGGTTGTGATGCCCCTAAAAATTACCTTTAATTCCTTTCTTTGATCTTCAGAGTCAGTTTGTCATTGGTCTATCTCAGGTTTTGGGTTCTCTTCCCAGTATTGATTACATACTGAATTTTCAGTAGATTAAAAGGTTTATTCTTGTTAATCTATTTTCTACTGGTTTAATGGATTTGGGCACAACAAATTCAAAGATGGTCCTTATTCTCAGACCCCAAAATATGTGCTTAAAAGTATACAAAACATTCTAATCACACCGCTCCATAATTCCTAATTAAAAGCCTATTTTCCCTGATGTAAAAAGGGAACAGTTAAATATCAGCATTCATATCAAATGAATCTTACTCCAGCAAATTTAGCACAGATTTAAATAATGAGATATGTTAGACTTCAGTGTAAAATGATCAGAAAACTGATGAAAATTCCAAAATCGGGCAGTTTATTCTAATTTGGCAATACTGGTCATGCAAATCCAAGTCATTTGGAAAAGATGATGTCAGAGAAAAACTCCTGGAAAAACTGCCACTATTCAAGCTCATATAAAGCAAACATAGTAAACACAGTGCCATGTATTTCTCAAACAAAGCAGGTTATGTCTCAAAATTTACTACACATCTCAGGTCATATCGCAGGAGATTTACCACAAACTTACTGGAAGGTTTGTAGCTGTAAGCTGATAGGATTCTTCCATTCTCTAAGCATTGTGTGCCTGAGGGAGGTTTTGTTGACTTGAATAGATTTTCTCCCAACTGGTACCCGCCTAAGTGAAAGAATCAAGCTCTGCATCTAGACATTCTGCTGGTTAACTAGAAACCTGAGGGAAAATTGGGTGATGACATTCATCATATTTTCTCCACCCCTAAGATGTTGCAAAATATGATCAAATGCAATGCAGGATGTTTATTCTTACTTGCATATTTTCCCATCATTTTATTCAAGACACTGGGAAAAAAAAGTTGCACAAAGCAAGTATCGCTTTTGGTGGATGAAAAATGTAAACTATTTGAAGGTGTGTTCAAGGACAGTTCTGCTCATTTCAGACTTCCTTTGGTGGTACAGGCTTTGCAGTTTTTCCAGCCTGAATTGTTATGCAGCACATTGAAAGTTATTGAAATTTTCATAATATTTGTATTTTGAGAGACATGAGAGTGTAGTAGTACAAGTCTGATTACTTTGGTTTAAAATGTATTAATGCTACGGATTATTTTTTTAAGTTTAATTCATTTCTGGCTTACTTGTGATGACTTGCAGAGTGGTTAATTACTGCTTGGAGGCAAAAATTGTGGCATGGAGGTCATTAAAAAAAGAAAGATTTAGGGAGTGCAAAAAAAGGGCAAGGTTTGTTTTTTTCTTTAGATCTGGTTATTTTGTCCAGAAGGGGATACATTTTTATAGCATGCATAAAGCAGAAATACTTATCTTGAAGCAAAACCACAGTGTTTTCCTTTCTGTTTTTAGAATCAACCATTTGATTGCCCTATAATATTGTTAGAGTGATATTTCAATGTTACTAGTTTCTATTGCAATGCTTTCCCTGCCATTGAACTGGAAACTTTAAGGTTTTTTGTCTTAATATTTTAGGTAATTCTCTGCTCTCCCTCAGATTCTGTTGATGATACACAAAGAAAATTTCCTGAAGAAAATGTGGTGAAGCTATAAGAAAAATTGAGAAAAGATCTAAATATTTTTTATGCTTTAGTTGCATTAATTTCATATTCCCTCAAAATAGCCTTGAATTTGACACCTGTCACGTTAATCCAGAACATTTCCTCTCATCAAAATCATGCCCAAACTTGACTGCCTCCTGTTTCCCAGGAAACCTATAAGAAACTTCTAGAAAGAAAAGCACCTTGCAAAATCTGATCCAACAAGGTGAGTCGGGTTTTTAGGTGAGCACCTCAGCCTAACCATAAACCAAGCAAACAAATTTGCTATCTCAAAGACCTGACTAGAAGTGAGATTTGCTACTGCCTGTCTGGAAGCTGGTAAAACACAGAGGCAGAGAACAGGACTGTTATGTCATCTTTGTTAATGAGAACAAGGGAAACACATTTTCTCAAACATACGGGAGCCCAAACAGCTTTTTATTTTAATGGAAAACATAAATACTCATGTTTCCTGTAGTAAAATAGAGGTGTTGAATTTTGAGAATTTAACAAGAAAAAATGTGTCTTCCTGGTTTAAGTGCTCAGACTCCTACCCAGAAAAAAACCCCTTGTATTAGCTATTTATCACTCCATCTGGATTGCATGCAATTAATAGTCTGCTTTTCTTTTTAATCTTCTTTACACAAAAAGGCATTTTTCTCCATCTTTTTCTATTTAATCCAAAGTTTAAATCAAGATGGTTGACAATGGCAGAGAGCCCTGCCTTCATCCCAGAGCACCTGTTTGTTTCTCAAGATTCCATCCACCAAGAAGTCACTTTTCTGTGCGCTGGGCCATAGTCCACCCTCAGTAAACTGAAGAAAAATGAAGCCAATGGAGTTTTACCTGACTTCTTGATATCTCAGGGTAGTTACTTTTTTATTAATTTGATTGATTTAACGCTAAAGTCTGTATGAAAAGCTGGGTTCTTACAGGCTCTGAAATATATTTTGCTTTAATTAGGCACTTGCCTCTCGCATGAGAACAGATATTCATTCACAGATACACACTTTCTACATTGCTAGGGTCTTCCTTACTGCTGGCAAAGGCTCCTCCATTACAGGATTGTTTTATGTGAGTATGGGATGAGCTACATATATTATGATTTTTTATTTTGCCTTTTACCCACATATTTTATATGTACCTTACTATCACCCAGGAATGGCCATACCAGGTCATATCAAAAGTCCAGTAGCTCATTCTCCTCTGTGATTGGAGCCAAAAGTAAATGCTTAATATAAAATTTTAGATTTAAGGACAGCATGGAGCATTACATCCCCATTATATACTCTTGGTTTTCAATCTTCTGTTACTCAGAGAAGTCAGCATGACTTTGAAAATATAGATAAATGTACACAGAGGACTTTCAGTCATTTAATTTGTTTAAATCTCAGAACATTCCAGACTTAGATGATTTGCAAGGATGAGAAGAAAAACAGCTCTCTGCTGCCACTATGGAAAAAAAGGAGAAGAGCTTACTTGGGCACACTTTATTTATGTAAACTAAATTCTGCCAAATATACGTATGCTTCCTGTTGTATTTTTTAAAGGGATATTAAATAGCACATGAAAATGTATTTCTTAAAGGGCACTGGAATGCACTCTGTACCCACATAGCACCCGAAATTTGCACTGCACCCAAGAAGTTGTAGGCAATTGGGAAAGAAATACCACCAATATGTTACATCAGATTTTCACTGTTAAGTTTCTAATGCCCTGAAGTTGAAAAGATCAGGAAAAAAACTAATTTCCACAATCACTATCACTGGATTGCTTGACAGATTAAACGGAATTTCCTTGAATTTAATTATCTGTTCTGACCTGGTTCATAGACTAAAACTTCATTATATTCTGATTTCTGCCTCCAGAGCTCATCTTCCAAACATGTAATGTTAATAAAATTATTTTTCTCTTTTTAGTGTCAGTACCTCCCACTGACTGTCAAAACCGTTCCTTACCAATTGTAGTTGATATTCTCAGAGGTGCATGAGTTGGCATGTTACACGCACACAAGCCTTTATCCCCGTTCCCCATTTTTACACATTCCTTTTCTTTCCCCCCTCCTCTCTTTCTCTGCCATGCAGCTCCGAGGGGACCAGTTCCACCAGTAAGACCCCAGCGACGTCGCACGTGGGGACAGAGTGCAGAGCACCAGTCCCTGTGTGAGGTACTCGCCGCGCGCAGCCTCAAGAAGCCCACGCGCAGCTGAGCAAACGGCCTCACTGCACGGCTGTCCGCCAGGAACCGAAGATTCATGTTGGGCCAGAAAAAAGAAAGGTTAAAGATATGGAACTATGCTTTCTGCATGCAATTCAGTATTTCTGGATTAAGCCAAGGGCCTTAAACAGCTCTCAAGTCCAGATGGTGAGAATATTAATGTATGTATTGATGTAGAATTTTGAACAACAAACCCAACAACAAACAGTTGTTTCAGTTCAGGAGATGTGCTGGAATTCCTCAAGTTTTCATTTTTATCTCCTTGCCTTGTTCCAGGAAGCACAGGGCTTGAACTCAGAAGGCCAAGCTTATTTTATTTCCTTGCCATGGAATTTACATCTCTGCCCAAATGATAATTTTAATTTATCAAATATTGAAAGAACAGAGATACTCTAAAGCAGAATATATATGCCTGTAAATTCTTCAGGGATTACACAGGGGGTCTGCCAGAAGCCTTTAAACTCTGTTATTATTAGAATAATTTCATAGGCCCATGTATCCAGCTGCCCACTCTCTTGATTTTATCAAGAATCTCCCGGTAGCAGACACAACATTCTCTTCTGGCATTTGGAGATTACATGACAATTTCCACTTTCATTTATAATGAGAAAAAGCTCCCAAGTTCACAAAGAAAATCTTAAAACTAGGAACAAAATATAAGCAGCAAATAAAAAGACCACATTTTTTAAAATTTATTTTGAAGTCTTTTTCACCGGAGTCTGAAGGCATTCCTTATGATTTCAGGCCGGTATTTACTGCAAGCCGTTAAGGCTTAGCTCTGAGGCTGGCTCTGACCCCTGCAAATTTGTACAGAGCTGGGATTTAGGATCTTGGCTCTTGGTCTGACTAATCTAGCAAATAAAAGACAAGTAATAAGGCAGAAAGTACAGTTAGAGAAACAAGACATCTAGTACTCAGTGAGGGACAAAGCCAAAATGAGGGATGAGAGCTCAGCAGAGACACAAATGGCGTCGGTATCTTGGTTACAGTACACCTGGCTGTGGTCCTCAGTAGCCATGAACCGCTTTGGGATTCTTCAAGATAAAGACACTTCCCTGAGTACCAGTTATCATTGCTGAACCATGCAGATCTGTTTTCACAGCTGGATGCCCTGATGCCCACAGCTAGTGCTGCTTGAAGCAGTGCTCATTCAAGCCACCTGCCAATGCAGCTCCACAGATCAGCCAAATGCCAGGATTGAAAGCAGTGTCTATGCCTTAAAATTCGTTTCTTTGCAATTTAAATTAGATACATCAACCTAATGTTTGATGTCCTTAGTGACAGTTTGAAGGACATCCCAAAAAAAGAAAATCCTGTCCAGACAACACCGTCACTTTATACATTGACAATAAATCTCTCCGTATCTTAATTTGCAGTATGAGGAAAAATAGCAAAACTTTAGGAAAGGTAATTAATTTCTATACTGATAAGAATCTCCTTTGTAAAAAAGAAAAACATTTCACTCTTTTCAGACTAAAACCATTCTGAAAGAGCTTATCTCAAAACCCCTCTCCCCATTTCATTAAGTGCCAAGATTTTATCAGGCTGAGTCAGGTGAAGACCAAGGGGCAGGAGAGCCCTTCACAGAGGACATAGGTAAAAATGCATACTTCCTATTACCTAGTTTGCAGTAAAAGGGAGTTGGCCTGCTTTTAGCCTTTCTCGGGTAGTTTTAGCATTTGCATGCCTAGAAGTGACCTCTTTCCTCCTTCACAGAGAGTGCTGCCAACTGGAGGAGGTTACTTTGGAGGATCAGGAAGGCACTCTTCCAGCTAGGCCTGTATAGACCCTCAGCTCATCCCATCTTCTTCCTCATGCCACAAAGGCACAGTCAGGGCATAAGATTTCAAAGTGTAGCACTCCCACTAAAGCACTTCACAGAGCCATTTAGCTCAACACACTTACAGTTGCTGGCCAAACTGGAGTTCAGTGCACCACCACAGAATCTGGAGATGGAGAGGGGCATCGCATGTAGGTCTGTTTATGATACCACCCTGGTGGAAACTCAGTGATCTCGTGCCCTGGAGCAACTTGGAAAATAGCTGGTGCATCAGTTTAATTAACTTGCAGCCTGTGTTGTCTTCAGTTGCATGTGTTTGGATCCATGACTTACTGTTCAATCCATTTCTAATATGTTACTGGAAACTGCCCTTATATTTCACCTTGAAAACACAGCTATGTACTATATTTACAGCCACTCAGCACTTTTTCCCTGGATCCTCATCCATTTCCAGGCACTGCAATACCCTCTTTGCCCTTGTCCAGTTTGAAAGTTAACAGAGCTTTAATTCAGTGAGTGGCAACAGCAGAGTCCTGCCCCTCCCCATCACAGAGCATAACCAGAGGCAGCAGGCAGGGCACAAGTTCTGAGCAAGAGCTGCTAATTATCTTGTGGTCATTCATAAGCAGCACTAAAGTCAAACTTATGAACTTCTGCGCCCACAGGTTCTTTGCCCAGCCTTTTAAAGGACTTGATTTCATTCCCAAAGGCTTCCAGAACTCAGCTTCACAGCCTGTCTATCCCCTGCTATGCTGACAACTATTTTTTCCTCATCCATGTATTCAAAGCAGAAGCTAAGAATGCAAAGGTTATTCACTTCCAAAAGCCTCTCTCCATGGACAGGTCTGTGATGTCTCTCATGATGAATAGCACCATGCTGGCATGCAAATTTGCTAAATGTAACCAAGGAAACAGGGTCCCTACTTAATACCATACACTTCTCAGAGCATTTGCTGTAGGCAGAATAGCATCTCTGGTATCTGTATGCTGTCACTCACCTCTGGGAATGTAATGTAAAAATAATTATATATGTATAATGAGGAATAGGAAAGAAATGTGTTGTGTGTAAATACAGCCAGGCAGTCCTCTCAATGAATGGGCTGATTTCATCAGGAAATCTGATGGAGCAAAATAACAGTACTGATTTGGTTTTTATTCCCAGTTGAAAGCAGAATAGATTCACAGGAAATATGCCACTGCTTAGGCCATCTAGGTAAAATTTTTTGTTAAAATGTGTCTGACCATGTGGAAAGGTCTAACATGCTGGGAGGGAAGCAAGATTATGGCATGCATGGA
This sequence comes from Promerops cafer, assembly GCA_013398275.1. Taxonomy (NCBI): domain Eukaryota; kingdom Metazoa; phylum Chordata; class Aves; order Passeriformes; family Nectariniidae; genus Promerops; species Promerops cafer. The sequence continues at coordinate 322,771 of VZSE01009779.1, forward strand.
CATCAGTGCTATCTGAAACAAACAAACAAACAAACAAACCTGAAATTTTGAGACAGCCTGAATAATAGAGGGGCTGATGAGAAGAATTATTAATGAATAAAAGCTTGATGCTGCCCTGATCTGCCAGTTATCCATAATATACCCAGACAAGTGCCTGCTGAAGGGGATTATCTGGGACATGAACCAGGGAATATGAACTGTGAAGGAACTTGAAAAAGAGGTGAAACTTATGCCTGGGTTTGCATGGTGCTCATGGTCTCTGTGGATGTAGCAGACCTCTCATGGGTTTTTGGTCCTGATGTTTTCCACCATGCCAGCATTAGGCCATGCTTAACAGTCCACTTCCAGCCTAAACACCTGTAGCAAAGCTATACCAGGACAGGATGCCAAGAGGTAAGCACTCACGTATGAGAAGAGCAGAATTCATTCCTTTTGGGAAATCTCTGCTGTAGGTGTGATGTCAGTGTGAGTCAAGCTAATGAACCTTTGAGAGCAGTCAGAGTGGCACAGAGCAGAGGCAGGAAGCCACTGGAGAGGTGTGAAGATACAATGTGGAGTTCTAGGGGGGCAATGGGACAGGGGAGGGGACCATGCTGGAGTCTGCAAACATAGAGGAGACAGAGGAGGGGTGATTGTGTGTTCCAAACTCGTGGAGAGAGATAGGGCTTTCAGGATGAGCAAATTTTTAACTAGGAAAATTCAGTTAAAATAAAAAGCAGGATCTTCTTGTCTTTTCTCAATCCCTGGCATTCATCTCCTGCATCTCTGGGCTCTTCATTAGGTTCTTTAGGTTTAAAGGTCAGGGCTCCACTCTGCTAATCCTAAACCCAAACGTTAAAAAATCTTTTAGACAGAAGTAACATTCTACCACTTACTCAATGGACTGTAATATAAAAAAATCTCAATCTGTATTTATGAATGGGACATGAATAAATGAGAAATACACATATCATTGATGATTTTATCTGTTTCAAGTGAATTGCAAAAATGTTTGACCATTTAACACATTTTGAAAGAGAACTGCAAAACCTGAACATCCCCCCCAAATCTTCTGGAAATATATCTAAAGTGTCTCAGAATGCTCATGGTAGGAAATTTCAGCAATAAATGTCTTTCTATGGTTTTCAGTATTTCCTGATTTCCTTTAAACCAGAAAGACCCAAAAAATACCTCTGGTATTTTCATAATTCCACTTTTTCTCCCATAGGTTCCAAAAAGTGACAACATGTGAGAAAACATATATTTTAACCCTATTCCTAACCTAAAAAAAATTCCTATTTGAAAAGCTCAAGTTAAATGTTACTTTCTGTTACATGTGCTGTTTGTGTCTCTTTTTGGCTCGTCCATGACTTTTGTGGCAATCCCAATTGCACCAACTGGACTTCCGGAATTTGTTTTTTGGACATTGTGTTTTCTCAATTCATTCTCTAAAAGAAGGATGTTACACAGAACAAAGATGCCTTTCTTGTGTGGGTGTTGACATACTTGATGATGGCCTTCAGGTCCCAATCCGTGTCTCAAGCCTGACCAATGGCACAGCTCTGTGACTCCAAAGTCGAGCAATATGCACTAATTTGAATGTATCAGTGACCAGTATCACACTGAGTGAAATCAGGCACAGCCCAAACCCTAATGTGTGAGTGCCAAAAGTTTATTGGGAGGTTTATGAAATCAAATTGAGCTCCAAGTTCTGCCCATTCGTGACAAAAGAGCCTTGAGTGGCATTATGATGTCACTGAGTGCCACCAAGACTGGGTGCAGACTCACTGAATGTGGAGCAAGTGGAGAACCTCTCCATAAGATAGCATTGATGCCAGGAAAAAATACAAGAAAGGTGGCGTGTTAGCTGGAGAAAACATTATAGGCATTAGTGACCTATGGGTTTAGGTTATTCTGTGACAGTACAAAAAGTACAGCAGGGAATGATTGGACATTGACAGGAGAAAAATCAATAATTTTATAAAAAATAGTAATCCCAGTATCACTGTCACTAAGAAAATCTTTGAAATACTAGACAGATAGACACTTCAGAAGATTAAAGAGACAAGGAGTATTTATTTAAGAAAAGTAAGACAGTCATATATAACATAGTGAATAGTACCAGCAATGCTAAATGGGTTCTCTTATTTACTCTACTTCTTAATTTACCTTGGGCCATAGTACAAGAACATAAACCTAACGGAGGAAATGTTAGAATTTAAAACAATGAACACAGATAAAAGCAAATACTTTTTATTAAAATATTTGTAAAACAGCACTTTCTCTTGAATGATTTCAAACCATTTTAATGAAGTTTGAGGCCTCAGACTTACAACTGAGAGGACCATACAAGAAGATTATTTGCAAAGACCATACAGAAAGTTTGCATGGTAGTTGAGAGAAGAACCCATTTTCTTTTTTTTCTCATTGTCTCCAGAAAATTTAAAATTGAACTGTAGAGTTGCTACCGGACATTGTTGAAATAAATGACACAGAACTTCTCTGTACCTATTAAGAACTTTATATGAGTAGTAAATCAGAGGATAAGACTCTTCTCCATGTATATCTCCTTGTGCAAGCAAGGACCTGATTTTAAACGCATGTATACCATAGAAAAAGAGGTAGGAAATGCCCTAAGGAAAGAAATTCAAAGAAACCAATCTTATGGGATTAAGTACTTTACAATAGTAACCATAAATAAAAGCAGTTTAATTAATTAAAAAAAAAAAAACATGCAATAGGTATTTCTGCAACTGTTAATAAACGTAATAGGTGCAGACTACAACACTGTGGAAGAGTGAGACTGAAAAGATCCATCATGAATACCCTGAGCAAAAGCCAAAAGAACCCAGTTGGTTCCTTTTGCCCAAATACTAACAATAATAGTAAAGGAAAAAAAAAATATTGTTATGTTGTGCAAGCAAGAAAGCAATTGAGTATGGAAATTATTTAAGCTTTGGTGATACACCATATGTTTCAACCCCAATTTAGAACCAGTACTGTTCTAACTGGTAAAGAAGCTACTAAGGAAGAAATTAAAGTGTGTAATTAATGTTACAACATTACACTAACACATAAATAATTTCTCTGGCAGGTCGTACAATTCACATGCATATTTTATTAAACTGTAAGAAATAATTTTCTGAGTGACCCTGATCTTCCTGCATGCTTTGAAGTTTGAAAGCCAGCAGTATAGCCTATAAGTTTAAAGAAATTTAGAAAGAATTGTGAAGTTAAAAGGTACTTTTGATGTTTGTTCTTTCTATTCTGTCACAAGGGCATTCAATACAGAAGGAGTAGAAAACATTAATGCCTATGAAATTTCCATAGCAATCACACTCATTTAACTCTTTCTAATCACTTAATATAAAAGGCTGGAAAGTGCTATTCATTTAGGAGGGGTGTGAAGATGCTGCTAGGAATTTCCTATCTCATTGCCCACAAATTCTTCTCTTACTGTCCTTGCACACATTGCCAGGAGTTACTGCTTGCAATGGGAGTAAACATCTTCAGCTCTCCAAGTACCCAGCAGTTCCTCATGTCTCTGGAGGTCAGATTCAGAGAATACCCCTTTGCCCTAGAAGCATCTCCAGTATCTCTGGCCACACAAAAAAGGCATCAGATTGCCAGATAACCTCTCCTCCTTTGTCCAAACAGCCTTATCCTCACCACCCAGACAGTTGTATCCACAAACATGCTGGATTGCAATGGGACATGTCTTTAGGGTGTAATTGTGGCACAGAGTGGTCAGTCAATTTTTAGTTTCTCTCTTTTAAAGAAAGTTGAATGTTGAAATCTAGCTGATAAATGGGGCCAGGCTGGCTGTGCTGTGAATACCTTCCCTTTGTCTCAGTCACAATTCTTCAAGTCTAATAGGAGCTGAGCCCATATTCTGGCATGTAACTGAAGAGAAAGTGCAATTTCAGCAATAAATGAACACTACCTCTACTGAAGTTCATGTGAATTTCCCTAAGGACAGAAATTCATTTTATGACTGAAAAGATCTGTATCCATTCAGAATATTTCTGACCTGTGGCACCAGCAGGTGGAAATACATCAAAATTTACTCCATTTACCATGGAGTAAATGCCTTGGTGGAAATATTTCATCTTTAGGTGTGGCAATGCCAAAGCTTCGTAGCAAATCATACACTTGACATTTGGTGGTTATTCTTGGAAGCATTCTAAGTTTTGAGCTAAGAAGGCAAATGCAGCTAGTGAAAGAAAATATCTCACAGGGAGGTTTCAGAGAAGAGTAAGTCTGAAAAAGGAATCAAAAATTCTTCAGCAAAGGTTATAAACCCAGATCTACCCTGTCTCCTGAGCACAATGTTTCAAGCAGTCCCACCCATCTTGTATACTTAAGTGCAATTTCCCATTAAAATTGAAGAAACAGAGATTAAAGGGGTCGTGGGTTATTCATCTCCACACTGAACTCTATCCAGTACTTAAAGACAGCAAGGAACACACCCACAGGCATTTGAAATAATCCCTACATGTATGTTGTGAAATATCATGAGATTTTTAAAAGAACATTTAAATCAATTAATCATAATAATTTCATAAAGGAGATTTCTTAGAAGTATTGATTTAAATTCCTGCTAAACTGTTAAATAAAATTACCTGGCCACCAAAGATGAGGTTTTAAGTCTCCCAGTTGGTGCAACAGTCTCTGTTTGCCAGCTGTATTGTAATAACTTAAAAGTTAACATCTCTGACTTTATAATTATTTGAATTTTAATGAACAAGATGAATTAAATGTTTCAGCTTAGCTGCTTACGCTATGAACTAGCCTGAGTTCCTGAAAGATAAGAAATATATTGTGCTTATTCAACAGCTTTTCTGCGTGGAGACAGAGGGAGGAAAAGAAGCCAGGTTTCTGTGGAATTTAAACTCATTATTAAAAAAAACTTGATAAGGGTAATTATGAATATGAGTTGTAGAATTAATTTTTGAGCTTGAGATGAGCTCCAAAATGAGAACATGGTTCTTTTACTATGTCTAGGGACAGTGTGCTTTTTTAAAGGGGGGTGGGGGGGGGGGGGGGCCACAAATAAATANGGGGGGGGGGGGGGGGGGGTGTCACAAATATATATATATGCATCAGAATATTATTTCCTTGTAGTCACAGAAGTCTAAAAATACAGCTGAAAGAGTATCAAAGAACACATAATTTCTGCCAGTTTTAATTATTTTTTCCTTTTTTTCTGAAGCTTTTATCACCCTCACTGGTATCTACATTTCACACAAAAAATATTGAACATCTTTTATGTTTTCCTTTTCCCTCAGAATGAAAGGGATGTTGGTACATTGGTGCAATTTGCCAATAACACAGGCAAACTAAATGGGAGATAAGTAGATGGTGAAGCTGGCTCATTTCCAGCTAGTAAATTCACTACCAGCATGGCAGATCTTGCAGCCAAAAGTATCAGATCTTCTATGCACAGCAACATAGAGAAGGCTATAAATATTAATATGAATCTGTTTTCCTTTTTGAATTCTGCATTCTGCAAGTAAAACAGACACAGGTGTATCACACACATATATATATACATACATACATGCAGACACGTGCAAAGATTGACTCTCTTCAGCCGCATGGAAATTTACAGCTTTAAGTGGGGGATTAGCAACTACTTAGGGATTTAACCTCATTTCTATGCAAAAATTCCAATCAGAGCTTAAATAAGGAGATATTGATGAGCTAAATATATTTGCAGGTGTTTCTATCCAGTACTGCTCTTCTCTTCCTGCTTCGTGCTTTTCTATGTTAAACACCAGGAGCAATGTTTTAAACAATAGGAAATGTAAATCTCTACAATCATGTGTCTTTAAACTGTGCACACTGCAATTCTTCGAGTGAGGAATAGAATATTTTTATATTGGTGGGGTTTTTCCTATCACGTATTTTTTTTCCCTGTGAGATTTTTAGTGTGCTAAACACTGAAAAATGCCTTCATTCCCCAGAATTATGAAATAGTCTTGGAAGAGTAAAAGAGCCTCTCTGTCGCATACCTTTAAGTTTGAATATTTTGATTTCCTGTGTAATTTCAATTTCGCTGTGAATCAGAACTATCTACAGTAAACAGAAAGCGGAACTGGAGCTTGCTGATATTATGGTCTGCCAGAAACAGGAGCTGTTATTGCAAGTCTGAAGAATTTTATACCTCTCTGATAGCTTGTATACCATCTGAATCTTATTAAACTGCTTGTGCCTGACCTGGAGCCTGGAGCCTCACTGAGGAACCTTAATGCTAATAACAAAGTAGACCTTAATGAACCACAGCTTCAAAGAGAAATAATAACAAATTTGAAGGATTTCTTGGAAAGGATTTTACTATCAGCAGTGATTAACAAAATAAATAATGTGCCAGGAAACCAACTGTGGACTGCTACATTTGTTTGTTTCTGCCTCTGTTTTGACTGCCTGACTGGTCTTTGAGCTTCTTTATCCCAAAATGTGTGCCTCAGCCTGATGCCAAGAGTAACATCCTTGTTCCGTTCACAGTATGAAATAGAGTAGGAGGTCAGCATTAGAGGTGCCTGGCAGAACTGACATTGCATATACAGTAAAATTATCAAAAATGCAGCAGATCAATGTACAACAGAAAACAGAGCTGTGAAACTCAGGTTACATGGCAGAACTATCGACACAGAGTTGTTCCTTCCCCTGCTGTAGAAAATGGTCAGCCACTCATTAGCTGAGGTGGCACTAAAACTGTAATTTGCACTCTGATAAATGTCGTCGTGGTGTTCTGATCTGCCCCAAAAGACACAGAATTGTATAAACACAAAAGAAAATACTCAGGAGATTTCCTAGTCCATACCTCTTTATCAAAACTGAATCTGCAATCCTTACGCTATTATAGATAGAATGATTGTCTAGTATTTAGAAGACTTAAGGTAAGAAAGAATGCATTTCTAAAGCTAAAGAAGACCAAACAAACAACTTCTGACTAACAGATCATTAAATAATCAACTTTGATTTGATTTAAAACCTTGACAGTTTTGCTTCCTTTCATTCATTAAATTTTTGCTATTTATTCCCTGGAGGTTTCCATAATTCATACTCCAGGTGTACTTAAAGATGACAGGTCACAATTTTACTGAGTCATTTTTAATGATGATAGAGAACACAGATGTTCTGATTTTTTAAGCTGCTTGGAGTTCTAGACACTGAAACCAATAAAATCATAAACCAGGTTGGATGACCTTTCAGTGAGATCGAGAGAAATGGCCACTGAAGTTGTCAGAGTATGTTTGTGTGTGTGTGGACGTGGTGAAAGCAGGCACACATACCTTACTTACTGAGGGCAGGAGCTGTACTGTAGGAGCATCATTCTGAGGCTGTGCAGTTCCACCCACCACGGTGCCCCGGTTTTCAGGCACTGTGGGACCTGCCTGCAACAGGAATGACTTCAGGCAGCATCTGTGCGATGTGCCATCACATCTTCAGACAGTCTCTGTTTGCCCTACATATAGAAAGAGCACGGAGAAAAGTCTAGCATAAAAGCCATCAGGGCTGAAATAATTTTGACCCTGGAGCAGTAGGTTCCCAGCATGCCGTTGTTACAAATGACCAGCTACAGGGTTGGTAGACTTCCAAATGGAAAAAAAAATCTTTTTGGGATTGACAATTTTCAAGCCCTTGAGCACATTATTTTTTTTATGACTGTGTTTGCAAATACTTTCAGTGTGTTCTCACCTACATCTGCTATTATGATGTAGCATCAAAATAGTAACAGACTTGAATTTTAACCATTGCTCGGTTTTGCCCTTGTGTGAAGTGGAGGTATAAATTATTTTGCAGCCTGACATTTGGTGGGGTTACAACATATCCCTTCCACACCTTCTAAATATAATCAGATCAGTTTACAAGCCCAAATATTATTGTTACGGCCTCCCCTGCTACAGCTTCCCCCTTGCACCGCAGAGCCAGCTGTGCTCTGGCTCCTGCCTGCCCAGCACCCGCGGGAGCGGGGTACGGCGTTCTCCTGGGCCGCGGATCCGCCGCCAGCGGCAGCCGGGCCGGGCGCGGGGGTGGCACGGGCACAGGCACGGCCCTCCCGGGGGCTCAGCGGCCTCCTGGCCCGGACATCAAGGGCTCAGGAGCAGGCAAGGCGAGATGGCATCCTGCTGGGAGAAGGAGGAAGGAGGGAGCCGCTGGGCAGACTGCGTGCGGAGAGGCTGCAAAGAAGCATTTCAGAACGCTCGGTAATTTTGGTAAATCTGGGCACCATTTTGAGCTTTAATCCGTTCCTGATCATAAGCAGTGAAAGCACAGTCATGCTGGTGACAGGGCTGAGAATGAAGCAAAACCCCAACACAGGCAAGTATTCCTTTTGGTATTAAACATCCCATAATCACAACGGAATTGACAGTCAGACTGGCAACCCTGGAGTCAGAATTCAACTAGAGTGTTGCAATTCGGAGCTTTTGCTTTGCTTTCGAGACCAAACCCATATTTTTGTCAGTAAAATGAGCAGACTGGACTCAGATGTATAACAGCATTATATTACTGAGACAGAGGTAGAACTTTAACATATTTTAGTTATTTGCAATCACTTTTCATTTTCTCCATGTGTTGCTGCAACTTGATTATCTAAATGTCTCAGAAGACCACATATAAGTCATTGGATAATAAAAGTTTTAAATAAACAGTATTTCATTTTCAATGTGAATTTTTAAGATAAAGGAATAAACTTTGTGGTGCAGAAAATGGGCAGCAGGGACTCAATGAATCCTGACAGGCGGATTTTCTCACATAAGTGGGTAATGGGGAACTTCTGAATATTCCTTTTAAGTCTAATAATATATTACAAAAAATCCTAAACCATTGTCTTCTATTAGTGGCTTTCATGACTCTCTAATTTTGCACTTCATTGAGGAAGTGAGTATTATATCTTACCTCCCTGGTAAAAGCAATATAAGCCCAATTTACATGCTATTTTTACTCTTTCATATTTATTTTTCCAAGCATGATATTTTCTGAAATGTTGTTTTGAGTGCCAGTTTTACCTCCTGGCAAAGTCATGGTGCCCTGGAGTGTTGAGGTGAGGTGTTCCCCAACACTGCACAGTGGTGCTGTGCTGACAGAGCTGCCTGACACAACCCTCTGCCATTTGTGGGCGTTTGCTGAATTATGCGACCACCCACAGAATGGTGAGATGCTTTTGAACAAGAAAGAGCACCTCTCCCTGTTATAAAGCTTTACATTTGGATTTCCTGTGTAATTACAATTTAGCTGGGAATCAGAACCATCATCAGAAAACAGAAAGGGATTTCTGATCTGTTATGTTGTGCCAGAACGAGAGTTCTTCTTACAAGTCTGAAGAGAGCTGTACTCCTGCAACTTCACAGATGAATCTTGTTAAATTGCTTGCAACCAAGTGGAGAACCAAAGCTGATTTTTGTGCAAAACCTCCAATATTATCCCTAAGACAGTCTTTAGAGCAGCAAGCGGAGCAGCTCTCTTGTGGGACCCAGTGGTGGAGCTGTCACTAAGGCCCTCAAAATGCCTTCTTTACATTATGCAGTAACTAAACATCTCGTTCACCTTAGCTACAGCTCAGCAGAGAAGCACTTAGCTCAGGAAGCTTAATTTTTTACTGTTAGCCAAAAAGCATCCAGTGGAGTTTGACACAGTCACGTAGTGTTTTAGCACATTGTAGATGAGACTCCCTGCTCTCATTTCAGAGCTCCATTGTTTATTAAACCAGGACTGGAACAAAGCACCCCCTGGCTTGCTTCCCCGCTTCCCACCTTAGCTGGGAGCAACTTACCTTTCTGCTCTTACTGCTCCACAAACATGGCTAAAACATCCCTTAGACCCCAGAACTCAGATCTGATTCATTCCTGTAACAATCCCCCCTAGGGGAGCAAGATATCTGCTATCTCTCACTTTTGCAGAAGCAGCAAGGTGATCTCCCAGTGCTGCTGACCCCAAAAATCTGTGTGAGAGCGCTGGAAAAATACATACACTTATTACTTTCTTCTTCTGCAATGCATGCTGCTTTGCAGATTCCTCTTTTCCTACAGAAGTACAATTCAGCTAGAACCCAGTTTCCCACAACACTTCCAAGTGCCAGGGGACTGCTGCCAATTCACCAATTCCTAGTAAATAATTTCCTCCTGAGAGTTTGCCAGACATGTTTCCCTCTAAAAACCTCCAGCCACCCAGATGTACCCAAATTATACATGGGGAGATCTTGATGGGCTCAGAGGAAAGAGATAAAGATGAAAGGTTCCCTTTTCTGCAGGTATCTGGCCCTTTTGTGAAAAGCTGTGTCTGCAGGGAATCCAGGGGCAGGCAGTACATCCAAAACATGCCATCACCTTTTTCCCATTCTATTCTGGGCAAGTCACTCCATATCTCTGCCTTAAGAAGATTATTACCTTTTCCTAGCCCAGCTTCACAGTAGTGTTGCATTACAGCTCTGATGCTGCAGTACTTGAGCAGCCTTTCAGTGAAGCTCCACCACATTAAAAGACAAACAAGCACGCAAATATTAATCAGGGAATCTTTTACATAGAAATAATGAAAATACTTACTGAACAACATATTAAGCTGCATATTTAGTCCTTTTTCTCTGATTTTCTGGAATGTATCTAGAGTTTATATGAAATCCAGATGAATCAGTTTTTAGTTCTTGCTTCAAGGCGGATGGATGTTGATGAAAATCTAATCTGGGTACCTCTGAACAAAGGCGTGCCAACAAATCATGATGAGCACAACAAAATGAATTTTTTTTTCTGAATCCATCTGGCCTCAATGAAGTACATGAAGGAAATTAATAATAAAGAAATTTCTTTTTTTAAAATTGTTTCTGAATTAATCTAAGTAGATTATAAGATCTGACAATCTATTAGTAGCATAGCATGTATTCTCATAGCAACATTTCTTTGTTCTGTGTTACCCAGCTGAAAATGAATTACAAGAGTCATGTATGGATAACAAAAGCAACTATTTCAACATCTTCACAGACGTTATAACACACAAGATGCACTTAGCACCACAGCAGAATGCCACCATATAAATGTTTTTCCCTTAGAAATGTATATTGAACCTTTTCTGTCTTTCAGGCATATCAAGGATGTCTCACTTCTCCCAGATTGATTAGAATCAGAAATAATACTATATGACATCCAAGTAGGAAGGTGCAGAGACTGAGGATGCCCAGCACAGAATCTCTGCAAGATGTGTTTGAGGGGTCCCTCTCGCTTTTCAAGAGAGATGGTTATATCCTACATATACAGGTGACATCTGTTCCAAATTAATTGACTAACACTTTGGTGAGAGTCACAATATATGTGAAATATGATTTAGGCAAACTTAAATGGTCTAGCTGTCTAATTATCACTGAATTATTACCATAAGTTAAGAAGTTTTACAAAGCATGGGATAAGAATTATACACCTGGAAGCACACCCTAGATCTTTGCAATACTGGCAAAAGTATTGCAGAGAACAGTACAATTTGTAAGTTTTCTCTGCTGCTGAAAACTGTTTCACCTCTACATCTGGGTGAACCTGTGATGATGAAAAAATAGGAACACGTGCTCGTTGGCATGAAGAAAAAAACAGTGTCCTCCAAACTGGATTAAAAGGGAAAATTTAGCCTTGAAATTAAATACAAACCTGGGAATGGGTGTGTCTTTGGCCCAAGGCTTCTTTTCAGATATAGCTCACAGCATTCAGACAGAAGTCTGTAAAGAAATGGAATGTCCAAAATTAATTTTCCCTACCAATTATTCACCTGAAATCCTGACAACTCTGTTTTATTAAATCGCATCCCTTAGTGTGGTGTTATTTAAACAGAATTGCAAGGGTCTGAAATATTTTTAGACAATTTTTATTATATCTATTTGTACATGTGCCTGTGTTTCAAAAAATAAACATTTCTTGGAAAAAAAAGGTGTGTCATTATACGTGTCTCACAAATGACATCCACCAGAATTGCTGCATATCAAGTGGCACCTCTGCTTTTCTGCACTATATCATAATCCTCACTCCCAACAGCTCTTGCTGGAAAGGAAATACCACATTTTACAAATGCTGCCTCGTAGTTCATGTTAACTGATGAAACTACTGTTGTTGTTAATTTTAGGGTTGCATATTAAATCATAATGAGTCTTGTGAAAGGTAGTAGGTATCTCTAAAAACATGAAAATTGTGTAGATAATAGATCGCCTCTGATAAATGGATTGCCTCTGATAAACTGGTTTTTAAACTGCTCTGAGAGTGAAGTAACTTTCAAATGCTTTTATATGCAGAAAGTTTCTACTTTTTATTTAATGTTTCTTTTTTTTGTTATTTGAAGAAATCTGTAGGGGATGGAGCCATAGAAATGCATTTTAAAAATGTGGGAATCCAAGCAGAATCTAGACTGAGAGCTGACACCATGTGCTCAGCTCAGCCTTTGCACAGCAAAAGTCTCTCAGTAGAAAAATTCTGCAGCAATGCCATGACACAGAAGAAGAGTTACAGGTGATGTTCCAGCTTTCTTCTTGAACTGACTTCTGTCAACATCAAAATCAAAAGGAAAGTGTTTGGTTAAATTGCCTGTCCTACCTTTGCAGTACTATCATCCAGTTCTTTTTTTGCCCTTTACACTTGGAAAAGGTGATTCAGAGAATCCCAGTTTACAATCTCATAAATTTGTGTTTTGCAAGTGCTGGAGACATTTGTACCTGGTGTTTGTATAAACTCACCATCATCAGGCTTTATTCCACTTGCTGAGATATTCCTTACCTTAAATTGACATGCTTACGTAGATGCTGTCCCAAGGGCATAGCAGTTGAGAAACTAAGTCAGTTTCTACATTAGGTTTTCAATCCCTTCTCTTGGCAACTGCATAAGAGGAACATAAATGCTACTGGGTCAGACCTAGACCTACCTAACCCAAACTCACAATTTTGATTCTGCCAGGACCAAAAGCTTCAAGTAAAGATTCAAAAGTGGGAGACTTGCAAAGAAGCTTATCTCTTTTTTAAAGTCCCTAGAAAACATCTGGTCAAAATCATTGAACACAGGACATAGGACTTCCCAGGCTCAACTGAGTTCAATCACTGATGAACACTTAAATGTGACATTCAAAATATTCATAGTTTCTATCCTATACACTTATTTCTCTTCTTATTCCTGCAAATATTTTCCTTTTTAGTGTTTTCCCAGCTACATCCAGCAGCACATATTTTCATAGGTCATTTACTTGTTAATGCAACATATTTTCTTTAAAGCTTTTGTTTCCTATATTTGTCCTTTGTTCAGTTTTTTGCTCTTTTACTTTTAGTGCTCAATACAAATGCTGCTTGTCAATTGTTTTAGAGTATCCTTTTGCACCTTTCTTGTTTTCCAGAATATAACATTGTCTCTCACCGCTTGGGCCTCTACCTGTGGACTGGTGTTCCATTTTCTGAAGCTACCCAAATAACCACTACTGAAATTTTATCATGGAAGGAGTTAAGGGTTTATACCTTGCTTTCTCTTTTGTTTAAGGACGTGTACGTTTTCTACTACTTTGACATATTCTGCTTAGAGCACTTAAAGCCTCTTCTGGAAACTTGCATTTTCCCACTTTTCATTATAGAATATTTTTAATTTAATATTTTTAATGATTTATTCTTTTTTTCTCTTATTCCCTCAGGCTACTTTTCAAATCAATCTAATGTAAGCATAGCACATATTTGTGTTCTTTTAATTTGGTTTTGGTTTTGTATAGGAGTATGCATATCCCACAGTGAGTCCCTATTCCCAGTACAATGCTGCAAAATGTCATAAAATTCCATTCTAATTCAGGTGGTTTTCGTCTTTTTTGGTTCTGTTTTTTTTTTTTCCTTTGACATTAATGATCCTTCTATACCTGGGACTGAGCTTTTAAAAATATGTCCACTTCCCTTGAACAACTGACCCCTTAATATTTTTCCTTCATCTCTCTGTCTCTTGTACCACCACATTAATTCTTCAATGTGATCCATGGCATTCATTCCTACCATTCATACTCATTTGCTATCCAAAGTCAGAAGTAACTGTGTCACCTTGACCCGGGTGCAATCACTCCCCTCATCATTCCAGTCCAAAATGGTTCCTCACATTGCATTTTCCTGCTACATCTCTGACTGTGAAGGGAAACAAATGCTTGTCCCAGGAAAGGGATGACTGTCACCAATTGCCAAGGGAACACACTAGAGAGACACAAGCAAGAACACAAAGTTGCATCACCTCCTTGCATTAGATAATGTCTGTTATTCAATCACTTCTCCCTCCATAGTTCTTCATTCTGGAAGTTGAATTGTTATAATGATCTTCTCAGAGTTTCCAGAAGATCAAGGCTGTAGAGTTTGCCAGGGCACATGGTGTTGGGGGTATGTGGCATGTATGAGTTATTATATCAGGTTCACTGTGGACTGAACCTTCAAATGACAGGAAATCAATCTCTGTGCAGCAGAAAGAGCTACTGCTTTTGGTCTCAGGCAACCTACAAAACATTTGTAGATAAATCCATTTCTTAAACATCTTGTGAAGATTATGCTTTCATCATTTGCCTTTTGCCTTCCTCTTATTATTTGTAATTATAATTGATTCATTTGAAAATTTCTTCTCTTATCTAAATTGCTGTATCATTTGGTCTAGTGAAAGAGCTTGGATCTGTCTGTGAAACATAGGTATAACAAGAGAGCTATATTCATGTAGCTGAAAAACATAGCATTTATAAATAGCTGGAGACAGTCCAAGACTACAAAATTCACATCCACGATGGAATTTGTTCTAAATTTGAGTGGTTTCAAATAGGACTGATGATCTGATGTGTTTAAGGGAAAGGGTTTCTTGTACAGGGGGCTTATCAAATTCAGCAGTTGCATATGATTCCTTTTTTTCTTCAGAGTAATGTCTGTCAACAAACACTCATAATAGATTTGTTTGGAAAAATTACCCTTTCATTTTCCTCCACAGATAGGTTATTTAGATTGTCCAGACAGAAATATGTTTGCTAACTTCAACTGTTCAACAACTAGGATTGCAACTACCTTAACAGAAGATCTAACATAATATAAAAATATTTCTAACTCTTCTTCAGATAACTTTGTTTCATCCCAAATTAGCAGTATTTTTATTAATGGATTTCAATTATGAACCTCAAGTTGAAGTCCTCAACCATTTTTTTTCCATTCTCTTTATATGTAATCCTTGGCTCCAAGAAAATTTTCATCCCTTTAGAAACAAAGTCCTTTTTAAATATATGAAATGGTCAAAAATTAATGTTCACTTCATTCATGTAGTTTTACTGCTTAACAGAAGAATCAAGAGGAATTCTGCAACAAGACAATTTCATTTCTTCTTTAGACTTCATCTCATACTTGGAATCACATCAGTGCTTTTTAAAAGAATGAATATTACTGTCAAAATATCTTCTCACTGGAGAAAAATGTTGCCTCAGAAAAAACTCGAAGAGAATAAAGAAGGTCATTTGCTGGGTGTAAATATCTGTAGAAGATTTTTTTATTATTATTTTGAATATTAATAGTAGTTTTTAGAAATCAAACATGCATTTTCCATGAAGCATGTGCTTTGGCTCGCTGAGTGCCGTGTGGTAATGCTGCAAGCCCGCGTTAGCCCTGACTGATGATGTTTAAACAGAGGAAAAGACATCATCTGTCAAAGTTAAATCTATCATGTTCAATCTATCATTACTATATTTTATATCTGGCTTGTATTCAACGAATAATCCAAAACGTGAACCAAAAAAAGCTGGGAGCCAGCATATTGAAATATGACCAATTTGCAAGAAATGCTTTAGAATATCATTTCCAGTTATCCCATGTCAATGATTGATTGCTTGTTATTGCTTATGTGACTTATGATAAGCATGATGAGTTGACACAAAATTTCGCACTACTTACAGCTTGTATGGCTTGTTTTGTCACTCAGAAATAACCCTGCTTATTGTATCACTCACACAAGAATTTATATGCAGCACATAATAGTAGAGTTAAAAGCAGACATTCCTGATAATTATTCTTTTTAGTGATAAGGTTATTTTACTTGATCCAAAATAAAGAATTTCCTTGCTCAGAAATGATATATATGTGACCTGACCTAGAGCATACCAAGCCAGACAGCTGAATGATGTAAAGCAGACAATGAAGCCTACATATGCATTTGTAAAGAAAAAGTTAAACTCAGACAGAAATAATGAAAGACAAAAATTTTTAAGATCTCGGTTCCCATTCCTTAATTTAGTGGACTGTTCTCCCCAATTAATGTAACAGAAAGTGTCTTTCACTGAGTTTTTCGAGGAAGAAAACAGCATAAAATGCACTTAACTCCAGAGTAGATCTATGTAGTTACTATATTCATACCTTACTTCAGGAGCCCTCCTATTTAAGGCAATTGCTACTTAAATGCTGTTTAACAGAAGTGTCATATGCAATGTCTAAGTGCTAATTATTTTAGATGGAGCTGGTAAAATCTGGTATAGGAACGTGTTGAGGCACTGAATTTTAACAAAAAAAAACCAAACAAGACAGACAGGAGAATAAAAAAGAATAAGATACTTAGAAAGTATGATTTTTATGGGATGATTAAAAGAATTTTGCCTTATTAGTCTCAGACATGGAGAACTGTGAGAGGCATGAGAACAGTCTTTCAAAAAGACAACTGCTCTCTGAGTGCAGAAGGGGCAGGAACAGAACAAATCCATTTATTTTGCTGTAAAAAAGATAAAAGAGGCAATGAAAACTTTCTAAATGGCAAAACCAGGCAATTATTGCAAAAGAAAGAAACAGGAGGTGATGGTATCTGCTTTCTGGAGGCTCCTTAAGGGAAAATTTTAAAAGCCACAAGTTATTCAGGAGTAAACCATAAATATCTTTCCTGTGTGCAGCTGGCTGGAGTAGGTCGCCTCAGTAAAGGGTGTTAAAGCTAACATTGTGTTCCAGCGTGGCCAGGGAGGAGAGCAAACACAGGCTGCAGTGCGCTCAGCGGAGGTGTCCAGAAGGAGCGTCGGTGTCAGCCCCGTTCAGACAAAGAAGGCAAGAGTGGCTGTGCCTGGCCAGAGCTGAAGCCCACCCTCCACCATGTCCTGCCTCCAGACCCAGCCAGGGGCACGTAAGAGCTGGGCAAACTCTTTCCTCAGGGCACCAGCAGGCCTGACTTACCCACTCCAGCACCCCAGGGCCCCCTGCCTCCCCACAGCCCAGGATCCCATTTAACCCCCCAGGACCACCAGTCCCTGCCCCAGTGAAGCCGCAGCAGGGCTGATCTTCAGCTCCCCTGCCCAGCCATGAGCCCCATCCATGGAAGGCCTTGGCCTACACATGCACAAGCATGCAAATGTGGCACTCCCCCAGACCACTTCTTCATCATCCAAGGCTTTTTCTGAGCAGTCAGGGAGTCATAGAGCTGGGAACAGAGAACAGAGGCTGTACTTGGAGGGGATGAGACCTTTGGGAGGCAGTGGCTACATATTTGTGAGTTATGATTGATTACGGGGTAAACATGAGGAGTCTGTACAGTGCGGCATCCAAAGGGCTCTTCGAGCCCTGGATAAAGAAGAAAGAAGAGCTGAGAGCAGAAAAACATTTTGCCTTTATGGGCAGCTCTAGCAAGATCAGTTCGGGAATATCAAGTTCATTTCTGGTATCTACATTAGAAAAAGTGTGTTGAAATTTGGAGATGTTACAAAGAGAGGCTACAAAAATAACTTCAGACTTTAAACGAATACCTTGTTGAGAATGTTTTAAAGAAGTTCATCTCTTTGGCTTGTCAAAAGAAAGATGCAGGAGTTACCTGACACTATCCTCTAAGTACTTACCAGATGTTAATAATGTGCTCCTTAGCCTACCAAAGAAAAGTGGATCAAAGACCAATGGTTGAAACAGAACTAAGAAGAGGAAACATATTGTAAGAGCTATGGATGATTACTTCTTGGAAGAACCTGCCAAGAAAAACAAAGGATTCTCCATTTCTTGGTGTCTGGAAATCACAACAGAATGCCTTCCTACAAAACAAATCCAGGCAGATGAAGAAATTGAAGTTCTAAAGGAATGAAGTCCTGCATTTAAATTATATAGAATTTCAAAATATTATTTATTTGACTTTAATTTTTGCATTTCTCAATAGGCAAAAATCCACAAATAGTATTTTCCAATTCTTTTATTTGTACTTAACTGCAAAACAATCTGGATCAGATTTAAAGTCACGATAGAAAAAGCTAGTAAAGCAACAAAGCAATTCGTTAAATCTACGTGTTAAACATGTTCCTATACCAGGACTGCAACTAGTTATCAAAATAAAATTTTCCGTATCTTTGGCACACATTAAATGACCAACTTTTTAGCTTAGGTGAAAAGCAGTAAATTCAACCATATATAATTTGTAAATCTGAACTTCCTTAATTGACATCTGTGTAGAAAAGAAATCTCTACAGATATATCAGGCAGACACATATCTGATAATCTCTTCCACTCTGGCTGTGTTTCCCCTAGTGCAGCTAAAGCCAGTCCTGATGGAGGGCTGGAGGGTCTTCCCATTTTTGATTGAGCAACCTTTCCCTCTCTTTGATACAGCTTGTGATGAATGCGATGGCAGCCTTCTCTGGAATAAGTCACTGAGAGACATCCAGGGTCAACAGAAAAAGCTCAGCCACACATTCTGCTCACTAGATATAAAAATGACACTATTTCTACAGGCAGCTGGGAAAACCTGTTGGTTTTTGAATTTAGTTTGCTTTCTCATGGTCTTTTGACTACCAAATGTACAGGATGGTGTAGGTTTTTAGCAAAGTGAATAGTGTAGGGACACTGGGCAGGGTCAGCAGACCCCCTCACAGCATCAGCACTGTTACCCTCTCCTTGGATTTTGACCCAGAGGATGTGTAGACAGTTCTCTGCTCTCACACTGGAGCTCTGTGCAGAAAAAGAGCTCCTTTACATGGAGAAAATTTTCCTCTTCTTCTCTACCTACTTTTTCCAAACATCCTGCCCTCCACTCATCCCTGAGAGTGGCACCTTACTACACATGCCCAAGCCATATTATCCAAACTTTCAAAAATGTCCAGTGGAACCAAGGTGTGATAATAAACATTAGCATCATTTGCAGGTATTTTTTTTCCTGAGAAGAAAAAAATATCCTTCAGAACCAAAAAGGCTTCTTGTTATCTTGAACGTACATGAAAACTGCAGTGCAAACTGTGTAACAATCTTTCTGCAGGCTCCTCATGAACTGGATATAAAACAGCAGTGATCCCAAGCAGCAAAGGGTGTCATTTAGTGCTCATAAAACTTTGTTATATGAGTGATGCTCTTATGTTCTTATTAATAATGTTCTTATTAACTTATAAAATATTTATCTTATATTCAATTCTGAGGAAAATGTCAATTTACATTAAAATTGTTTTATTTTAATATAACCCCTATTTGTCCAACAAGTTAATTAAATTTTTGGCTCGGCTGTGTGTATCCAAGTATAAATACCTTTGAAGACACAGTAATGAAGTGGCAATATATAAACTGTCTACATTTCCAAGATGTTTGTTTGATAAAGTGTACATACACACACTGCTAATATCAAATGCTTTCCTTTTCAGAAGAAATGGACTCATTAGTGAAGTATTTCCACAAACGTTGCTGAAAACTTTATCAAGATGCTTTATTGTCTTTTTTTCCCCATATTAATCTCATCCTGAATATTAATTGTTCATTGAATTAAAAACATTTGCAATGTAAATGTTAATGTTTTAATTATGGCAGGCATTTTTCCATAATTTTAAAAGTTTGAAATATCTGGGAACCTTAGGAAGTCTGATGATGTCAGTACTCCTGCAAAAATGTTCAAAACTGTTGTGCAGTCCCAAACAAAATGTGTATGTTTGATGTGTGAGTGAACTCCAACTCTGAGGATTCAAATATAGCTATTATTTTTTGGGGTTTTTCCATCAGTGTTTCAATCTTGAGGAGTCTCTCACAATCTTGCTCCTGTTATGTTTAAGCTTTAGTAAATGCTCATCATGCAGTTACTTTTACTCCCTGTTGGATTTACTCTTACCAACTTTTATAGCAACATTTTGTAGTCCAACATGCCTTTTTCTCCTAAGGAGATTTCTGAAGAAGAGCATAAAGCTGCAGAATTGTAGCTTTGCACACCACGGGTCGCCTTTCACCTATCCCCTCCCTCCCATCCACAAAGAGCAGTGTACACAGATATTGGAATTACCCAAACAAACCCAGTGGATTCCTGGGCTATGACCATTCTTAAAAACAATGCTTTACCTTCTAGCTTGGGAAGCCCCATGGCTGTGCTTGAGAGATGTGGGTCATCATGTCTTAATTTTAAGAAATCACCCATGAAGTGAATGGCAATGGGAATAAACAAGGCGTTCCTGGTTTCTAGCCAAGGATTAAACTCTTTACTGATGTAACTCCATGAGCTGTTCCTTCATAAAAATCAAGACAGCTAAATGAATTGCAGTAGAAACTATGTCCATGGTGAGCTCATACCTAAGCTACCAAACAAATTTTAATTACCAAATTGTTTGCTGCAAAATTTGTTCTTGCAAAACAGCACAATACCTCACATGTGTATTAAAATCTTAGCAATTTTTGAATTCAAAATGAGCTTTGTCAATTATGTTTTGGGTGGCAGCAAATTATGACTTCACTCAGCGAGAAAACATTTCCTGCCACTATCTCTTAAAGACTGCCTGCAGTGTTTAACTATCAACTGCTGCATCACACAGACTGGAAGGTGACCAATGGAATGTGCAAGAAGAGATTAGAATGAATTTTTGACGTGTGTTTTCATTTCATAAACTCTAGTCTGTGTAGCCACAAGTTTGTCATTTGTTATGTGGGTTTTTTTCAACAGTAGTTTTGTCTTATCTGATGTTGAAACTCTTCCATGAAGCTTTGAATGCTGAGGCATAAAAAAGAGAACTCAGTTGGAAATTTGTTCATGTCTATCTCAGCGCTTGACATTTCTCCACTGATAAGGTACAGCAAAATATTGACTTTTTAGTTAAGTTCAGATTAGCTCTCTCGTCCATAGGCATTGACTGTAAACCATTATCTTTTCCTCATTTACAGGCCCCAGTGCTTTAACACAAAAAAAAAGACAGAAAGAGAAAAAAAAGAAAGATATAAGACAAAATGGAATGGAAAGATGTGTAATTGGCTGCAAATGTGTCATTACATTCTGCTAGGAAAAAATAAAAATGTTCTTGATGTTTACTTTTAAAAAGCTATCCTTTTTTCATTCTAGCAGTCCCCCTGTTCAAGTAATTTTTGCCCCATTTAAGGAAAATGTCAAACCTAGATTGCCACCAGGACACAAAACTGGGAAAGATATAAAAAATTCTTCTATCATTAATTAACTAAATGCAAACCTGGCATTAAATAAGTGTTACTAAATGTGCTGCTCTATAGGGGCTCAGTGGTACTGCCAATTCCATTAACCCAGCTCCTTGTCCCAACACAGTATGATACTTTGGGTATGTTAAAATAAGAGCAGATAAGGGAGCAGGATGATGTAACTCTTTTAATTTTTTAATAGCCTTTGACCAAGTCCCTCCCAGGAGGCTCTGGAGGAAATTAAGAGATCATGCAGTACAAGGCAAAGTATGCCTATAGATAAGAAATTGGCTAGGAGAAAAAAAAACAAAAACAAATAGGATGAACAAGTAGGAAATCTTCAGCTTGGCAAAAGCTGATCAGTGTGGACCCTTGTGATTCTGCTCCAGAGAGGTGGCACAGAGGGGACATGGCAAGAGAGGTCTACTTCAGCTGCCTGGGGATGTCCCCATCTGGAAGAGATTAGGATTACGCACATATGGATTTATTCTGAAGCAGCTATTGCACACTCACTTCACACCATTCAGTTAATCCCATCTAATTTCCAAGGTGTAAACAAGTGTTTAACTTCACTGGGCTGAAGCTGGAACAACACTGGTATCTTGGCTTTCCTGAACAGGTGAGATACCTGTTAACCTCAGGTATCAGAAGGAGGGGAGGGAAAGGGTGACAGAGAGAGATCTGGATCAGGGAGGCAGTAGCATTAATGTTGGTACAATCTCTGTCTTTTCCTCCAAGGCTATAAACAGGCCTGACCTGACCTGAGAGTGTCAGCTGATTAGTGTATGCATACTGGCTTTTATAACTTGAACCCTGCTGGGCAACACAGATATAGAGTTAGGTCTTAAATTTTTGGTCAGCACAATATATCTCCATGTGACCTTGAATCAATAAAGGAGACTCTTACAGTGGGGAGAAGGAAGCTGCCCTCAGTGGGGCAGATCCAGCCAATGGCTGGATCAAATATAAGGGGAAAAGAGCTCTTCTGATACTCAGCAGTCACCAAGGATTTAACAATAAGTTTAGGGATGCTTTCTGCCATGAAATATACCAGCACTGCCTAGTCTTGAATCAGAAACTCCATGTGTTATCCTGTGTTCCCCATCTTCACTGTGCCTGGCTACACAGTCCACATTTCAAATCCTATGTGTGAGTACATTGCAGCAATGACAGCTTTGTTGTAGGAATTCAATTAAATCAAATACTTTATGTGGCTTATTTGCAATTTCAAATGGAAGCACCTGCTAAAAGAAGACTCATCTTGGAACTTGATTTTCTCTTCTCAGTTTCAAGTCAGAGCAGAAAAGGGAAGGGAACCTCACAATTACAGTATTAAGCCTCATTGCATCATCCAGTAGAGCAGAGCATAGTGGAGCCCCTCAAACTTCCACCTTAAGCATAAGGAAAATATGTCATGGGAATATATATACCTTGGATATGGTACAGCAAGTGTTGTCATAAATACCTCATTTGGCATAACATGCAAACGTGATGAAAATACAAAAACCGGGTGAGTGCCTTTGCATTTTAAGGACTCCATTCTTCAGATTTTCTTGATTGTTAGCACACCACATCTTCAACAGAAAGAGCTTGCAATACTTCCATTTTAATGACTGCCTTTTCTATTCCTATAATATGAATTCCAAAAATTTCCAAAATCTGAAAAATAACTGATTACCTAAAGACCTTTCTTCCCTTTAAAACCAAATGTTGCACCTATGTCAAGTTTCAGATTGATGCATATTTAACTTATGAATCCTCAGAAATATACATACAGCTGCAATGCTGATAGGCTTCTAACTGGCACCTACAGTCCAAGAAATTAATGCTGTGATCTCATCAAGTACCACAGGTCCAGCTGGGTTTGGGCTAAGTCACCCTGTAGGTGGGAAACCTCAGTGGAGTTTCAGGAAGAAGTATTAGTAGAGTGCAAATTTTGCTAAGGTTGCAGTAAAGTTCATTACTTTCAGAAAGCAGGAATAGCATCTTAACGCTGCTCTTAAAAAAGGATGCAGAACTGTCAGCCTCTAACTACAATCATTCTGTGCAGCTAGAAATATGCAGCATAACTAAAACACGCTGGGGACCTTTTATGGCAATAGGAGCCTAATAAAAGATGTGTTGATGCTGAGAAAATCTTTATTTCTCTCTGACTACCGACATTTTGCAAAGCCTTTTTTAAGCAGTTGGTTCTCCCTGGTACTGTATTTCTGCTCAGATATGGCTGGGAATTCAGGGGCCATGGCAAGTGACTTAACTCACCAGAGTTAAGTGACCACCTCTACAGAGGCTCTTCACCCCCAAATGATGAATCGTGATGGAATTTGTCAGGTCTTCTGAACATAAAAAAGAAGATTGGTGGAAAAGCATGGCAGAATTATTAGTATGCAAATAAGTTAGCCAGCATCCTCCTTGGAAGACAATCAACTGAATGAATGTGTCATCCTCTTATCACTGTTCCTGACTGGGTCAATAATCCTGAAATTATAGCATCACCAAAGTCAGGTGAGCAAAAATTGTGTGTATGTAAGACATAAAAACAAAGGGGAGTTGAAATTAACTCCTCAGTGAAGATCTTTGGAAGTCAAAAAGCGTAGATTCTTCTATGCATGAGAAGAAGTAAGTGTGATGGGAACATACACACACAGAGACACACAAAAATCTGCAAAATTCACTTCCTCTTTAATAAAGTTGGTTCCCAATATTTATACCGATTTAGTTAAAAAACAAAACAAAACAGGATTGTTTTCTCACCAGAATCACCTGAAAAACTGTGCATACCTACAAGGTGATCCATACAACCTTCTTTAGAGGGAAATTAATTGGTCTCCTTATATCTCAGGTGGAAGTGCACATGCCCATATTCAGCATGGGCTGGCATGTTCTTGATTGCTCAGCCATCCTCTTGATTGCTCTAGGTATCTCCTTCCTTCTCTTATTTTCCTTTTTTCCTGTAGAGAAAAGGTCAGAAAATGTAGCCTGAATGTTGAATGAAACAAAATTACATTATTTCATTTAATCTGTATTTTAAATGGCTGTATTTTGCACAAATCTGAATGCAATAAACTTTTAGCTGTATTTTTAAAAATCCATTTTAAAATTACCATTTTTAAAGCACCCTATTAGCTGACTGATGTTTTCAATTACCTTTCTCTATGACCACTAAAAGCTCAGTCAAGGGCATGCTGATACTAACAGACATCTTTCAAGTTGTCACAAAAAGATTTCTCAATCAAACCCTAGAGGCACTATTTTTATCAGTATTTGTCAAGTTCAGCTCCAAATATTAAAATTAAATGAGAGAAATCCAGGTCTTCAAGGCACTAACTTGAATAAATACCAGAAAATTAAACCAAATTCAGTCATTCAGTCTCCAGCAATTCCACTAAAGCCAGTGGCATTTCAAAGGCTTCAGATAACAAGAGAATATGTCCAAGTCAGTGTTTTGCAGTCAATTTACACTCAGAGTTCATCGACTTCAGTGGAAATTCCACCATGATAACCATGACAGAGCTGGAAATTATTATATGCATTTAAGGTATAAGGAGCTAATGAAGCATGCCAAAATCAGTTCAATATGTTGAATATTCTTTCAGGACTGCTAGCTAGATAATGAGTTTAGTAGATTAAGAGTTATAAACAGAATTCTTCTTTGTTTTATGTTCTGTTTAAAAAATGACTAGCCTACACTAAAAGTAGTGATCTACAAAGTTATTCAACAGACAATTTAAAAGGCAAATAAAATCCTAGAGATGCTTTCCCACCAACAGTGCTTGCCCTTTTGTCCTAAATGTTTCCAGTCTTAACTATAACGATGTTGTTCAGAAATGTGTGGAGCAGCCAACAATATATCTACTGTCACTTCTCATTTATTGATGGTTAATATACTGATGTAGGCATTCCCTATTTGTCTGCAGTTATTAGAGTTAATTCACATTACACATATACACACAAAATTAGTACAGTATTGAGCAAGCTTTTAATTTCTTTTCCGTTTCTTTGAAGGTAAAAAAAAAAAGTCCCTATCGGATTTTTGGAGCATGAGAAACATCATGGAAAATGCTGTAAGGGACTGTTACACAGTCTCCCAGCATTGGTTCCAGACAATTCTTTGGCAGCTAGGAAGTTATTCTTAATTATATCCTGGATGCTTTGCCCCATTGTGCCCTGTAATAGCCCTTGACTGAAATAACAACCTGGGCCATCATATCTGACTGGATCATCATCGGTTTTGAGAAATGGAAATGAGTCACCTCTTGTAGAGCTGCACTGGTGCAAATTGATGTAGAATGTTACTCAGGGTTTAACATACTGTGTTCTATCTCTGAAAGGGCAAGGTGCTAGGCAACATTCAGGAGATGGATGGAAGATGTTTTTCTGTTTCCAGGCACTCACAAAAAGCCTGGCAGCTCTTTCATGCGTTAATCCCGCAGGCAGACCTAACTCAGAATTTCCAGAGACTTGCCATCACGGTGAGATGTGGAATGATTATGCAGTTTTCTAAATGGAGTGCCATCAAATGCAGGGATGTTCAGAGAGTTGGAAAACAGCCTCTGTAAGGTGCAAAACAAAATTATTGAAACAGAAAAATGTTCTGAATGCAGAAATAACTCCAATCTGATTATACATTATCTAAAAATATCGTGGCTGACAGTAATAAATACGTTCATAAGAACTGGGAAAACATTCAACCCTTTACAGGACTTGAAAAAATACAATCGGGCAGAAACAACCATCATGATAGATAAGGAACAGAACAAACAGAACAAAGTACTGATAATCCTAGTTAGGGTAAAAAAAGCCCAGGTTTTTGGGATCTCAGTGCCAGACACTGCTTTCAAGGAAAATTACATGGTTCATACCTGACTTTTTTCCGTATTCCATTTGACCAGTATTAGAGCCTTCCAATCTCTGCCTTCTCCACTACCTGCCTTCTGTTTATGTGATGATTAAGGACAATATAAGGAGCAGAGATTTCCAGTGTGGCAGGCCCAGATCAGAAACTGGAGAATTGTAACACAAGTCATCCAAAAAATAAAATTGCTCTCACTTACTCAGTATGCCGTAGGCTATAGACAGCCCATGGCAGGACTGCATGCATAGCCTGTCTTGATAATAGAGTGTGAACTGGAGTCAAAACTTACACTCACCTGGAGATTTTAACCAAGTTTCATACAATCAAGAGAAATGGGTCTCATGTATGGCATCACCAGCAAAACCTTCTGTGTTTGTGGCCCTTTACCATATTATCACCATTATCATTCCCACATCATTTCGTGTAGTTGTTCAAAACTTTGTTTATAATCACAATGACAACATTTCACCCTTCCCTCAGGAGAGATGGGCTTCTGATTCCTGCAGCACTCCAGTAATCCAGAGACCTACATTGTGCTGGGGCACAAAAAATGAGCTGCAGGCAGAAAGCTCAGCATCACTGTGAGCCATCTGAAAAGCCATTTGAAGGACTACATAGATCTAGAGGGTTTACCTCTGCTGGTAGCTCTGAAGAATGCCCTAATCTACTTTCAGCAC
Source organism: Promerops cafer (assembly GCA_013398275.1). Lineage (NCBI taxonomy): Eukaryota > Metazoa > Chordata > Aves > Passeriformes > Nectariniidae > Promerops > Promerops cafer. The sequence continues at coordinate 349,625 of VZSE01009779.1, forward strand.
TAATGCTCCTAAGAATGTCAATGACAGATGGAATAACAAGGGAAGACGTGAGCTAGCAGGGATGACTGAAATCTCTCATCCGTAATGTTAGCTTTAATCAGATATAGGAAAAGAGAAAAAGTTTAAAGAAAGCAAGTTGTACTTTGCAACAATCCCATGAATTCTCAGAAAACAATCAGTGAGTAAATTTCTTACCAAGGCAGCCTGTTTTGATAGGTAAAAGAAAAGATGTATGTTCATGAGAGTACCTGCTTTATGAATACTTTGCTTTCATACTTACTTGACATTATCTTCATCTTATCTTTACAAAGACTTTGCAATGTGTACAAATCCCAATTTGTGTATAAGCATTTGCTGTTTCAAAAATGTTCTAGTTAAAATGAAAATAAGCTTGTGTTATCAAGTAGGAACTTCTGATTATTACTTCTCATTTTGTACCAATGGCTACTTTAAAGAAAACCTGGCATGTTTCTGAGCTTAAAAATCCTTGCTTTTTTCCTGGAATGAAACCAAAATAAAGCTCTAATCCTTTTTGCTAAACTGGCAGATGACTAAAATTTTAGACAAATACAAAAAACTTTTCTGAAAACCAAGTGTCTACACAGCTGTGCAGGGTCCCTTTATCTAGAACTCTGTGTCTGATAGCAGCTCGCCGTCTTTCAAACCCAAAAGCATATCAGTCAAGACTTCCAAGGCTGAAAGTTTCCCTTTCTTTTTTCACTCGCAATTAACAGGCTAAGTTGATCTGTAATTGTAACATGAAAGTGAAGCAACTGTAGTACAACCTTTTCATTACTAATTTAGATTAAAAATGTATTAATAAGTTTTTAGAAATAAATCTGATGAGGACCCTTGTGAGATCATCACGGACATCTACTGGTCTTTATCTGAGACAAATTCATTATTCATATAAGTTCCCAGCACAGTCGCAGTGGTGCCACAGCCAGTGACAAATGGCGTCCTATAAGTTTAGTTACTTGTTCTCCGTGTACTTCTTTAGAGGTTTGCCCTTTCAAATTAAAACAAATGAAAAGAACCACCCAAAAAAAAGAGAGAATTTTCACTGCAAAACTTTGTTGAAAGAATTATTAAACATTGGGCAACTGAGTATTAACAATAAATGTTAAGTAAAAGAACCCTTTTTTTTCCAGTTGTGTGGTGCCATGGAACAGTTACAACAGGATATTTCTGCTCTGGTCCCTCTTCCTCCCAAATGGCTTCAGAGTTTATTTTTCCAGGGTTATTCTTTTTCTATTCTTCATTATTATTTTTTAAGTATGGGTCTTACCCCTTTCTCTGTTTCATGAATGCATGAGGGAAAAATATGTCTTTTCCATTAAAAAAGTTTGTCTCCTTTTTAATGCAAATTACAGCTAAAGGACCTTTATTAACACTCCATTATCTGAACTGAAAGAGGTCCAGGATACTGTAGGTAATGGAGAAAGTAGGAAACGTAAGTGCTGGTAGTCAACCATAGATCCAGTATAAATGTAACTTGGCCAGTGCTGACACAGAGCTCATAAGCTTATGCTGAGCAAGTTGAGAGCTCATACAATTCATATCTAAAATGCCCCTGCATTGTGCCTGCTGGGACCAAGTCTTTAAGTTATCTGTAGGTTTGGATGGAGAAATAGTTGTCAGAAAACTTACCCCAACAGGAAAACATGCTGAGAATATAAAGCAGGGAAATCTCGCAAGGACTGGAAGTCAGAATATGCAGTGTGGTTCTTGCACACTGCTGAATATGCAGTGTGGTTCTTGCTCCAAGAAGGGCTGGGGGACACCACTTGATCTGTGCCAGCTCTGTATCTTCACTCAGGACTGTGCAGGAAACCACAATTTCCTCTCAGGGTGTGAAGAGACGCAGAAGAAGGTCAGCACTGGCCGGTAGGAGGCTCAGAAGTTCTGACATTGAAGGGGAAAGCACCAAATGGATGTGATTCTGCTCAGTGTTTCCAGATCCTTGACTCTCCACAGAGGTACTCCAGATCTACCAAGATGAAAAGGTCCAGTCTGTGCTGGATGCAGAAGCAACAGTAGTGTCCCAGGACCTAATCTGGGCATGAGAGAGGTACATCCTCCTCCATGTAGCTCTGTGCCTGAGCTAAGTACCAAAACAAGACACTTTTCAAAAGCCTAGAGATGGACAAAAGAAATGTGTTTTATAAACCAGTAGGCTTTTCAAGAATGTGTCCATGGTATATGCTTTGCTAAGTGCATCAAGATTTGCCATGCATTTTTATTAATTCAATATGGTTGATCTAGTTATAGAAACAGGAAATGGCAATAGATCAGCTCCTGGAGAGTGTTTCATATGGGATTACATTTAATGCTGGAATTCCTGTCAAACTCTTAATTTTTAAAATACTGATAACACAGTACATACTGTGCACTTTTTTGAACACTTGAGCAATCCATTCCCCACAACACACTCAGAGCCCTAATAATCAAGATTGCATTTAGAGAAGCTTAATTTCATTCTATTAATCTCTCCAGTGGTAAGAGTAATTATTCAGTATTCACTAAGAAGCAATCCCATATCATGCACAGGGTGCCAGTATGTTAGGATGATTTGAATGACCTCATAGTGAGAAGACATGTTTCTCTCTCACCATCAAATTATTATGCAGGTCTTTAGAAGTCTATGAATTGTATTCGCTGGATATAAAATTCCCTCTGCTACTCCAAATTACCTTCAAAGTGTCCTATCTTCTTTAGTATCATCTTTAAGGTCTCCTTTCCAAGACTACTTTTTATTTTATGACTATCTCTTTTTTTTTTTCACCATACACCTTTGTCCATTCCTTCATTCTCCTAAGGACTTTTACCCTTATTCCTATTTCTTATTCTTCTTGTCTCATCTGAAGCCATTTTAAACAACTATTGCTGTGTATTGTGTAGCTTCTTCAGGTGAGTAAGGCAGAAAGACATTATTTGAATAAGGTAGGAATCACTGAACACTAACTAATGACTTGTCTTTGTGTTGAAGCCAATTCAGTTTCCAGGAAGGAAACTTTTCCTGTGACTTTTTGAAGAAGATGTATCTTCCAACCAATTAATACCTTCCATTGTAAAAGATGCAGAACAGTAGAAGACTAAAATGATGTCTTAGATGACATTTCCCATAAGTACCTAAACTTACAATGTAAATGTTGTACATGTGTACATTATTTAATCGTCTCTCACTGTCTCTTGTGTCTATTTCCTTCTGCAGACTCCTATCATATATTAAACTATCTATTTTTAATGTACCTAACACATTCTGAGTCATGAATAAGGCTTTTGGAAACCTCTGTAATACATTTCATAAAATAATAATGAAATTAGTACAGGATATGGAAAATTTTGCAACATGAGGACAGCCTATACTGTTTTTAAGACTTTGCCCTCTGTACCTGATAGGATATTCTGACTTGGATGTCGTTCAGTCACTGTAAATTCAAGAATTCAGCTAACACTTGAGTCTTAGAAACCATAACTGTGGCCACCCAGTGCTAAGTGCCACAGGGAACCTTTCTCTCCTGCCACTTTACTTCAGTAGGCAGCCATGGTACCTGTCCCTGTCTGCAGAGGCTATTCCTTTTCCACTTGCTTAATTCTTCCAAATCTTCTTATTTCTAATTATTATTCCATCATTTATCTCAATCTATCATCATTTATTTCAGCCTAACCTCAGCTGGTCCACTTCGGTCCATATAAACTTTGGCTGCTCCTACTGATTCTTCCCCATCTACACTTTGAACTGCTTCTTCACCAGTTCCTTCAATTTCAAGTTTATCAGAGATGTCAAGTCCTCCAGGTCAGGCAAGCCTATGTCCTCATCAAACAGGAATAAATTCATGTATGCAGTATGTACCTGGACTCTCTTCTTGATATTTTAAGGGGCAAAATGTAATGAATAAGCTTATTAATCACATTTGGAAGAAGCCAAATTCCTGCTGTATAAGCATTCTTGAGGGCCTGGGGGTACTATAATGTTTGCTTCAGGGTTTATGAAGATGGTGAGGAGCCAGATTTTGAGAGAGGAACTATTAACTGCAAGAAGCCTGCCACCTTTAAGATGAATGTGAATGATCCTGTAGGAATCTGCACCACACTCACATTTTCTGGCTTCCTGGCATCTCCAAAGGGAGCCAGATGCAATGTCTTCCTGCCAGAACAATGCAGGCTAGGATAATCTACTGTGAAAGGAAGGCTCATGGCTTGCTCTGTGGAACTGAACCACCACAGCTGTGAATATTATTTTTGAGTCATACAAGCACACACCATACTCAGCGTAGGTGTGTTCTCTGGCTCTGAAGATGCACTGTCCTTGGAGAGTGCTCAGAGTTATGTTAATTCCTTCTTCTACTGCAACCATTACAAAGAAATATTTGTCTGTTTTAAAGAGCTATTGTATGAACTGAAATTATTTATTTTGATCTCCGGAAAGAAGATTTTTGGCATTGTTGCATCTAAGAGTTACTTAGTTACTTACTGTTGTGCTAAGAGTTACTGTCCCCCGCTGACGGGACTACAATTCCCCTTGGGCAGGTACTGTCCCAGGCTATGTGCTGACCCGAGGAGCTGCCAGGGCCTGACTGTTGTCAGTAGCTCTCTCCATGCTTCACACCAGCTTACTCTACGAGGAGAGTGTCTCTTGGTAATCTGCATCTCAGTGAAGTTACAAAAACCCTCGACACAGTTTACATTCGCAGAAGACAACTGCCTCCTCTGTCCTTCAAGCTGGCTTGGCTACCATCCTGCTTTCTCTTGAATTCCCTTGAGGTTAACTCTTCCTTGTCCAGCACTCCATCATTTATCTCCCTTCATCCCCCATCAGCCTGCCTCTTTCAGCTCTCTCCACATAAATTTTGACTATTTCTTAGACCTCAAAATCATTTAGGCTTTTGCAGTGTGTATGCAGCTGTGTTCATGGTCAGATCCAAGGTCTGCCTGACAGCCAGTAAAGGCCAGGGTGAACATTAATGTGTAAGCAATGAGGAAACCATTGAGTGTGACCTTGAATCCTAAGCTAACATGACAGTATAAACACAGTCCCAGTTATTGCACATATGCTCTCTGCCTGTCTGAACAATCTCTCTCTTTTTCTCTCAGGCTCTCCCAGTCCCTCTCACCAAACTTTCATTGCTTCCTCCACCATTCCTCACCCTCAATGTGAGATAGGAGACTTTTTAAGCAAGTTGAATAGAGGTATTCAAAAAGTACAGAAAGGCCACTAAAAATCACCTGATCCTGAATGGTTTCACATAAGTCCATGCCATAATGAAGTTCAGAGTCTATATTTGGATACCCATAGGCCTCTGTAATTTTTAAATTAATCAGTCAGTGATTCCTCAAAATTATTTCAGTACAGTCCTCACAACTCACCCATGTAAGATAATTGTGAATTCCTGTCCATAATGTCATGATCTTCCCCACTTGTCCTTCTACCTGATTAATCAGCACTGGTTCACAAAAATACTGACAGAAGTGGCCATCACATGTTCATCCATGGCAGAGACAGAGTTAGAACCCAGAAGATACCTCAAATCCTTCTTCGCTCACTTATGGAGAGTAGAAGAAACTACTATTATGCTAAATAGTTTGTCATTAAATAGTAAGATTTTTGTGTCCTGCTTTGCCTTCATATAGGGTTACCAAATATCAGCATATTCCCCAGCCACTGCCGTCACTCTTCATTCCGATAATTGTTTTACAGGCAGGAAATCCCACGATTTATCAAATTGCTTTTTAATGAACATGTAAGAGCAACTAACAATAGATGAAACTAGAGAAGGCAAGAAGGACCCATAATCACAGCCATCAACTCAGTCTAGAAGTGCCAATCCTGATGCTAATTTAATTTAAGATTTAAGAAGATTACAGAAACTATATAATAACTTCAATTTCCACTGCCTCAGCAGTCAGCTAGCATTGGCCAGATGACATCATAACCAAAACATTTTTCTTGCCCTTTATATATGCTTCCTCCAGTTACTTCCTTTATCACGATATGGCACATCAAAGAAAACAAAAATCACAATGTCTGTTAGGGTGTAAAAGACTGGCATCAATTAGAGCTTAAATTTCTTTTCTTTCTGAAAACTTAAAGGTTTTCATCATTTTCCCCTGAGATCCTCATAAGCCTGATTTTCATGATGGACTACACAGTAGATCAGTAAGGGATGGCATATTATAAAACAGATAAACTGAGTAATAGAGAATGACAGACCAACAACAAAACCAAATAGAAGTTGTAGCAAGTCCCTAACTGCATGTTTTGAGTTTTGATTTTTATACAACTTTTGTGCTTAAGGTAAAAATTTCTGGGTTCTCCTTTTTACATAAGTGTTGATGTTTTCCAGTCAGCCCTAGTTCCATCCTGATACCTGTTACAAACACCTCATCCAGACTGTACGACTGCTTTCTATTTCCAACTTTCATTAATTTTATGAGATTTTTTTTCTCTATGTTCTCTATGCTTCAATGTTTCTAGACACTCAACAGTTTTGTGACAGACAGGGATTATATTAGCTGTTCTTTTCACAGTTCGGTAATTTTAGTATGTATACAATTCTTTTTCTTCTCCTTTTACAAACCTGGCCACCTTTGACAAAGAGGAAGTATAACCAGCCATTCAAAACATAGTAAGCTGTAGCATTTAGGTTAGGGTAATGTGCTGCTCTGAATACAGAAAAAAAAACCTGTTCTAACTGTACTGTGTTTAGTGGGTGCACGAAGGAACCAAAACTAGTCTTGGTTCTGGTGAAGAACACTATGGGCAACAATCTAACATACTATTTGCCAAGATAGGTGGCCTACTGGAATTAAGTGATACAAGTGAATTCCTTACTGAGATGGAAACAGAGAGGCAAAAAAACACATTAACAACATTCAGGAATGTGTCTGGAAAAGGAGCAGGACACCTGGTGTTTTAGAGGATGCAATGGTGGGAATAAAAAGGAAGGTGGGAAAGTAGACTTGCATGAGGAGATAGGCAGAGATCTATAAAATGGGAGATCTACAAAGTTTATTTAAGAGAGTCTCAGGTTTCAGTTGCTAGAAAACCATGTCTGCAGCAAGCATTTCCCAAGAGTATGCAACATGAAGCAGTTGGTATGGAAACCGAGATGCATAAATATATAACTTCAGAACACCACTGAGTCGGAGCAAAGACTCTGCCAGCCCAGTATCCTGCATCTGACAGTGATTAATACCAGTTCCTCAGAGGAAAAGCAGAACAAAGACAGCAGCTACAAAGTGACCTCTGCCTATTACGTACTTTCTGTAGAGTTGCCTGGGAGGAAAGCCTTCTTGAGACAGAGAAAGTTAGCAGTGAACAGAACTGTACCTGATTCCCTTGTTGAATATACTGTGTTTGGCTAGCTATAAAACAATTTCATCTTTTCATTTCAAATTGCAAAAAAATAGATACTGGTTTGAATTTTCTAACTTTCTGTCTGAAAATGTCAGGGGTGGGGGGGCAGCCTCTATGCTTCATGTGTGTCCACTTCTTAGTCCATCTTGTCATAAGGATCAGACACCCAAAAATCACAGCTCAGATGGAGGCTTACAGAGCACTCCCACCCAAAGAAGGGTCCAGCCATGTTATGTCCTCCTCCTCTGGATTTCTGTCTGGCTCACTTCTCCACCTAAGAGAGCTCAAAATCTTCTGAAGCATAGTCACATTAGCCAATTCCCTCTGCTGTCCCTATGTGACAGATAAAATGGCCAAGTGACAGTATCTCATGCTGAGCAAAGAAGAGTCAAGTGCTGCATCAAGAAGGATATGAACACATAGTTTTATCTCTTTAACAAGTCATCTCTGCTATAGAAAGAGCTGAAGTGAGTCCAAATGGAAGCATGCAGAGAGATAACAATCTGTTATGATTATACTTTTCCTGGGGAAACTGTCAATTTCACTGGTGAATCTATATATACAGACACTACACTGCACATGGTATACGTGGAATGAGAACGTCCCAAACCCTTTGCTCCTCACCACCACCATCACAAAGTGCTTGGAAAGACATGGCACCTGGATGAGTTCAGCCCCCCTCCGCTGCTGCCAGCAGTGTTGCACTCACTACAACTCTGAAAAGAGTCAGCTTCAACTCTCAGCCACTTCTCTGGGCAAAAAGCAAATTGGAGAGCCACACAGAATGGAATCGTGGTTTTCTGCTTAATTGCCTGCACTGCTCATCCTTGCATATCAGCTGGCCACCCAAAGTCAGTGATTATAATGTAAAAATAATGTAAATATTGGAATCCAATTCCATCTTTTCTCCCAAATCAAATAGGTTTTTTTCTATATTTTCAGCCAGTGATTTTAACATGGCAGCAAGCTTGACTCTATGTGAGCAAGCTTCATCATCTCCTTCAATCTTTTGAAACTTCATAGCTCACCTCAGATTATCTAGTGCAATTTCTAGATAGGCTGATTTCCAATAGATTCAAAAAGGCAATCTGAGCAGCATGTTCCTCTCTTTATTTTTTTATGAATGCCATGAAAAATTTGCCTTTTTTTTTTCCTGCATGGAGCTTGAGGCTGTTAGACCACTGAGAGCTAAGCTAACCAGAATGACTTCCAGTACCTCACAGTGAGTCACTTATGTCTGAGTGATTGTTTCAGAGAAAACAGTGCTGCACACTTCTGAGGCCCACAGCATCTCCTGCTCCTCAGTCATGAGACTCAACTCATAGCTATAAAATATGCGTTGTACACATTTCACCTTAATAAGTAACTCCTCTCTCAACATCTTGAGAATTGGGACTTCCTTAAGGAAAAAAAATTAATTATAAAATCATAGAATAGTTTAGGTTGAAAGGGACATCAGAGATCACCAAATTCCACCCCCAGCCATGGGCAAGGACACCTCCCACTAGACCTGGTTGCTCCAAGTACCAGTCCAACCTGGCCTCGAACACGGCAAGAGCTGGGGCATCCACAGCTTCTCTGGGCAACTGGTTCCAGTGCACTGAGGCATTCACAATGTCTCTGGGCAACCTGTTCCAGTGCCTCACCACTCTAACCACCCTGAATTTGTTCCTAACATCTAATCTAAACCTACTGTCTTTGAGTCTGAACCCTTTCCCCTTGTCCTTTCACTACAGTTCCTGATGAAGGGTCTAACTCTGGCTTCCCTGTAGGGCCCCTTCAGACACTGGAAAGTTGCCATGAGGTCTTCACTCAACCTTCTCTTCTCCAGGCTAAACAGCCCAAACTTTCTCAGCCTGTCTTCGTAGAGGAGAAGCTCAAGTTCTCTTATCAACTTTGTGGCCTCCTCTGGACGTGCTCCAACAGCTCCATGTCCTTGTTACACTGGGGCCACCTGAGCTGTGCGCAGTGTTCCAGGGGGGGTCTCATGAGAGCAGCAGAGAGGGGCAGAATCCCCTCCCTCAACCCGCTGGCCACACTCCTTTGGATGCAGCCTAGGATTCGTCTGGCTTTCTGGGCTGTGAGTGCACACTGCTGGCTCATGTTGAGTTTTTCACCAACCATCACCCCCAAGTCTTTCTCTGCAGGGCTGCTCTCAGTGACTTCTCCACTTACAGTTCTTCTATGGGATCATGTTGTTGTAGAATTAGTTTTTTGAGTATGGATATATTCCCCTGTTTTAATGATAGCCATTCTATTCCACCTAGCAGATCTGCAGATCTGAAGGTTGTCTTCCTGTCATGAACAAGGAATTCCATGGGATACACAAGTGGTCAATACCAACAGCAGTCAGAGCAGACAGAAGGCTTAAAGCTTGATCCTCTGATCATCTGCAAGCCCCATAGACTGCAAATCTCATTTCTCCTTAGAAGTCTGACTTTAACATGTGTTGTACATAATTAAACACTTCTGATTTCAAATACCACAGCATAATAATCATTAGCCCATGCTAGATTCTCTTTATAGCAACCACCCTCAGATTTGGACAGCATTCTGAGAAGTGGTAAGCTAAACATTTTCAGCTATCTTTACAAATATAGTGAGAGGAATAATAAAATTACGTTTATGATCAAGAGAGAATTTCCTTTTCAATATTTCCAGGAAAGGCTATTCTTATGGAAGGGATTATAATACAAATAAGAAATGGTAGAGACTTAACCCATTTTCTTTACAGTCTTAAGACTGCAATTTTGTGGTTGTAATCTAATGTCATGCTTTTGCTATTAGTAGATTTTCTCCAGAGTCCAGACAGAAGTCGACATGTTCAGAAAGACCTCAGGAATATCCTGTTTTTCTGGCACCAATTTAAAATATAATTCTCACTAGATTGCTGCCTCTTTTTTATTTGTGGAATTTTTTTTCTAGAATTAAGTATATTTTGCCTTCAAAAGAAATCCTGTTGGTTTTAAGTGACAGAGTAGTGCTCCTCAGATCCTATTGCCAGAACCAACATTCTGTCATTTCTATCTCAGTTTATTTTGTGATATGATGATCATCTAACTAGAAGTCTGATATTCAAATTCAGCAGAGAGGAAAGGATTGCACCCTCATGGCCTCCCTGTTCTTCATATGCAAAGTCAGCAAGAACCCTCATTTCAATGAGAACAAGACTGAATCATCAGAACATCAGTTTTTGGGCACAGGGATCAAGTCTCTCCCTGTAGTCAGAAAGGTGCCAAACATAAAAGCTGTGCCAAATAAACACTAAACACTAATAGGAGCAAGGAAACCACATATAAGTGTTGGGGGGTTCATCTGGTATATTTAATAAACCAATGTATTTCCTCGGGTATAAGACTGTCTCCAAAACAACCCAAAATGAGAAGGTGGCACAATGTCAGAGGGAGACTGGAAGGTGATCCTGTTTTAGGAAAGCATGAAGAATCCCAGACAACCCTCATATATGGAGGAGTACACTGGCTTCTCCTGATCATTTCTGAGGGCCAAGCACTTTCCCTCCCAACCCATCCCCCTGCTGCACAGAACTGAAGGGATGTCCTCTTCTCTTTCCCTCTCTGCCCCCTCACTTTGTCCTCTCTGGGACAATGGAAAAGGAGCCAGACTGTAACAAAACCTTCACCTCATAGATATGCATCCCAGCCTTGCTCAAACTCTCAAGCAGATTTTCAAATCAGGTAAGAGAGCAAAGTGTTTTTTCAGTGCCAGGCAGAATTCTGCCCCTTGCTGATGTGTTTCTGGGTAGAATGTTTTGTTGGGTTTGTTTCTGTTTTTTTTTTCTTTTCAAGCCAGTAGCAGATGGCTCACCAGTCTGATTTAATCTGGCAATTTCCCTGCTCCTGTATTGCCTTCATGAACCACTCCACAGCCACAGTATGGGGCAGTTTCAGAGATTTCTACTGCAAAATTGTCACATCTATTCAGAATGATAAAGTAAGATACTGACAAGAGCAAGTTATTTTAAGTTTTGGGCTTATTTCTATCCAGGGTTTCCTTCTACATTCAATTCCTTCCTAAGCTGTGAACCATTCAAACTACACTTTTATATAGCTGAAAGCAGATTTGATTAATATGATTTCTTTGTGAAAACCTGAGAAGATTAAGAAGCAGTGATGTAGAGAACATATGCCCTTTCTCAACATGACATTCTCTAACATTATACGGGGGTCTACAGATCCTTACAGTCATTATATTGTTCCCACTACCGGTATCTAAATAGAGAAAATCCTATCATCAGGAAAGAATTTCACTTTTTTTGTATTATAGTTTCAATCACATGTGCAGGTCAACAAATCTGCAGCTGTGTATCGATTTCATTCTGTAACTAGGCAGGAAAGGCCACATTTCAAGGGAGCATTTGCAGATTGTTTTTTCCTTTGTATTACAGGTCTTTTTGTGATGGTCCCTTAGAAAAAAATTAAGATTGGCCAGATGACTTCTATGCTCAGTGAAGCAAAATGCCAAATAAATATGTTTACAGGCACACCAGTTTACTGTTTTTTCTCTGTGTATCCCAGAGTGTTACTAACCATGGAAATACTTTCCAAAATCAGTGGGGGGGAAAAGAATCTGTCTGGTATTGATTGAATATGGTTTCTCATCTGTCTCATGACCTTTTCCATCATATATAATTAGAACTGGAAAGGTCTTAGCTGCGTGCTTGCAGAATACAGATAGAAGGTTTGGTTCAGTACTGAGATAGAAGGAAAGCATGCAATCCATAGATTCTAGGATTTGGCAATACCTGTAGTGGTTCCTCAAAATAATACCTACAGATCATGCCAGCATTTTCAAACTGATGCAGTATAGTATCAGTAGGTGTCTTAACTGTATTGGTGTAATATCTAGGATTACATTGCACATTGTAGAGCATAAATATAGTTTGCAACCATCTACAGCACAGGAAAGCACCAAACCTGTTGATTGTGTGATACAATCTTTGCTACTTGCCGCTGCAGGGATATCTCTATGTCAAAGAGTCAACAGGATTTGCTAATCAGTGGTTAAGGAGATGATTATAATGGCTGTTTCTAAAAGCATTTATGAGTCCCTTGTGGTGAGTCAAGCTGCTATATCTGGAAGTCAGAAATCTTAATCAGCCATATTGTCCACAGACTCTTTGCAAGGTTAGGGTAATAGCATTTCCAATTTTGACACCTATACTTTCTTGCTTTTGCTTGGATTTGAAATGTTTGGATGTCATTATGTACTGACCCCATATGTACATAAGGAATCAAACCACAGAATCATATGCCTTTCCCAATGTGAAAAGCAGAGATGCTAGTGATGGGACCATCAAAAAGTTAAATACATTTCACTTTCAGATACAGCTCTATTTCCATTTTGATATGAAAATATTCTAGCAAAGTACCAGACAAGTTGTTATTGAAAATCAGTGCTTTTAGACAGATGCTTTCTTCCTGTATGGGGTAGGTCTGCAGCTCAACAGACTGTCAGCAGATGGCCCACTATTGGCCAGTCCTGTATGAAATTGAGAAAAGCCTGATTAAGAATTGATAAAATAGTGCTTCAGCATGGAGGATGGTGGATCAGTTCAGATGATAAACAACTGTCAACCTCTTATACTTAGTTGCTGTGCAGCTTCTAATGGACTGCTGTTCATACTGCACCAGACACAACTAAAATTAGGACAGAGTCAGAGGAGAAGCCATTGCACATGATGGGTGGCTGAAGAGACTGATCCAATTATTGAGACTGTCATCCCCTCTAGAAATCTTTTCCCACAATTTATGTGAGTCCTTGGACTACATGGAGCATTCCACCTGATTGACAGGATCTGCCAATCCCGTGACTTTCAAAAATCATACACACACACAAACAAATGTTTTGAAAAAGCTGACCTTCCTTCATGACTTAAGATACCTCTCAAACCTCTGAGAACTCTGCTTAAGCAGTTTGTAAAATGTAAATGTCTCCCACTCATTCAGACCATTTCAATGTCTGTTTTGGTTTCTGACTTCTACCAGGCACTCTATCTGTTAGATATAGTATCTGTTCTAGGAGAATAGAATTATTGAGTCACCAAATAAAAGAGATTTGTACTTCAGTGGTATGCAATTGTCCTGGCTGTGAATTTACACAATGTAATTTCTATTGGCGTCACTATAAATTGCTTCAAACATAGCTGTGAACTGAAATAACATTCCACAAGAGAATATACAGGCAGCATTCTAGATAAAGTTCTTCAATTTCTTTTGACCAGAAATGTATCTGGCTAATAAAACAATAACATGAGTATCAGACTGTCAGCAAAGAACACATTTGCAGTGAGGATGAAACATGCATGAGTGACATCACATTCATTACATCCGTAAAAATAAATAAATCCCCCCAAAACAACAAACAGAAAAACATGACTTAGTGTTGTTTCTGAAGTCCAAGTCTTATAAAGGAAAAATAAAAATAAAACAAAGATGGTTTACTTGCAAAAGACATGACACAATGCCACCTTCTGGTTAAAATGTGTAGAAAAATATACCAGCTTTGTGTTGAACACTTACCTGTTTACACATGTGCATAACTAGATCAGTTTGTGTATGAATTCACAGCAGTCCTACAGTCGATTTTTTGGACTGGCAGATCCCAGTATATCCACTGTTGAATTTTCTGGAGCAGTCTATCTCAGACTAAAGGCAGAACCTTTCTACTCAACAGTTAAAGTTCAGCGCAGGTTTGCATCTTTAGACAAGAATCTCTCTATTTCATATTCTAGCAATGGGGTTTGGCCTCCAGTTTTGAAACACTCATTTGTCATAGAGTATCAGATTTTTAAATAATGTTTCCTTGTTCAAAGATTTAGCAACTTTGGCAGCAAAAATGTTTTAAAATTAGGCTTTTGTGAATTTCTCTTGAGAGACTCGTGTTATTAGAGTCATATAACTAAAAACTTTTAACTCTGCAACATGCAGAGATATTTTCATAACAGCTTGGAGATATGAAGGATTTAAATATTTTCCAGTTTAACCAAAATAAGAATCATTTGCCACTGGGGAAGCCGGCAGCTCTTTTAAGATACACTCAATACCTCTCTCCTCTCCTCTGGTCCTTTTGAACTGCCAAGCACTTTAAAATAGTGACAGGATCCAGCTAAAGACATACTACTGCTTATTAAATTTAATAGCTGGAAGAGTTAATACTGGACACACATACATATCAAATTTCTCCAATACCCTTCATCCAGGAGCAGGGTTTGGCCATTCCTTTTCACTTTTGAAGAAACTCTAGGACTTACTTCAAGGTACTGAGGTTTTCCCTCAAATCTTCGCCCATTCCAGGATCATTTGTAGGGAGGGCACACCCATGGTGTATTAGTTCAGTAACCCATCCCTTCAGTTCCAGGCTGCATGGTCCAACAGTGCACTGTGGTCTGCAGAAATCCTCTCTATAGAGAAGACAAGCAAAGGCAGAAACTCAAAGAAAACTTGAGCACAAGGAATAAAATCGGTGGTGTTTTCCACTTCTGATTCATCAGCCTATTTCAGAACCTCACTGTCCTCATCCACATTCTCTATATGCACCCTGTGAAGGGGAAAGTGGGAATAGTGTGCAGGGAGAGGCAACAGCCACTGTTCCAGAGGAGCAGCACAGGGAAGCTCCATAAATGCACTGGTACGACCACAGTTATTGCAGCATATTTATACAGCCTTAGAGTTAGAAAGATCAGAACTGTCCCTAGCGGGTAATAAATTCCTGAACAAGAGTTTGAGCTCTCTATATGATATGAGAATAAAGCTGATCAATGGAGAGAATTATTGTATTGTTAAACTACAGCAATGAGGGCACTGTGACAATTACTGGATATTTATTCAACTGATTTTCCTTGAGGAATTTTAATGAGGATTTCACACTCCATAACCACATGCTTTAGATTCTGTCAGTAAAAATGTTAAATGCTTCTGTTAAAGTAATGTGACACTGCTTTTTCTGTACTACTCTTTGCAGGGGAACGATATTTTAGCAAGACAAGAGCATGTCTACTTTTTTTTAGATGTACTGGGAAGGTTTTCAATTATTTGTTGTGACTGAATCCCTCAGTATGCCACTAGACCCAGACAAAAATGACAATGCCAGCCCCATTGTGGAACAGTTGTGGAAATTCCTTCAGCTTTTCATGCATAAGTTTCCCTGTGCTCTCCATGCAGCTGGCAGCAATATTGTGCATAATGCACAAGAAATGCTTATGGTGGGATTAGAAGTGGCAAAATACATCCATTTTTATACAGAATGTTCCAAAGTTGAACTAATTTATTTGCTGTTATGGCCATTCCATGTTATTGATTGCTATGATTACAGAAAAATAAGGCTTTTGGTTCCCAATGCTTAGATTTAATCTCTATGACTATGGCAGTGGGATTCAAATAAAGAAAAGGATCAGTTAAGTTTGAAAACTCAGTTTATATTCTTGACTCAGACACTGATCTGCACCATGCTCCTCACAGGTTTCATATTTCTGTGCTTCTCTTTCACTCTTGTCTTGCAGATTATAAGCAACATTTTCAGAAAAGATTGTCTCTCATTATGTGCTTCTACTATGCCTTATTTAATGAGGTGCCAAATTCATTGAAGCCTCTAAGCTTAACTATATTATACATAATAACATAATAACCCCTAATGCACTGAAATCATCCTTCACAAACTGAAAATTAGAGTTTGTTATTCCAAATTGCCATTACTTTCCTGTGCTTCTGACAGGGGCCCTCTGCAGTGGTTCACAGACATGTCCCAGAATTTTCAGACAACATGACAGTGTTTAAAATGCAAAATGTGAACATATCTCTCAGATAATCTGCACTAAATCATTCATTGCTGTGGCCATTAAAGTATTTCCATGTATATGGCATGGTCTGCTATTCCTGCTTTGATGTTTAAGGTAAACAATCACAAAAATGCAAGTAGAGCTGTGTGACCTCCTTGTACACAACAACATACATTTAGTTTTAAGAAACTAGTGTTTCCACTGATGCTTATGCCAGACAACTGTAATTTATAGTACTGTGAAGCAAAACTGACATTTCAAGTTTGGGGTCTAAATTCCTTCTTGGTGTTATACTACAGTGTTTTATGAGACTACACCACAAACTAATACAGCCCAACAACAGAAAATTACGATGTGCCACTTTGGGTTTGAAATGTGTTGTGAAAGGAAAATGTCTTTCTTATTGCAGAATTTAATGTCTCTCAGTGATGGTAATTAAAGACTTGATTGCACAGACATCTCATATGGATGGCTCTTCCTCGTTCAGTCATGTCAGTGATACCAACCATATATAGGTATACAATAGATAAATTTGGGTAAAAAAGCTACTCGAGGGAATAAAACCCACAATATTTTTCCACACCAACAATAGGTTATACTTTTTTAAAAACTATATCAGGAAATCATCACAAACTAAAATGTGTGCACGTTTGGTTGAAGACAACCTGCACCATTGAAAAGATGAGGAAAAGAGAAGTGAAAATTGAACTTTGATAGGGGATGAAAGGGAAATCTCAATGACCAACATTGAAGCAAATAAAAATGCAAAGACTATAGAAAAAAAGCAAGAAGTATTAAAGTAGATGAAAATTAAATATGAAAATACATATTTTGGAACAGTTATGAATGAGTCTAAAACTAAGAGTAAACTTTTTTGGTGTAAACTATAATGGTGGTTCAGGAGCTTTACATGAGTCCATGCTCTGTAAATCTCTCTCTAGAAGCTATCCTGCCTTTAAAGAGACTCTCAGCACCCTGACAAATGTTGATAAACTCTGAAGCTGAGTCTGGGTAAAGACCTAATGCAAATATATACGGCACACATCACAGAAGGCAGCATAGGATCAGGGCCTTTAAATGATAAAGTGCTTAGGACAGATATAAACTGTGTCTGGTTTCCTCTGGGATGTAGCTGTTGGCTGACACAATAAATTGGCAATTAGTGGTAGCCGTGGTGTCAGGTATTGTTCATCTGTGAAAATACCTCCAGCTTTACAAAAGGAAGATGAATTCTGCTACATCCCTTTGCATGGCATAGCAGAGGCCACAGGACCAGCCCTCTGTGTAGCTCTAATCACAATGACCACATCCATGAATGCAAAGAAACAGGCCACAGGAGGAAGCACTGGTCTGCCCATGGAGAGGGTGCAGAACACTCTCCTGGGCTGGGCATCGTTCAGGGGATAAGGAACTGAAGACAGGATGGCAGGAGTGAAGCTACCCTGTTTTGAGTGGGAAGAGAACAGGTGCAATGAATGCCATACCGTTTGGTCGTGGGGTGAAAGGATGGGTTTTAGTTTTATGTACTTGCCAAGGGGTTTCTGTGAGAGGAAATCATCACTCATTAGTGACATACCAGCAGTAAACCAGCACAATACCCAATAGCAGTGCCAGCAGACATCTGCTGCTCCAAGGGAAGGTGGAAAAGGAGACTTGGCTCAGCCAGAAATACCATGCAAGGGGGAGAGGAAGTCCTTGCTAATAATGTCTGTGGGGACTAACATGCTCTCTGGGCTTATGCCACCTCATGTCCTCGCAGGTATCTAGCTAGAGGAAAAAAGCAATAGCAGCTCTGGCTCATGGGGCTTCACAGTCTCACAGGGAAGCTGCCTTCACTCGCAGCTCTCCCTCAAATCAACTTGCAAATAAGTGTGGGGAGCTCACTCCTCTGCATGGCCAAGTGAGATTAGAGACAGCATTTCATTTGAGCAGGCCCTTTGGCAAGCACCCGCTGAAGTGAATGATTACACAAAAAGTCAGTTATTCTTCTGTTAAAATAAACTCCTTTTTTTAAAAGGAATCAACAAAGCGAATTTTCCATGAAGTCATTAAACAAATTTTAGTTTAAAAGAATTTATCAGCACTGAAGGATTCAAAGAAAGAGAAGAATTAGGGAAGCCATAGCCAGTTAAAAAAAGAAGAAAAGAGAAGAGAGTGGGGAGAAAAGGAAAACTGATGTTTTCTGAATGTTTTCCTTAAGCTGAGGAAGTCAAAACGACCATGAAGAAGAAAGGAAAAATGTGGCATCTGCATTAATTGGCATTAAGCACTTAAAACAAGGAGCTTCAATAACTGTGCAAATTTAAATTTTTGAACTTCTCCTTTCTATTCTTCCTCATTGATAATCATAGGGCAGTAACCACTGTTTGCAAACAAAGATAAAAAACAGTATTTACTCCTGCTGGAAAATGCAGCTATAATTTATTATGAATGCATTCAATTTAGTGTGAATCACTTTGTAAAATTTTCATAATATAACCCAAATAAGAGCTAGACAAACAAGTAGGGGTTTTTTGGTCCAGTCACTAAAGAAAAAGGAAAACAAAATATAATCAGCTGAGTTTTAATCAAAACTGACATTTTATGGTTTTTTGAAAAATAGGGATTTTGTTTAAGAATCAAGTTAATTTGTAATGACTTTTGCTTGCATTTTAGAACCTTTCTTTTTCAGTGAGTCATTATTAAATACTAAAGATAAATTTAACAAACATCAAAAGTAAACATTCTAGCATTCATAAAATTAAATTTTTGCTTCAGAAAATTCAGGAATTAAATTATTCCTTTTTTAATATAGTATCTGTTTTAGTCTTTATTCGTCTGAATTTAACTGTGGGTGATTCATACTTGCACGCAATTTCAGTCCCCTAAAAAATGCTGGTTTATACTATTACCCCAAAATTCACACAATTTCAGTAAAAAACAGGAGCTATTTCCTATTAGTCTGAAGTTCACGTCTGCACCTGCAGATTCAGGATATATTTTGAAAATGAGTGTTTATTTGCTTGGCTTGGCCTGACTTTGCTTGGTTGAGTAAAATGAGGCCAAGTTCCAGTAGATCCTGGAGTGACTTATATGTTTGACTGGAAACTCCTGAATGTCTTTCTGAGGGGTTTCATGCTGAGTGCTAAAATCTCTCAGCAAGTGAGAACGACTCTACCAGTCAGGTCTACTGGCTCTGAAAGGTCCCAAGCACAGGACAAGCTCATGCAGAGCTTCTTGTAGTAGAGACAAAATGAAAAATTTACCACCTCAAATATCAGGACTCAGAGCTGGGCTATACCTACCAGAGGTGGCCTGGCAAGGAGTCAGCCCTTAAGGCTGCTATTAGAGTGGGAAAAACAAGGGAAAGCATGCTGCTGGGAATGTTCATCCTCCCTCTGCCCCCAGCACTTGCAACTGCTTCAGACACCTCAGCAGAAGCAAAGAGTTTCCAAGCTATGGCAGAGGGAAAGCAGGCACAAGCACATAGCAGTGATGGTAGGTCCCACCAAGGAACCTTTGGTTCCACAGCCTGCTTCTAGCAGTGGCCAAGAGAGGCTGGGGAAGTATGTAAATGAGGACAAGCATGCAGTCATGTCCCCTGGCTTTGAGCACTCTATGAGCTGCAATGCTTTCTGAGCCAAAAACAGCAACTCTGTGTTCTACATCTCTCAATGAGTTCTTCTTCTGTGGGTTTATCCAATTCGTTTTGAAGCCATGTAAACTTCTGGCATCCTCAGATGTTTGTGCTAATGCCATCAACAATATAACTATGCTTTCTATGAAAAAAGCTGCTTTTTTGGTCAAACCATATTTTTGCTACCTCCCTACTCACCATTCATAGATTTCTATTCCCTCCTTCCTCAGGCAAATCTTTTCCTACTCAGCATACCAAGTTTATGTAGTCAATCTTCATCTGGAAACTATTTAATAACTTTGAGCATCCTATCAACCTTTCCTAACTCAGGTCTACCCTTTCTGAGAGGCAGGGGACATGCAGTCTTCAAGATATGTCTGACTCACAGAGTTACAGAGTACTTTCTATCCTTCTCTTAGTAATTGCAGGTGTCAATTCCAGAGTCAACCTCAGGTGCCTCATTTTACATCTTTCCACATGGAATGGTCTCTACTATATTTTCATTCAGCCAGAACCTTAAGATACTTTCAAAACTATCCTGAATTTCTAGTTCTGTTTAATAAAACTGTGTCACCTCACTTTGTTGACGCCCTTAACCAGACCTGTATGTATTTGAAAGCACGGAGTTCATCAATGATCTCTGGTTTTCACTAGTGCATCAACCAGGAAAGCCAACAAATTAACCTTTTGTTTTATTTTCTACCTCCAAACTTTCTATTTAGACATGCTAGGACCCTCCCTTTTTTGCCACGGCACTTTATTTCCTTAAAAGCACTTAATGAGAGCTTCCTCAAAATATTTCTGGAAAACCCAGAAGAACATAGCAACGGGATTTTCCAGTGCAATGTTGACTGATTGGTGGCTGATTCCTTCAAAGAATTCTACAATTTTTAAGAATAATTCCCTCTGTAAGCACAAGGCTTGGGTCCTACTTAGTAAATAATTTGTAAGTACGTTCACTGGTTCTGTTCTCTATGATAACAATCACATTTATATATGCTCATTGTTTTTATTCTTTATTATAGCTACTACCAGTTTGCTAAATGCACTTGCCAGATTTGCTAAGATTTATATATCCTCAACTCCTGCATCAAGTCTTTTATTTTTTAAATTGCATCATTTTCTTTTCATAAGCAAGGGGGAAGTTTTAGAAGACTGGATGCTAAAATTAATAGTTCACTCCTTTCATAAGTTAACACAAAAAGGGGGGGCAGGGAGAGAGGAAAGGATCTTATCTATATAAATTATAGATATACAAGTTATTCAACAAAAATAATTATTTATTTCTCAATGTCTTATAATGAGTTGGATGATAGTAATCCTGATTTCACAGTATTTTTTTGTATCACATCAGAGCTATTTACACACAGCCACCACACAGAGCATGATGACAGGCCAACCTGCAATGAAATATCCAGGAAGGATTTACGGACCGCAGTGCACTCTCCTCAATACCCTTCCCCTCCTCCTTCTTTGGAGTGAGTACTGACAATGGCTTTTTGCTAGTCAAGCAAAACTGGTGTTTTATTGTCTTTATCTTCCCCAAAGCATTTGTGAACTCTGAACCACAATCTGCCCCCTTTTGTTTTATTTGCATAATATGACAATTCAGTATAAACATTCCCTGTCTCTAGTAATCGCAGTTTAAGATAGAAAATGGGGTAAAAGTATAGATTAGATACGGCTGAACCCAACTTTGAAGTTGTTGTATTTATGTTAAACATTAGTGAAATCAGAATCCTTTATTTGGAGCAGGAGTTGATAAATAAAGCAAAAAGGAATAACAAAAAGTGGATTCCAGTAAGCGATGTCTACACATATTTGCTTAGGCAAGTGTGTTTCCCACCACTCAGAGCTAAAGGCATTTCCCTCCTCATCAAGGTTGTCACAGGAAAGAAGCCTGCCTATGTGAGCTAGAATGATGCATTGCCCAGTCTGAACATTTTGGGGAGTGATTCTGAGGTGCTCAGAGCCTTCTTGCCACAGAAAGGCCAGATGGTGACATGAACTGGCATTATCTCAGACAGCCATAGCTCCTGTGTAGCTTAGGCATAGAAATGACACATCACACCTCCCATCAAGAGCAGGGACAGCAAACACTGGTGTAGGAAAAAAGTAATTGTCAGCATGTGGCACCTGTGCCTATGCCACTTACCTCCCACTCACACACAAAGGGGCAGCCCTTCTGTAACAGCATAACAGCTTGACAGTGGAGGAAGGTGTTTTCTGCTGTGGGTCTAAGGCAATCCCAAATTCGGTCATTTATTTTAAGGCCTGACTTTTGGCTGAAAGTCAAGATCAAGTGAAAATGTTTTTAGCATAAGACCTTTCAAGGGAAAATGCTGATCTGGTTATCTACCTATAGAATAGTAAGTTTCATTCATTCTTCTTTTTCAAGAACACCCTAGAACATTCTGAAACTGTCAAAACTTTTCTTTTGTTTCACTTTTTTTCCACATTTTTCAAAATTTCAAATGTGGAGTTACTTGAAGTATGAAAAACAAAAAAATCTAAAACCTGTAAGGTCAGAATTGAAAGCAAGAATAGTGAAGCTATTGCAATATTTCAGCTAGTGCACTCTGATTACCCATTAAATTATATTATTCCTGCTTAAAAATGCATTTTGGTTTTTCAATTTTTTTTTAGACAAGAAGAGTCTTTGAAATAGTGGAAATTCATGCAGAGCAGGCAAATTGATTCTCTTCCCAATTCCAGCTAAAATCTAAGTTCAGAATTGCCCATCATCCTGGGCTATTTTTGCCCACAGAATAACAAGTCATATAGAGCAGAAGACAGTTTTGTACTTGGGGCATTTTGACAGGTAGGAAACAGAAAAACCCTTATAAAAGAATCCCGAAGCTAAACCTTGAAGTGATGCACACTGAAGTGTGTATTGTTGTGTGTTCACAGCACTCTGGTATCTAACTTTATTTAAATTCAGGAGCCAAAATGTGACCTTGGTGAACTGGGGAGAAGCTTTGCTAGGAAGCTAGGTGGGACCTGGACCTGACCTCAAATTTCTGCATAGAAGTGGCATTGATTTGAGGGTTTGCATCAGCAACACATGTTTTATCAAAGCATCCTATCTCACTTTCATCCCACTGCTGCTGCCCCTGCTGTTACCATGCTGACCCCTTGTTCACACCACAATATTGGTTCCCTCTGAAACTGAGATTTGAGTTCAGGATTTTACCGATAACTTTCAAGGTTCTTCAAGCCTTGACCCCTCTATTCTTGCACAACCTGGTCCACATTTCTGCTTCCTTCCGTAACCTACTTTCTGTTTCTCATTTATCTCTGCTCTGCCATCACTTTTTAAGTTGACTGTGTCAAAATACAGTGCTTTTGCAGAGTTGACCCCAGTGTGGTGGAACTCCATTCCTCTTGATATCTACAGATTTGGGAGATAAATTCCCTCCTTCTACCTCTCCAAGATTTTGACGGCCTGTCTCAGGGTACAAAGTGTGGTCAGGCCATGTGATACAGCTTTCATATCCCCCAGACCTCCTCCCTCTTCAATTCTTTAAAGTTAAGGTCAGACTATGTAAAAGAATCAGAGCTCACAGCAGAATGATTGGAGTCATCTGAGACTCACACAAAGGTCATGTAGGTTAGTGCTTTTGAGGAATCTGTGATAAGGTAGTGCCTGAGAGGTATTTGTGGTCCAAGCCAATACTTCCGCTTAGTGTAATTTATGGGAGAATTTTAAACAAATTCTAATAGGAACAAAGCCCCTTTTGCTGTGCTTCTTATCATAAAGTCTATGAATGTTGGGTCCAATATTGGACCTGCAAAGTTCATGTCCGCTTGTTTTCCTGAAAAATATTCATTGTAGTTGCTGTTACTGCCTCTCTGCTACTGAAAGCTTTCTTCCTACATAAATAACTTGAAGACACTTCAAGCATCTTTAAGAATTCATTCCTCCTTTAACATACTGCCTTTTAGAAGAGCATGCTTTGATTTTGAGAGACATATGAATTAACTGGGAAAATGATAATTGCAACATCGTATTGATTTAGCTTAGAAAAATCCTTTGGCTTTTACTCACATAATTTTGTATTTCAGAAAACCTGGAAACAGTTGCACTGCTCAGTGCAAAGGAAGAATGTCCTTTTATATTTTTCCTATATAACAACAATTTTTTCATTACTGTTCCAGGCTATTTTATCTTTGTTATGAATTTTATTATAAGAATTAGTCACACCAGTCAAGCATGTTTCTTTATGAAGGTGTTTCTTCCTGTGAAGCATTGTTCATATCACTGCAGATTCTTGAATGAGGACCCCCGTATCGTTAGCACTGAAGAGGGCTGAAGAAGATGTTGTAAATAACTCAAATATTTATTTTGGTTAAGCAAGACTTAAAAATTCATAAGAACAAACTTTAAGACTATCTAGAGTGTTCTGCTGCTGCCCTTACCAAAGTGCAGTTTTCTGTATTTTTGACCAAACTCCATAAAGAGGAGGTTTTAATATAGGTCAGGAATGAAGCATATAACTTGTGGGACTAAACTTCTATGGACAGGAAGAGGAGACCCTGGTGTGGATGAAGAACTGGACCAGATTAGCTTGGGGGGTTGTAAAAACATACAAAAAAATAATATATTTGTGCTGTAACTTTCTCTTAGAAATAACAGTGTGTTTTTCTTTCTGTCAGTGAACACTTCTCACCCGATGCCAACTTGTCATCGTATAAGTCAACTTGAGACGTCACACAGCAGACAGAGAAAACTTTATCTCTTGCATTCAGACTTTTTGGAACTCTGAAAATAATAAAAAGCAACAACTAGTAATCTCTATTTTGCAAAAACAAAATTCAAACCTCTGTTTCAGCATTTTTTAGAACTCAAGCAAAATAGCACTTTCAAGTGTATATTTGGAAAATCAGCACTCTTTCATTCTGTTTACAGTTCACCTTTCCAGCTGTGCAGTGACCTGACTTGTGTGTGCCATTTCAGGGCAGACAAATGTCCACAGTGATACAACAAAGCTCAGACTTCCATTGAACTTTATCAATTTGTGAAGTCTCTCAGGCTCAGGTGAATTGGACCTTTCAAAGAACCATTCAGTTAAGCCCTGCCTTGGCAAGAACAAATACTTGATAAATGTTTATCTCTTCATACCACACTTCTCTCCTAAGCTGACTGCCATGTCATCAAAACTTCATCAAAAGTTCCACCCAAAAATGGATGGAATTCAGAAAAGTGACTATATCAAAAACATGTGGTGTTTTGCTAGAGAGAATGATTCTTCACCAGTCCCTCACAGTAGGCCTTTACAAGCAGAATTAAGCACTGCTTCCAAAATCTGTTTTCTGTGTAATTTACAGACCTTTTCAGTGATGCAGGATTGTTGGGTTTGCTAACCAGCAAATATATGAGTTGTAAACATTCCTCAGAAGTGCAGTGTCCCACAGCATAAAGAAGGGAATTCTTTTCCCCCACTCTTTTCCAGATCTTCTGAAGTGTAACAGATGGTTGTTATTATTTCTCCTTTTGGTTTCTATTCCTTTTATCTTTACCCAAAGTATTTCACCACTGCATATTTGTACTGTCAAATTGCACCATGGTGGAATTATGCACACTTCTGGAATGTGGGATGATCTCTTCAGTTCTTCAGCCTTCCTGCCATTTCCAGATAACTCCTCACTTTTGTTGACATTCTGCTTCTGAGAATCATCTTACAAATTACATACTTTCTCAGTCAGCCTAAATCATAATCTCTGCTGTTTAGGGCATCTTTCCATTCTACTGTTGTTTTTTCCTTACTTTTCATTTTAAAACATCTGAATATTAAAATACTTGTTATACACAGTGTCCTTTACCAAAAATTTGGTACCAGAGAGCATCTCAATCTGGACAAAAGGCATGATCCCACAGTACTTCCAGTGCTCACCAGGTTTGTCATTGCTTTGGTAGCTTGTTTTCTTCCTCCAGACATAATCCTGCAGAGCCGAAAATTTTTCAGACATATCATTCAGACTTTCATTTCCCTCTTTATGAGATCATGACTCTCTCCTAAGGAAACTATCTCATCCTTCATTTTCACATACGCTCTTCAAACACTAAAAGACACCTTTCAATTGTTATCATATTGTGTGATATATATGTTAATTTTAACATTACTATGGAAAAAAATTTAATGAAATCTGTGGTCTATTCCTAATTCCTGTAGCAAAAACATCAGCTAGCACTCAATTAGTTAAACCGTTGGTCTCCATTTATACTACTCTATTATAAGGATGTGCAATTTATATTTGGACTCATTTGTTCAGTCTGGCTAAGATTAATTTCACAAATTTCATCATTATTCAAACAGATCTTCCACTGTACATAGGCTTAATATTGTAGTCCTATCATACCTGTTAAATAAGCTAATGTACTTCAGCACAAATATTATCTATCAGTTGCATTTACACTACAAGACCATTAATTCTGACTAATAAAGCAAGACATTTTATTCACATCTTACACTCTTCTGAAGATAAACATGTTTAACAAAATTCTTGTTATGGTTTATGTTTGTGGGATAGGGTTAAAGAAATTACAAATTCACTTTGGAAAAATATTTCTTCAGAATGCTTTACCCCACCTGTGGTCCCAAGAGCTATGCCTTCAACATGCTTGAAAAGATTTCTATACAGGCAACAGGAGCATGAGTTTTAATTTGAACAAAACAGGTATTATAGAAGAAGCTGCATATGAAAGCAGCAAGAAGCCTTTGAAGTTCAAGAGGCCTTTATTATCTTCCTAAGGGGCCTGTTTAGCTCTGGCATAAATAGTAATTTATATACATTTAGTCTTCTTTATTTTCATAGGAATAATTATTTCTTCCTGTTGCATTTTTTCGACTGTTGCTACTTTCTCCCTAGCGCAGTTTAACCTCTTTGTAACATACAGTTACAAAACATTGCTTGCAACATTAATTTCAAAGACCTATCTCAACCTCCTTTGAAGGTGGCTTCAGTTCAGTATCTGCAGCATTTCTCCCCCATTGAGATTTTTCCCCAAATTTAGTTAGCTGTTTTTATCAAAGAGGAGTGGAACTGCTGACAGAACAAAAAGCAGAAAAGGTAGGGTCTCACAAATGTGAAAAGGAACAGATAAGTGGTGACAGCCTGCCTTGTGGGTTATTGTAAATTGTATACACTTCTTCTGGAAATTATGTCTCTATTTAATATGTATCAGAACATCCTTGCTACTCTGTCTTTACTTACGCAGTTCAAATGTCAATCTGGCTAGCTCAGTAGAGGGCCAAGGCAGCAGGTAAAAGAGGCGTCTAGAAATGGTCTCATATCAATGAATTGATGTGAAACTTAGATTTAAAACTTAGCTAATCCAGAGATGGCTGGATTATTTGTGTGATCAATCTCTCACTGAAGCTGGGAAGCTGAGAGCACAGTGTAGTGAGTGGCAATCCCTAAAATGAATGACCTCCTAAGCAGTTCATAGAGGACCATACTATAGGAAAGGAGAATATTTTTTCCCAATGTTGTCAACCTTCTGTGCTAAAGAAGCTGGGCATTTTCCCTTTCTTACACTTCCTTCAATAACATACAATGCTTCTGTAATTCAAAATTCCCTCTTTACTTTGATACTGATTGAAGCAGAATATGATCTAGTTTCCTTTCCTCTAGTAAGCTGGTTTCGATCTGCTGCACAGAAAACAAACCATAAAAATGTGGTTTTGTCAGTTTTATGCAAGTAGACAGGACCGAAAGACATGTGGGGTTAAAGGCTGAAACACTTTCAATTCATCATCCAGCCCTAGTTCTCAAGTATTTGGCTGTTCAATTTTGCAAGCACAAGACAGCAATTATATGTGGAAATTGAGAAATTCGAACTCTTATCAAGCTCAAGTATTTGTATAAGGGCACAATTTCAGGGGGGAAAAAAAGTGTGTGGAAGGTCATATACAAGGACTGCAGTGTGGTTTGAAAGTGTCCCTGAAAAATACAGAATGTGTTAAATGTTTGCTGACCAGAACCCCTATACCTGTATGTGGGAGGCAGTGGTTCTTAAAAAAGCCCATAAAAAAGATAAGCATTTCTCTATAACTTTATTCATAGTGAACTTTGTTTTTTTGAATATGTGGTGCCTCTGAATATTTCCAAGAATTATTATTATCCAGGTCCATAGGGATATAAAGTAAGTGAAAAGCATTGAGTTGGACATTCCACAAATATAATGAGTATTTAAGCTCTGAAAATTGTGTTCACTACAAACAACTACTAGGTTTTGCTACATTTAAAATCATAATCTTTATATGGAGCTTGGTTTTCAGAATAGGCTCATTTTGTACTCATAAGAAACTGCTGCAATTTTCCAAGCAAAAATTTGCACAAGTGCACTATTCCATGACTGATTCTCCTTCCAAAAATCAAAAGCAAAAGAAGGCCTCACCTGTAGATAAGATGACTGAAACTATCCTTTTTTATTTCCATTTCTTCTTCTTTCAGTGTCAGCTTTGTCACTCTTCCTTTGATCCATAGGTGAAACCAACTTGCAAAGTTCTCCCCCTACTCAGATATGAGTGACCATCCCCATGAACAAATAATCTACAGGATACAGCTTTGACAGACTGAAAGCCAGATTGTTAACCAGGGACTCTCTGCATCCCCAGTTCATCAAAGCCTCAATTCTGCTTAGAAAAAATGCAGCAAATTTAGACCTTGCAATTTCATTTATTCATTTATTTAGATTTATTCATTTGGACCTTGCAATTTAAACAAGATCTTGCAAGTTCATTCAGCAATGCTTGCTGAAAGCTCATGAGCTCTTTCTAAAGACAAAAAGACAGGTAGATACTTATAAGTTAATTGTTTCTCTACTTATCTTCAGAACACGTCATGGCCACGTGGTACACAGGACTGTGGCAATCCTTTTAGCAGGAGCTGTAAAACCCCAAACCTTTTAATTCATTTTACCCAACTAAAATACTTCCTTTCAGATCTGAGAATTTTCTGTGGGATGGGAATTTTAAGACCTGACTCTCACTTTCTGGAAAGTTAAATTATGCATGAAACTTGCAAAGTTTGTTTGTAGTGATTGGAAGCCAGTGTCCATATTCTGTCTCATATACTGTCTGTGTAAACCAGGAACCACAGTGTTGCTCCTGGCTTTATTTTTCATTGTCAATATCACTCCCTTGAAAAGCTAGGCTGAAAACTGTTGCTACAGTGATTTGGGGATGGATGGTGAATTAAGTAGAAATAGTTACAATTAAGTCTTACAAAGTGACTGTGCACAACTGACTAGGACGAGCTTTCACTGGCCCTCAGAAAGAATTGAAAGTCAGTTCCAAAAAGAAAACTTGGGAACGCTTTGAGGTTTATCAAAAACACATTATTTTTTAGTATGTTTATACATTAGAAACAGTGTTCACTTAGGAGTAGGACAATGCCCTACTTTTGTATCAGCAGAAAATCCCAACACAGTAGTAGTTCTACAATCAAAATCCCCTCTGCCAGTGCTACTTCTTTCACTCAGGGCCCAA
Source organism: Promerops cafer (assembly GCA_013398275.1). Classification (NCBI taxonomy): domain Eukaryota; kingdom Metazoa; phylum Chordata; class Aves; order Passeriformes; family Nectariniidae; genus Promerops; species Promerops cafer. The sequence goes on from VZSE01009779.1 coordinate 378,889, forward strand.
TGTTTAAGGAATACCATCAGAAGACATCTGGCAATATTAACTGTGTCTGCCTTACACAAATTATGCCAACAAAACCTTTTGCATTTCCTTGACTTCTGAAGAATGGCAGAGGAAGGATTCCTCTAGAAAGGAAAATGAGCCAAGTATTTGTCTAGCATCCAACCATGCTGCAATGAAGAGTGGGACAATTTGTTTTCAGAGAAGGCACAGATTAGGCTGGTTTTAGTCTCTTATCTTATGTCCCCAGCCACATGTACCCCAAAATGTAAATTCAGGGGGAGAAACAGTATTTTACAAAAGGAAGCAAAGTTCTGCTGCAATTTTGAATAATGAAAACTCAAGTAGCAACACTACTCAATTAGAATAGTAGTAACTGTAACGTAAGTGAAAACTTAGGAGCAGTTTGGATACTCATCCCCCTAGACTCCTTCAAGGTAACTTGCTGAGGGAGTAGCATGATGCTCCAAAGGTAATTATCCTGGTAAAAAAGGGTGAAAAAAGTTTCAGCTACTTGCCATGTTTTTCCAGGTTCATATTTCATTTTGGACATCTGAGGTACAGTGACAGCAAAGAAAAAGAGAAGATGCAAAAAACTTCCATTACTAAAAGAATATTTGTTTTAATTATCTTGATTATCCTTAGTTGTGATGTCAAACAATTTTTATTCTGTTTATGGAATATAACACCCCTATAGGCCAGATGTTCAAAATATGCCTGAACTCAGTGTCTAGTTATTTGAAGCAATATCTCTTGCATGAGCCCTTTTTCCTGCTGTCAGTTGACAGCAGAAGTGATTGAAATGACGTTTACATCAATCAGGTTATTAAAAAAAAAAAAAAAGCAGGGTTAAAAAGTTGTTACTTGTTAACACCAAGAGTAGTTGACAGAAGGGCACATGGAAGTGACTTTGGCATATGAATGGAGATCACACTAAGTCTGAAAATTTGACCTTCCCTAAATTTGCAATACCTATTTCTTATGCTACCCGAACATTGTTGTACTTGTTACACAGTAACAACCTAGATTTAATGTTAACTGTGCCTGATAGTTTAGTTATTTTTTTCTTTCAGAGCTCTAGATTTAGGGCCAAGTCAATGCTGTTCATCCTTCAACTGTACTAGAAATCTCCAGTGAATATTTTCCCATCATTCAGTGAATATTTTCCCCTCATTACACACAGTGCAATTCCATTAGTATCAATACTGGTTTGGTGTGTAGAATACACAATATAGATCTATACTGAAGTTCAAGAATCACAATTTTGCTTTCTGTATTAAACTTCAGCTCTTTTATTGATTCTTTTTCTGCCCACTCTCTTCAAGGATAAAACTAAATTGCTTGCAGACTTCATTATAAAATTATAAATTGAGGGCAAAAGAAAAAATCAATGATGAAACCTGTAGTGATTAATATGTCGAACAAACAAACATTCCCAATTTCCCTATGTCTTATTTGTTCATTTTGTAACAGACACTGAAAAATAGCCTTAAAAATGTAAAAGTGAAATATTTTCTTCTTTCTGGGGAATAGAATCCACAAGTTTAAATCATTAAACTATAATTATAGTCTGAACATTGGAAGGATTTACAGTAAAAATATCAAGTTGAGATTAAGTCAATAAAATTAATCACTCATAACCCTGAAGGAGCAAAAGGGTTGAAAAATGCTACAAAATTGAAAGCTACCATGAGCAAAGGGACTCGGGGAATTCATTTTAATTTACCACAGCTGAGTTCAAATACAAGCTGTTCTTTGTTATCCAACCTGAGGTATTATTTTTCATACGGACGCTCACATCTGACCAAGCCATAATCACATACTGGAGAGCTTTCTTTATCTGATTGTAGAAGTTTCCTGTTTTAGCTATATATTAACAATGAGCTGCATATGGATGGGGTGGTGTCACAGAGTGGACTATATTCTGCTCACCTAACCACATCTATCAGTGTATTAAGTACCTTAAAGCTGGGACTGGAGCAGTGGGCAGTAAAGCTGGCTTTCAGTCATTACTGTATCTCTCTCTCTCTCTTACATGGGCCTAACAGACATCTTATATTGTGAATTCTTTGCTTTTCTAGCAGCACAGAAAGCTCTCCTGCAGTGGTCTAAGAGAAGGTTATGAGTTGCAATAACCTTTTCTGTCTCATCTGGGTTTAATGATTGACCATGCTGTCTAAAACAGTACCTCTGCACCCCAAAAGAAATGTACTGCCCATGAGAAACTGTTAACAGCAAATGTAGCCATTTCCCTTCCAAGGATCCACACGCTCTGATAATGGGCAGAGGCTTCTTAGTAGAAATTATCTGAGAAATGAGGTGCGAGTATAAAAAGTTGAGATGGACATAGGAAAGGTTGTGTTACAGACACGTGATTAACTCCCTAAGTAATTTGTAATTCGAATATAACATGCTTTTGCTTTTGGATCTGAAGTGACCTGGTACATCTGCTCTGAAAATCAAGATGTATCTGTGAACTGTGAGACTGTGCACTACGGCTGAATTTTAATTTGGCTGCAGAGATTTAGGTTCTTCCTCTAGCCCCAAGAAAATTAAAACCAATTAACGAGATCTCTTTTGCTGCAGTGTAGCCATCTCTATTCACTTCAGATATTAGCCATCTGATTTTACGGCTACAAAAGTGGGGACAGCTGTGTTTGAAGACTTGGAAGTAATGGAGAGAATTGGTTAATACATGATGTAAAGTAACACTTCCAAGTGAAATCAACCAAAGTTCAAAGATTTTTTTCAGTCAGTACTTTGAAAAACTACCAACTCAGGAACTATTTATGTTACCAGAAATAGTGAAGTAGAGGCTGCATGAAAAAGTATATATGCCATTGCCCATTCATAAGCAAAATCAAACATCACAGCCAGTATTTGCAGTGAAACAGTTTCAGTGAGAATATAACCTGTGATAGTGCAGCTCCACATGATTGCCCTGACGTGGCTTTCTTTCCAGAATATTTGCAAGAATTTGCTGAAACCTTTGTTTATTTACAAGATTTCCACCAAAGCTAGTATAAATAGACATTTTTTAAAAAATATTTCCAGAAACATATAGCGGCCATCTGCAGGCAAGTTTATTTCTGAAAAGACATTTATGAATTTACCTCCAACATAAATAAAGAGCCGTTAGGCAATTAAGCTGGAAAATGTGCATTTTTCAGACAGAAAATAAACATTTGTTTCCAGCCAGTTGATGTACAAGTACCACAATTTAAAATGTGAAAACATAACTTTCTTCACCCAGTGTTGAGACTGACTTTCTGCTTTAAAAACAGAATGTCTAAGTGTTCTTGATGATATGACTTTTTTCATTCTTTTCTCCATGTGGAAGATGCTAATCTTCCACATGATTTAAAAGTGATCTTCACTCACAGCTTTATTCTTACCATATATGCAAGACCTTCTTAATGAGCTGTGCCCTGCCACACTTTTTCAGGCAAATGCCTGTTTCAAGTCAAAGAGAATTTTGCTTGACTGTCCTTGAAAAAGGACTTTAGGACTAAATGTAATTCCTGGAATTATTTACGTATCACCTAGGGATATAGGTGAAAAATTAACTTTATTTTAGGCTGCAAATTCTTAGGTAGAAAGCACTGAAGAGTACTATAGTTTTGCATCAGTCACTCTATTGTAAAGATAATTTTGCTACCAAGCCCCAGTTTTCATCACTTTCCTCAGGCAGTACCTTTGGCCTGAAACAGTTTTCCCTTGTTTCCATCCTCACTAATGTTCCCTATATTTTATACTCTACATACTTGAAGAACATCCAGCTATTCCTTCAGATACACAAGACTTAAAATAATGTAACAATATTTATTTAGCCAAAGATCTGATATCTTTGGAATAGGTAAGGCAGAAACTATTGGGCTTTAAAGTATTACATATAGCATCTATGTAGCTCCTTGTGAGGAAACCGATAGATTTTTTGTCATAGAAGAGTTGTGAAAGAAAGGAATGTGATAGTTACAAGCCATACTATTTTCGAAGGTATAGATAAGGTCTTGGTCCAGCAGCAGATCAGAAGATGACTTTCCTTATCTATGTGAAATCCCACTAGCATTATTAATAGGAAACTGCATTGATGCATTTCTTAAAATTAGTCTTAGAGTTACACAGGCTTGGGTATTCTTCTGGGATTACAAAATGAGTGACCAATGAGGAATGTGACACAAGGTTGTTAATTTTTCATTCAGCTGGTCTAAAACTGCATTTCTTATGCACAGGAAAAATGAGGTGGCACAAGTGGCACTGGTCTTGCTAAAGAAAAAAATTATAACATAGGTCTTTGGAAAATTATTTTCCTGTAAACAATACCTACAGATTGCTCTTATGCTCTAAGCCATTAAAGCTGAAAAGTATAAAGACATTACAAGTTATTTAACAGTAGAATTTAGGTGTGGTTCCCCAACCTGCTCATGGAATAAAAATGTGTTTGGAAGGAGTGAGCTAATGGTTTCTGAGCTGTGCTGTCCCCACTCCCTAAAATCTCTAACAGCATCAGCAGCTCATCCACATTATTTAATCTCCATAGTATTAACTTTCACCCACACTAATATTTATACAATCTTTGGTATTTACCGAGTTTCACTTTACATTTTGTTTTAGAGAAAGGAATGGATGTGGAGGGCAGGTCCATTAGTGTCTGTGGCACAGGATGATCCAGCTGCATGCTCTGGCTACACAAATCTCTTATACAGCTGCTGAGTGTCACAATCAGGAAGTTAAATAAGAATAAACCTCTTGCTATACTTGCCCTGTATCTTATATATGTACCCTAACTAGTCAAAATTGTCCACCATCAGAAGGAGGAGTCTATGCTAGCTGGGTTTGGGTTTATGTGGTACATTTTTATATTCTTAATGTTTGCATTTTCACGGTACTCATCACAGCCTCAGCTATGGGTCAGGACCCCCTCTGCTAGACACTGTACAAGAAGAACATTCCTGTCCAAAAGGACTTAGTAAGGCAAAAAGTGGAATGGATACACTTTGTCAGAGAGGGGCACAGAAACACCAAAAATGTAAGAATTTATTTGCTCACTACACGGATAACGAAACCAACAAATCTATTTCAAGTGTTGTCTAACTTCTGCTCTCCATTCCCTCTATGTACTAAGAGGGATGCAAAGTAACCCTGGTGTTGCAAGTGATATGCACTGTGGACTGAATTTGCACTCCTTGCAGGTCTCTGCACCATGGAAACCATAAGCTGTGTACGTTTGTAGAGAACGGCACCGCTGCAGTAACAGGTGGAATCGAAACCCCGGTTCTAAAGCCCATGCACTGCAACACAAAGACTACCAGTGACAGAAACTCTCATAGAGACACCTGAGAGTGTTCAGGTAGTAGGACACAGAGTCCTACCACCTGAGAGATCTACAAAAAAAGATGATGAAGACATCACTCCAACCCAGAAACCGAGATCACTGTGTCCTACCTGTGAACTATGGTAGTACATCACAACCTTCAGTCTCCATTCTCTTCAAAGAAGAGTTTACTCCATGTCTGTGCAAGCATTAAACTCACACACACACATAGCTCTTCTTTCCCTTTAAATTATGTTCCTTATTACAGGCAAGGTGAATTTTAACCCATATGGGAGCTCAGAAGTACAACAATGTGCAGAAAAATCAGTTCCTAGATGCACAACAGCCACATAAGGACTTGAATATCTAGCTCTCAGATATCTAAATCCTCACTGTAAACCATGGTAAAGTCAAGCTAATAGTCTCCTGATGCTCCAATATTCCTCATAATTGATCTTCTATACAGATTGCAGTAAAAGGTTTCCTAGAGTCAGCTAGTCCTAGAGTCCTCAGTAAAAAGGACTAGAGACTCCATGGATTACTTCCTTGCTAAATGAGATTTAAAGTACTACTGTCTTGTAAATATATGCAAAGTGAGACAAAACCTTCCATATCTTGAACTGAGATTTTTTTAAAAAATAATCTGGAAAGTTGTCTGTGCACAAAGGAAAAAAAAAAAAAAAAAA